>CM056549.1:120000-613856 GCA_029721515.1 Synanceia verrucosa
ATTTAGAAAATATCATAGCACCGAGACCGCTCTGGTGAAAATTACTAATGACCTGCTAATTGCGTCAGACCATGGACTCGTCTCAGTACTTCTCTTGTTAGATCTTAGCGCTGCCTTCGACACTATTGACCACCATATCCTGCTGCAGAGATTAGAACATTTATTTAGCATCAGAGGAACTGCTTTAAGCTGGTTCAAATTTATCGGATCGATCACAGTTTGTTCACGTTAATGATGAGTCCTCCATGCAGTCCATAGTCAGTTATGGAGTTCCTCAAGGTTCTGTGCTTGGGCCTATTCTATTTACTTTATATATGCTTCCTTTAGGCAATGTTATCAGAAAACACTCCATAAACTTTCACTGTTATGCAGATGATACTCAGCTATATTTGTCATTCAAGTCAGACGAATCCAGCCAGTTAGCTAAACTCCAAACATGCCTTAAGGACAAACCTGGATGATGGACAATTTTATTCTATTTATTTTGAAATCTTTTTATTGAACTTTTCAAACATGTTCATACGTTCATAACATATATCACATCAAACAGCATCACAACTCAACAACGTATACTAAGCTCCATTCACATATAGACATGCACAGCTACAAAATACAGCAACACAGATTGAGAAGAAAGGGGGGGGGCAGACACTCTGCGGTCGGGGGACTGAGGCTCAGGGAACCCAACTTAACTTAATACTTCATGTTCAGGTTTAAAATTGTGTTCAAAATAAGACAGGAAAGGCCTCCAGACTTTAAAAAACATCTGTACAGAGCCCTAATGGAGTATGTAAGTTTTTAAAGCTTGAGATGTGCCATAACACTTTCCACTCATTTACCGTGAGATGGTGGTTTGGTAGATTTCCAGTGAATCAACACTAAACGTCGTGCTAGTAAAGACAGAAAGGCTAAAGCATCCCCCTGTGCACCTGTAAGAGCAAACACTCCAGAAACTACTCCAAATAATGCAATTTCTGGGTCTGGATGTATTTCCTTACTACAAATAGTAGAGAACGTTTCAAAGATGGCCGACCAGAATGGTACAAGACTAGGGCAGCTCCAAAACGAATGGTACAGAGTGGCTTCATCCTGGTGACAGTAGGGACAAGTCTTATCTAATCCTGGGAACATCTTTGCTAGTCTACTTCTACTAAAGTGTAATCTATGTATTACCTTAAACTGTAATAAACCATGTCTCATGCAAATGGATGTAGAATGGATCCTTGAAACTGCAGACTGCCATGTTTCATCAGAGATTTCAGTCCCAAAATCTTTAGCCCACTGCTCCCTCAGGTGAGTCAAAGGAGGGGAGGCCATTTCTTGGATTGAATTATATCGTTTGGATATCATGCCTGGCTGTAGAGGGTCCCATCTTAGAAAATCATCTATCTGGCCCTGTAGTGGTGGAGATGGGAAGGACCTAAACAGCTTCTTGACAAAATTATGTACCTGGAGATATCTACAGAAATGGGAATGTGGAATACCATACTGTTGTGTCATTTTTTTCAAAAGGGATGAAATTATTGTCTTGATAGAGATCAATTACACACTTAAAGCCCTTCTTAAACCACAGTTGGAAGGCCGAGTCTAGGAGAGATGGTGGGAACAGGGTATTACCAGTAATAGGCATTAGAGACAGTGCCTGTGTGTACTTGAAGTGAGAGCTAAATTGAGACCATATTTTCGATGTATTCATCACAATGGAGTTTGTCTGGTTTTTCATACTAAGAGGTAGTGGAGCACAGAGCACAGATGTTAACGATACCCGGACTACACAAAGCCTGCTCCATCTCAGCCCATACTGGTCCATTACTGTGGTGGACGTGTGATACCCAATAAATCATTCTGTGGATATTCGTGGCCCAATAATAGTGTAAAAAGTTTGGTAATCCCAGGCCCCCCTCTGTCTTCTTTCACTCCAGATATGACTTCCTAATCCTTGGGATGGATTTGTTCCAGATGAAAGATGAAATACATTTGTCCAACTCTTTGAAAAATGACTTTGTGATAAAAACAGGTATTGTTTGAAAGAAAAACAAAAACCATGGCAAGATGTTCATCTTTACAGAATTTACTCTACCAGCTAAAGAAATAGGGAGTGATGCCCATGGATTAAGATCCTGTCTGGCCCTCTCCAGGGCTGGTTTCAGATTGTGGTTGAACAAATCTTTGAATTTGCGTGTTACTGAGATCCCCAAGTAGGTAAAGGTTTCATGAGCTAGTTTAAATGGAAACTCGTCAAAGTTCATGCAGCGTGCCTGAGCGTTGACTGGGAATACAATGCTCTTTGACAAGTTAATTTTGTAACCTGAAATTTTACCAAAACTAGTAATTATGTCTAGGGCTTTAGGGATTGAGATGCCAGCTTGGGAAAGATACAGAATTAAATCATCAGCATACAAGGATAATTTATGGGTTTGGCCCCCTCTACTGACCCCCTTCAAGTCTGTTTCATTCCTCATTGCTATGGCCAGGGGCTCAATAGCTATATCGAAAAGAAGCGGGGACAAGGGGCACCCCTGTCTGGTCCCTCGATAGAGGGAAAATTAGTCGGAGACAATTTTATGTGTTCTAATACAAGCCCTTGGGAAGGTATATAGAATCTCAATCCAAGTGCAAAATGCCGGGCCAAAGCCAAATTTATTTAAAGCTGTGAACAAGTAATTATATTCTATTCGGTCAAACGCTTTGTGGGCGTCTAGAGATATAATCACCTCTGGTGACAAGGACCCATCAGACATATAAAGAATATTAAATAATTTGTGTAGATTACCAGAAAGTTGTTGCCCAGAAATAAATCCTGACTGGTCAGGATGTATTATAGAGTTCATCACCTTATCAAGTCTCATTGCAAGGATCTTGGTTAGGATTTTGTAATCACTTGAAAGCAAACTCACAGGTCTGTATGATTCACATCTGAGGGGGTCCTTGCCTTTTTTATGTAGTACTGAGATTATTGCTTCTGTCATGCCCGGTGGCAATGCCTTCTTTCCAAATGTCTCTGTAAACACTTCACTTAGGACAGGGGCTAATTTCTGTGAATATTTTTTATAAAATTCGATGGGGAACCCATCTGGCCCCGGTACTTGGCCACTTCTCATTTGTGTGATTGCTTGCTCAATTTCCTTTATTGAAATAGATCGGTCAAGATTTTCTTTTTCTTGATCACAGATGACTGGAAATTGTAACTTGTCAAGGAAATTATTTATTTCAGTTTTTTCACTAGACTCTGATGTGTAGAGCTCCTGATAGAATTTCGTAAATTCATTATTGATATCTAATTGATCTGTAATTATACCTTGAGTTGTTTGCATCTCTGCTATATAAGCAGTTTCGGCAGATTGTCTCAGTTGATGACAAAGTAGTTTACTAGCTCTCTCGCCGTATTCATACTCTTTCTGCCTTGATTTTAAAAAACGCTCCTCCTCTAATTCTGTAGTTAAAGTGTCCACTTCTGTTTGCAGAGCTACACGTCTGATATAGAGGTCAGTTGAGGGGGTCACCGAGTGTTGATGATAGTGCTGATCTATCGTATTTATTTGAGTGATGAGCGAATTAACCTTTTCCATTCGTATTTTATTTCTAGTAGAATTGTAGGCAGGGGCAACATTCTTTTATCCATGAATAGAAAATCAATTCTAGAATACGACTAATGAGCTGGTGAGAAAAATGAACATTGTCTAGATTTAGGGCATTTATATCTCCAAACAGCAATCATTCCATATACCTGGAAGAAGTCATTCACATAATGAGCAGATTTATTTAATGCTCCAGCTGTGGGTTTTGACCGGTCCAAGTTTGGATGCAATACACAATTAAAATCTCCTCCTATAATAAATTGCTGGCTATAGGGGTCTGGAAATTGTGTAAAAAGATTTCTGAAAAATTCCACATCATCCCAGTTAGGGGCATACAGGTTCACCAACACTACTGGAGAATCAAATAATTTTCCTTGGACCATTACAAACCGATCATCTCTGTCTGCTGTTACTTAAACTGCATCAAACACAACATCTCTGTGTATAAGAATGGCTGTACCCCTACTCTTAGCAGTGAAATCTGAGTGAAAGATTTTTGAAAAACCACCTCTGCTGAGTCTATTATGATCTTTGGGGACCAAGTGAGTCTCCTGCAGAAACACGATGTCTCCCTTTAATTTGCTGATGTGGGAGAATATTTTGCTTCGTTTAACTGGGAGATTCAGACCACGACAATTCCAGCTTATTATCACAGTGCCCCTGT
The DNA here is from genome assembly GCA_029721515.1 of Synanceia verrucosa. Taxonomy (NCBI): domain Eukaryota; kingdom Metazoa; phylum Chordata; class Actinopteri; order Perciformes; family Synanceiidae; genus Synanceia; species Synanceia verrucosa. Next base: position 124,243 of record CM056549.1, read on the forward strand.
TACCTGGCATTCAAAATTCCCTGTTTTTAAACGCAAGTGTCTGGTGGGGGTGGGGGGCGAGAGGAAAAAAAAAAAAAAAAAACGCACCACATACATTCACGCAGAACTATAAAGCTGGCCCCTAATCCGTAGAGACTGCTGGCGCCTCCAGTGGTAGCCTTTAACATGACGAGCAGAACAACTCACCTAACATGCCAGAGCTTCAACCAGAACATGTACTAAGTATACAATCTCTAACTGTAACCGTAATTCCTTAATTAGAAACATTTGAATCTTATTAGTGTCCCCGTTGCCATCCATCACAATCGAACTATGGGCAGTTTACAAATAATTAGGACCCTTCCAAAATTAAGCGTATCATGGAGAGACAAAAAAAGGCACAATGAGAAAAGTTTTTGAGAAAAAAAAAAAAAAAAAGTGTGCACGGCATCATTACCTTATTAACACAACAAAAACCATGGACCATGGAGAGGCGTATGGACAGCCTACCTTCATGTTGACACAGATGATTTTATCTTTTAATGTAGAAGTGAAGACACCTAGAAGGCGACAAACTTGCTCACAGTTCAAGGTCCGTTTAGTGCATACTGTCCACTGTCTTCTGTGCAAATGACTGAGGTCCACATCCCAAAACCTGGGTCATACTCAGTTCAGGACGCGTATTTCAATTATTCCCGTGACGTCCAGTTCTTCCCCACAAAGGTCTTTGCTAGCTTAGGGTCCTTGAAAGTCTGTCTCAGTCCATCTTTCATAGTAATCTTTAACTCCGCTGGGTAAAACAAGCCGTATCGTATCCCGTCCCGCCCAATATGCGCAGGTTACATCGTCTGGACCTCGCTTCCAAGATCTCATTCTTCTGTTCCAATTTAGCAACATCCCGTTTCAGCTGGGTTACCTCTTGCTGCAGGGTGGTGGTGACATCGGCGTGGCCACTCTCCACCTCCTCCAAGGCAGCCACACAGGACTCCAAAGCGCTAACCCTGCCATCCTTGCTCCATTGTGTTTTTAAATTCTTCCCTCAGCTGTTCTCTTTGCTTTCTGATTTCGTTGGCCTGGGTTTCAGCTTTCTCATCAATTTTCAGCAGAAGCTCTCTTAATCGTCTTATCTCGCGGAGAACCATCCCCTCGCTGCTTTCTGCTAGCTCATTTTCGGTAGTAGCCATGCTAGCGTGCTGTGCTTTTTTGCTTGTGTCAGGCATGTTAGGATTACTATGCTCGTTCCTTAACTTACTTCAGATATTGTCATTCAAACGTGAATAGTGAATAAATAGCTGAAGAGCAGTTACATTCATGAAATATGAAGTTCTAGCGAAGCTCTAGCTTCCCACACGTCCTCACATGGTTCTGCCTCAACTGGAACTCAAAACTGAACTTATTCTAATTGGCCCCGAAAATCTCAGAAATAACTATTATTATAATAATAATAATAATAATATCTAATGACTTATTTACTCTAGATGACTTTGCACCAGCCTCGAGCACCACTGTAAGGTCTCATTTTTGACCAAGATATGTCCTTCAACGTCCACATGAAACAAACAGCTAGAACTGCTTTTTCCATCTGCGTAACATTGCAAAAATAAGGCATATTCTCTCTCAAAACAATGCAGAAAAATTAGTCCATGCATTTGTAACTTCCAGGCTGGACTATTGTAACTCGTTATTATCAGGCTGCCCTAATAAGTCTATCAGGACTCTCCAGCTGGTCCAGAACGCTGCAGCACGTGTTCTGACCAGAACCAGGAAAAGAGACCATATTTCTCCAGTGTTAGCCTCTCTGCACTGGCTCCCTGTAAAATCTAGAATAGAATTTAAAATCCTCCTCCTCATCTACAAGGCACTGAATGGTCAGGCACCATCTTATCTTAAAGAGCTAATAGTGCCTTATAATCCTGCTAGAACTCTACGCTCTCAGAATGCAGGACTATTAGTGGTTCCTAGGGTTTATAAAAGTAGAATGGGAGCTAGAGCTTTCAGTTATCAAGCTCCTCTTCTGTGGAACCAACTCCCTCTTTCAGTCCAGGAGGCAGACACCATCCCCTTATTCAAGAGTAGGCTTAAGACTTTCCTTTTTGATAGTGCTTATAGTTAGGGCTGATCCAAGGTTGACTCAGGCTGCCTTGGCTCAATCCTTAGTTATGCTGCTATAGGTCTAGACTGCCGGGGGACTTCCTCTGACACACTGAGCTTCTCTTCTTCTTCATTTCGATGCCTCCATTAAGTCATTTCACTAACTCATCTTCTTCCCTGGAGTCCCTGTGCTCTCAGCTCCCAGGTGTCTGTGAGCTGAGGCTACTTGGTGAGAAGGAGGTGGTGTCATCCAGGCTTCGTCTGTCCTGATGGTGGTGAGATGGAGAAGAGGCGATGCTGCTCAGGTTGTATCTGTTAGAGTAGTGGAGAAGAGGATGTGTTTACTCTTCCTCCCTTTAACACATGCTGCAGATTAGTTTTGTGCCTCGTAGTCCCTGTGCGTTCTCATCTCACAGGTATCCATAGATCCAGTCTACCTGGTGGAGTAGTGGTTGTGCAGACCAGTCAGGCTTCATCTTCTGGTTCAGAGCGACGTGGTGGTGACGAGGTCATCCTGCGGAGGCTTCTCCTGTTTTGTGTGGTGGAGAGGAAGACATGCTGCCCAGGCTTCTTCTGGTTGGTGTGGTGGAGAGGAGGACGTGCTGCCCAGGCTTCTTCTGGTTGGTGTGGTGGAGAGGAGGACGTGCTGCCAAGGCTTCTCCTGTTTGGTGTGGTGGAGAGAAAGACGTGCTGCACAGGCTTCTTCTGGTTGGTGTGGTGGAGAGGAAGACATGCTGCACAGGCTTCTTCTGGTTGGTGTGGTGGAGAGGAAGACGTGCTGCCCAGGCTTCTTCTGGTTGGTGTGGTGGAGAGGAGGACGTGCTACCAAGGCTTCTCCTGTTTGGTGTGGTGGAGAGGAGGACGTGCTGCGCAGGCTTCTCCTGTTTGGTGTGGTGGAGAGGAAGATGTGCTGCACAGGCTTCTTCTGGTTGGTGTGGTGGAGAGGAAGACGTGCAGCCCAGGCTTCTTCTGGTTGGTGTGGTGGAGAGGAGGACGTGCTGCCCAGGCTTCTTCTGGTTGGTGTGGTGGAGAGGAGGATGTGCTGCACAGGCTTCTCCTGTTTGGTGTGGTGGAGAGGAAGACGTGCTGCACAGGCTTCTTCTGGTTGGTGTGGTGGAGAGGAAGACGTGCAGCCCAGGCTTCTTCTGGTTGGTGTGGTGGAGAGGAGGACGTGCTGCCCAGGCTTCTTCTGGTTGGCGTGGTGGAGAGGAGGACGTGCTGCCCAGGCTTCTTCTGGTTGGTGTGGTGGAGAGGAGGATGTGCTGCACAGGCTTCTCCTGTTTGGTGTGGTGGAGAGGAAGACGTGCTGCACAGGCTTCTTCTGGCTGGTGTGGTGGAGAGGAAGACGTGCAGCCCAGGCTTCTTCTGGTTGGCGTGGTGGAGAGGAGGACGTGCTGCCCAGGCTTCTTCTGGTTGGTGTGGTGGAGAGGACGACATGCTTCTCATCCTTTGCTGATAGCTTGATGATGCTCTTCATCCCCTTGGACACTCTCATATAATTCTATATATACACACTGTATATTAGCTGTTGTTATATTGAGTTGGACATTTCCATACAATTTTGTATGTTAGTGTTAATGTGTTTTCATTGTTGTTATTCTGTACACATGGCATCTATTGCACGTCTGTCCATCCTGGAAGAGGGATCCCTCCTCTGTTGCTCTTCCTGAGGTTTCTTCCGTTTCTTTTTCCCTGTTAAAAGGGTTTTTTTTTTGGGGAGTTTTTCCTTAGTCGATGAGAGGGTCATTTGTAAAGGACAGAGGGTGTCATATCCTGTACAGATTGTAAAGCCCAATGGGACAAATTCATAATTCGTGATATTGGGCTATACAAATAAACTTGACTAATAATTCTGACAGATAATAACAGCTAATAATAGTTAATAACAGATAATAAAAATAAATAAAAGACAACTGTTCAGAGCAGATAACAAGGCTAACAACAGCTGATCATAATGAAAACTGATATCAAAGAAAAATGGCAGCTAATAATTGTTAATATGAGTTAATCTGTTCGTAGCTCTCCAGCTCAAACAGGTCTTGTTACCTTGGCGACAGGCAGCTCCTTGGACTTGGACTCAAACAGGTGCTCCAGCCGGCCGGTGTCCACATCCACCTTGTCCAGAGACGCCCACACCGTCCCTCGACCGAAGCGACACCTGTGAGGCCCATCAGCCAGCTTCAGCTCCTTCCAGAACAACTTCACCGTCTTCTTCTTCTGAGAGGAGGAGGAGGGGGCACCAGGAGGGGGGGGAGGTGGGGGAGGGGCGACACCTCCTGGTGGAGGAGGAGGAACACCCAGGCCAGGAGGAGGAGGAGGAGGTGGAGGAACACCCAGGCCAGGAGGAGGAGGGGGAGGAGGAGGAACACCCAGGCCAGGAGGAGGAGGAGGAGGAGGAACACCCAGGCCAGGAGGAGGAGGAACACCCAGGCCAGGAGGAGGAGGAGGAGGAACACCCAGGCCAGGTGGAGGAGGAGGAACACCCAGGCCAGGTGGAGGAGGAGGAGGAGGAACACCCAGGCCAGGAGGAGGAGGAGGAACACCTGAGAAGCAGGAGTTGGCAGAGTCGGAAGTGTCCATGTCCAGGACATCGATATCCTCCTCGTCCAGCAGGTCAGAGAAGTCCAGGTCTTTGATGCGCAGGGCGGCAGCGCTGGGCTGCAGCTGGTCCCAGGCCTCTGCTGGACCACCAGGAACCAGGGGGGTCATCTGGGTGGTGTCCAGGCGTCGGGTGAGGTTCTCTGCATCGATGCTGCTCTGCTGACGGAGGTGACGGTTCTGATGGAGGATGTTCAGGTGATCATCAGAGAGGCCAACAGGAAACAGGTGTTCATCTGTACTGTGTTCATCTGCTGTTGACGGATAATAACTGAGAGTATCTGTTAAGAACTACTATTAACTAGTATTAACCGTTAATAACTATTAATATGTATTAATAACTGTTAATATATGTTAATAACTATTCATATATATTACTGACTGTTAATAACTATTAAGATATGTTAATATTTGTATCTGTTAAGAATAGTTAATAACTCTTAATATATGATAATAACTGTTAATGACAGTAACAGATAATAACTGCTAATAACAGCTAATACCATAAATATAGAAACTAGCAGGAACCTGTTAAAACGTGTTGAATGTGAACATGCTGCTGAACATGTGAACGTGCTGAAAATGTGAACATGCTGAAAATGTGAACATGCTGCTGAACATGTGAACGTGCTGAAAATGTGAACATGCTGCTGAAAATGTGACCATGTTGAAAATGTGAACATGCTGAAAATGTGAACATGCTGCTGAAAATGTGACCATGTTGAAAATGTGACCATGCTGAAAATGTGAACATGCTGAAAATGTGAACATGTTGAAAATGTGACCATGCTGCTGAAAATGTGAACATGCTGAAAATGTGAACATGCTGAAAATGTGAACATGCTGCTGAACATGTGAACGTGTTGAAAATGTGACCATGCTGCTGAACATGTGAACATGCTGTCAGCTCCTCTGCTCCTATTAAAGCTCAGTGACTTCCTGTCCTCCTGACCTGTTTTTCCTCAGCCAGCCGGGCCAGTGCTGCCTGGGCGGAGCCTTCCAGCCCCTCCAGCTCCGCCCTGCGTGAGGCGTTGCCGTCGCTGGGGCTGGAGGGCTCTACTGAGCGTCGGAGGCCTGACAGGCGCTCCAGGACGCGACCACGACCACCCAGATCGCCACCTGAGAGGACGACAACACACACAGGAGGTCTCACTCTGGTCGGTGTCGCTGGTTCTGGAAATTGAGGCAGAGACAGATTCTCACACTTCACTGAGATTTACATACAATTTAAATTTCCTGACTGTGTTTGAACGCAATGTTTTGATGATGTTTGAATAAGACAAGACACTCAGGAGGAAAAAGGAGCTCAGTGAGAAAACAATACTCAAGTACTGTACATAAGGACGAATGAAGGTACTTCTACCACTTTCTATTTCTTTGATTATTTTATGTGTTTAAAAGCTGCCTCCATCCACAGCAGTACATACATGGCTGTATTAGTACTTCCTGTGAGTATGTGTACTGGGTGCAATTAGTACTCTCGTAATGCTGAATCACTTTGAACCTCCTCCTTGGTAGCTAATAATCTTCTTTCTTCTCGCTCTTTTCTTCACTGTCTGTACCTTGTTGAACCCCTTCATATTTCCTGCTGTCTTGACTTCATTCTTATCTTATCTTGATTTGTTCTGCAGCTCTTCTCTGACTCTTCCAGCAGTACTTCAGTGTCCTCACCAGACAGGACGTTGCCTTCTTCCCCGGTGCTCTGGCTCACAGTGCTGGAGGCCTGAGGACCTGAGGTCTTGGAGTAGAGCATGTCCAGCAGAAACTTCTGGTCGTTGGACAGAGTGCTGCACTGCCGCTGTGGTGCTACAGGAAACACACAAAACCAGAGGACAGCAGTGAGGTGGTGCTCCATCACTTCCAAGAGAGGATTGTGTGTATTGTGGTGTCACCTGGGTCACTCTGAGAATCTGAGTGTCCATTAGTGTCCAAACTGCTGGAGGAGGAAGCTGCTGAGACAGGAAGTGAGAGGAGGAAGTGACAGGAAGTGAGATCATGTGATGGTTTTACAAACTGGGGATTTATTACTACTACTACTGCTATTGCTATTCCTATTACTACTACTAGTGTTCCTGCTGCCTTTACTACTAATACTACAACTGATACTACTCCTGTTACTATTGCTGTTATTATAACTACTGATAGTACTATCATTATTACTACTACAACTACTACTACCATTGTTATTATTATCATTACTACTACTATACTACTTCTACTATAAATTGTCTTATTTTTTAGTATTATGATTATTTTATGACATTTACTTTGACAGGAGAGTTCCTGTGGTGGGACACTGCCATTCTGGTTGGCAGGCTTCAGGCTCGGGGGGATGACATCATCAGACGAGGACAGTTGCTTGCTTCGTCTCTTCTTCTCCCACTGAGTGGCTGCCAGGCTGCGCAGGAAGGTGTCTCTGTGGGAGGGTAGGAAGCTAGGTGAGACGGAACCAACATGGCCGACAGGCGGAACCAGGCGTGTGGCTTCAAACGGCCATGACCCAGACCTCTGCTTCACCTGCTGCTGCATTACAACTCTGACCTGTTTGGTTTTTACCGAACAGGACACTCTAAGGCCTTCCTGTTCTTTACAAAATAAAAGTCAATGTTGAGTGAATGTCTTTGGACAGCATGTGAAACAGAGTGAAGCACTAAAATCACTTTAACCCAACCACATTTGATTTGAATTTTCCTTCACTGCAAAACCAAACACACACCGTCTACACACAGGAAGCTGCACCTCAAACCAGCAAAAAAAAAAGGGGTGGGGGGGGGATCTGGTCCAGGTCTGAGTTTAGTAGTGGTCTGATTTGAACCACAAGAAGACCACAGACCAGAGCCTGGACTAGAGAGGAAGATCTTGATTGTTTTGCAGAAACATCGGCAGAAGAAGAGGGATGTGATCAAAACCTGATCCAGATCAAAGCTCCTGATCCAGGACTCACTCAGCTCCCAGCATGCAGTGGGGCTGTAGTACTTACTCAAACCTCCTCAGAACCGGTTTGTCCGCCTGAACACTACAGTCCTGAGAGCTGCAGAGACACAACACACACTGAGCACATGTGCACACACACAGAGCAAATGACCACACACACATAGAGCACATAACCACACACACACACAGCACATGTACACACACACACGCACTGAGCACATGTACACATAGTGACCACATGTACGCACGCACACTGAGCACATTTACAAACACACGCACAGAGCACATGCGCGCGCGCACACACACACACACACACACACTGAGCACATGCACGCACACACACACACACACACACACACACTGAGCACATGTACACACAAAACTGAGATAACCTGAACCTGAGACCTGAACTCCAAACAGCCCCATCACTGGCAGCCAGTTTAGATGTAGTCTGAGTCTTTTGGACCAAAATGCTGATTAGTTGTAGTCCCTTTTTAGTCATTTCTATATGTAAGTTTTAGTCCAGAAGAAGGTTTTGGTTTAGTTTTAGTTTAGAGAAAGTATTAGTCTTTTAACAAAAAAAAATAAATAATAATTTTGGTCAATAAGTCTTGAAATTGGGATCAAGGTTGACAGGTTATATCAAGTGTTGCAGCTGATAAAACAACAGTGAACCTTCAGTCCTCAGCAGAAGAACCAGACTCCTCAGCAGACTTTCTTTGATGGAGATGCAACACTGCCACCTAGTGTGTGACCACATTTACTGCAGTCTCCCTCCAAAAGACTCTGCTGTTCTTTCTGCTGGATTCTATTTAGAGTATGTCCATAGATCATCTGGTGGTTTCCATCACTGAACCTTTAGAAGGACTGACAGACCAGTGACAGCTGACAGGAGCCATGTTCAGCTCGTTCAGACGCATGAGCCTGCAAACTACAATCACCATGGCAACAGGACACACAGTTTAACCTGGAGATTACCACCATCCTCTCTGCTCAAACAGGAGGAGGAGAGAGGAGGAGAGTCAGGAGGAGCAGAGAGAAGAGGATGAACAGGAGGAGCAGAGAGAAGAGGGGGAACAGGAGGAGCAGAGAGAAGAGGGGGAACAGGAGGAGCATCAGGAGGAACACAGAGAAGAGGAGGAACAGGAGGAGCATCAGGAGGAACACAGAGAAGAGGAGGAACAGGAGGAGCATCAGGAGGAACACAGAGAAGAGGGGGAACAGGAGGAGCATGAAGAGGAGCAGAGAGAAGAAGAGGAACAGGAGGAGCATCAGGAGGAACACAGAGAAGAGGAGGAACAGGAGGAGCATCAGTAGGAACACAGAGAAGAGGGGGAACAGGAGGAGCATCAGGAGGAGCATCAGTAGGAACACAGAGAAGAGGAGGAACAGGAGGAGCATCAGGAGGAACACAGAGAAGAGGAGGAACAGGAGGAGCATCAGGAGGAGCATCAGTAGGAACACAGAGAAGAGGAGGAACAGGAGGAGCATCAGTAGGAACACAGAGAAGAGGAGGAACAGGAGGAGCATCAGGAGGAGCATCAGTAGGAACACAGAGAAGAGGAGGAACAGGAGGAGCATCAGGAGGAACACAGAGAAGAGGAGGAACAGGAGGAGCATCAGGAGGAACACAGAGAAGAGGAGGAACAGGAGGAGCATCAGGAGGAGCAGAGAGAAGAGGAGGAACAGGAGGAGCATCAGGAGGAACACAGAGAAGAGGGGGAACAGGAGGAGCATGAAGAGGAGCAGAGAGAAGAAGAGGAACAGGAGGAGCATCAGGAGGAACACAGAGAAGAGGAGGAACAGGAGGAGCATCAGGAGGAACACAGAGAAGAGGAGGAACAGGAGGAGCATCAGGAGGAACACAGAGAAGAGGAGGAACAGGAGGAGCATCAGGAGGAACACAGAGAAGAGGAGGAACAGGAGGAGCATGAAGAGGAGCAGAGAGAAGAGGAGGAACAGGAGAAGCATCAGGAGAAACACAGAGAAGAGGGGGGACAGGAGGAGCATCAGGAGGAGCAGAGAGAAGAGGAGGAACAGGAGAAGCATCAGGAGGAACACAGAGAAGAGGAGGAACAGGAGGAGCATCAGGAGGAGCATCAGTAGGAACACAGAGAAGAGGAGGAACAGGAGGAGCATCAGGAGGAACACAGAGAAGAGGAGGAACAGGAGGAGCATCAGGAGGAACACAGAGAAGAGGAGGAACAGGAGGAGCATCAGGAGGAACACAGAGAAGAGGAGGAACAGGAGGAGCATGAAGAGGAGCAGAGAGAAGAGGAGGAACAGGAGGAGCATCAGGAGGAACACAGAGAAGAGGAGGAACAGGAGGAGCATCAGGAGGAGCAGAGAGAAGAGGAGGAACAGGAGGAGCATCAGGAGGAACACAGAGAAGAGGAGGAACAGGAGGAGCATCAGGAGGAGCAGAGAGAAGAGGAGGAACAGGAGGAGCATCAGGAGGAACACAGAGAAGAGGAGGAACAGGGGGAGCATCAGGAGGAGCAGAGAGAAGAGGAGGAACAGAAGGAGCATCAGGAGGAACACAGAGAAGAGGAGGAACAGGAGGAGCATCAGGAGGAACACAGAGAAGAGGAGGAACAGGAGGAGCATCAGGAGGAACACAGAGAAGAGGAGGAACAGGAGGAGCATCAGGAGGAACACAGAGAAGAGGAGGAACAGGAGGAGCATCAGTAGGAACACAGAGAAGAGGGGGAACAGGAGGAGCATCAGGAAGAACACAGAGAAGAGGAGGAACAGGAGGAGCATCAGGAGGAACACAGAAGAGGAGGAACAGGAGGAGCATCAGGAGGAACACAGAGAAGAGGAGGAACAGGAGGAGCATCAGGAGGAGCATCAGTAGGAACACAGAGAAGAGGGGGAACAGGAGGAGCATCAGGAGGAACACAGAGAAGAGGAGGAACAGGAGGAGCATCAGGAGGAGCAGAGAGAAGAGGAGGAACAGGAGAAGCATCAGGAGGAACACAGAGAAGAGGAGGAACAGGAGGAGCATCAGGAGGAACACAGAGAAGAGGAGGAACAGGAGGAGCATCAGGAGGAGCATCAGTAGGAACACAGAGAAGAGGAGGAACAGGAGGAGCATCAGGAGGAACACAGAGAAGAGGAGGAACAGGAGGAGCATCAGGAGGAACACAGAGAAGAGGAGGAACAGGAGGAGCATCAGGAGGAGCATCAGTAGGAACACAGAGAAGAGGAGGAACAGGAGGAGCATCAGGAGGAACACAGAGAAGAGGGGGGACAGGAGGAGCATCAGGAGGAGCAGAGAGAAGAGGAGGAACAGGAGAAGCATCAGGAGGAACACAGAGAAGAGGAGGAACAGGAGGAGCATCAGGAGGAGCATCAGTAGGAACACAGAGAAGAGGAGGAACAGGAGGAGCATCAGGAGGAGCATCAGTAGGAACACAGAGAAGAGGAGGAACAGGAGGAGCATCAGGAGGAACACAGAGAAGAGGAGGAACAGGAGGAGCATCAGGAGGAACACAGAGAAGAGGAGGAACAGGAGGAGCATCAGGAGGAACACAGAGAAGAGGAGGAACAGGAGGAGCATGAAGAGGAGCAGAGAGAAGAGGAGGAACAGGAGGAGCATCAGGAGGAACACAGAGAAGAGGAGGAACAGGAGGAGCATCAGGAGGAGCAGAGAGAAGAGGAGGAACAGGAGGAGCATCAGGAGGAACACAGAGAAGAGGAGGAACAGGAGGAGCATCAAGAGGAGCAGAGAGAAGAGGAGGAACAGAAGGAGCATCAGGAGGAACACAGAGAAGAGGAGGAACAGGAGGAGCATCAGGAGGAACACAGAGAAGAGGAGGAACAGGAGGAGCATCAGGAGGAACACAGAGAAGAGGAGGAACAGGAGGAGCATCAGGAGGAACACAGAGAAGAGGAGGAACAGGAGGAGCATCAGTAGGAACACAGAGAAGAGGGGGAACAGGAGGAGCATCAGGAAGAACACAGAGAAGAGGAGGAACAGGAGGAGCATCAGGAGGAACACAGAAGAGGAGGAACAGGAGGAGCATCAGGAGGAACACAGAGAAGAGGGGGAACAGGAGGAGCATCAGGAGGAACACAGAGAAGAGGAGGAACAGGAGGAGCATCAGGAGGAGCAGAGAGAAGAGGAGGAACAGGAGAAGCATCAGGAGGAACACAGAGAAGAGGAGGAACAGGAGGAGCATCAGGAGGAACACAGAGAAGAGGAGGAACAGGAGGAGCATCAGGAGGAGCATCAGTAGGAACACAGAGAAGAGGAGGAACAGGAGGAGCATCAGGAGGAACACAGAGAAGAGGTGGAACAGGAGGAGCATCAGGAGGAACACAGAGAAGAGGAGGAACAGGAGGAGCATCAGGAGGAGCAGAGAGAAGAGGAGGAACAGGAGGAGCATCAGGAGGAACACAGAGAAGAGGAGGAACAGGAGGAGCATCAGGAGAAACACAGAGAAGAGGAGGAACAGGAGGAGCATCAGGAGGAACACAGAGAAGAGGAGGAACAGGAGGAGCATCAGGAGAAGCAGAGAGAAGAGGAGGAACAGGAGGAGCATCAGGAGGAACAGAGAGAAGAGGAGGAACAGGAGGAGCATCAGGAGGAGCAGAGAGAAGAGGAGGAACAGGAGGAGCATCAGGAGGAACAGAGAGAAGAGGAGGAACAGGAGGAGCATCAGGAGGAACAGAGAGAAGAGGAGGAACAGGAGGAGCATGAGGAGGAACAGAGAGAAGAGGAGGAACAAGAGGAGCAGTAGGAGGAGCAGAGAGAAAAGGAGGAGGATGTGTACTCACCAGAAGAGCAGGTCAGCCTCCCCAGAGCTGGGGAGGAACGAGTGGGGAGGAGAAAAGATAAAGGAAGAAATGAAGACGAGAAAAAGATTAAAGCAACGGACCAAACAGTATGAAGTTATTTATGTTGATTATGGTGTTATTTACGTTATGTATGGTGTTATATGTGTTATACAGTATATGGTAGTATTTATGGTGTTATTTATGTTATGTATGGTGTTATTTATGTTATACAGTATATGGTAGTATTTATGGTGTTATTTATGTTATGTATGGTGTTATTTATGTTATGTATGGTGTTATTTATGTTATACAGTATATGGTAGTATTTATGGTGTTATTTATGTTATGTATGGTGTTATTTATGTTATACAGTATATGGTAGTATTTATGGTGTTATTTATGTTATGTATGGTGTTATTTATGTTATGCAGTATATGGTAGTATTTATGGTGTTATTTATGTTATGTATGGTGTTATTTATGTTATATAGTATACAGTAGTATTTATGGTGTTATTTATGTTATGTATGGTGTTATTTATATTATACAGTATATGGTAGTATTTATGAATTGTTATTTATGTTATGTATGGTGTTATATGTGTTATACAGTATATGGTAGTATTTATGGTGTTATTTACGTTATACAGTATACAGTAGTATTTATAGTGTTATTTATGTTATGTATGGTGTTATTTATGTTATGTATGGTGTTATATGTGTTATACAGTATATAGTAGTATTTATGGTGTTATTTATGTTATGTATGGTGTTATATGTGTTATACAGTATATGGTAGTATTTATGGTGTTATTTATGTTATGTATGGTGTTATTTATGTTATGTATGGTGTTATATGTGTTATACAGTATATAGTAGTATTTATGGTGTTATTTACGTTATACAGTATCACAGTAGTATTTATGGTGTTATTTATGTTATGTATGGTGTTATTTATGTTATACAGTATACAGTAGTATTTATGGTGTTATTTATGTTTTGTATGGTGTTATTTATGTTATGTATGGTGTTATTTATGTTATACAGTATATGGTAGTATTTATGGTGTTATTTAGGTTATGTATGGTGTTATTTATGTTATACAGTATATGGTAGTATTTATGGTGTTATTTAGGTTATGTATGGTGTTATTTATGTTATACAGTATATGGTAGTATTTATGGTGTTATTTATGTTATACAGTATATGGTAGTATTTATGGTGTTATTTATGTTATGTATGGTGTTATGTGTGTTATACAGTATATGGTAGTATTTATGGTGTTATTTGTTATGTATGGTGTTATTTATGTTATGTATGGTGTTATGTGTGTTATACAGTATATAGTAGTATTTATAGTGTTATTTATGTTATGTATGGTGTTATTTATATTATACAGTATATGGTAGTATGTATGGTGTTATTTATGTTATACAGTATATAGTAGTATTTATAGTGTTATTTATGTTATGTATGGTGTTATGTGTGTTATACAGTATATGGTAGTATTTATGGTGTTATTTATGTTTTGTATGGTGTTATTTATGTTATGTATGATGTTATGTGTGTTATACAGTATATGGTAGTATTTATGGTGTTATTTATGTTATGTATGGTGTTATTTATATTATACAGTATATAGTAGTATTTATGGTGTCATTTATGTTATGTATGGTGTTATTTATGTTATACAGTATATAGTAGTATTTATGGTGTTATTTATGTTATGTATGGTGTTATTTATATTATACAGTATATGGTAGTATTTATGGTGTTATTTATGTTATGTATGGTGTTATGTGTGTTATACAGTACATGGTAGTATTTATGGTGTTATTTAGGTTATACAGTATATGGTAGTATTTATGGTGTTATTTATGTTATGTATGGTGTTATTTATGTTATACAGTATATAGTAGTATTTATGGTGTTATTTATGTTATGTATGGTGTTATGTGTGTTATACAGTACATAGTAGTATTTATGGTGTTATTTAGGTTATACAGTATATGGTAGTATTTATGGTGTTATTTATATTATGTATGGTGTTATGTTATACAGTATACAGTAGTATTTATAGTGTTATTTATGTTTTGTATGGTGTTATTTATGTTATGTATGATGTTATGTGTGTTATACAGTATATGGTAGTATTTATGGTGTTATTTATGTTATGTATGGTGTTATTTATGTTATACAGTATATAGTAGTATTTATAGTGTTATTTATGTTATGTATGGTGTTATTTATGTTATACAGTATATAGTAGTATTTATAATTATTATTTATGTTATGTATGGTGTTATTTATGTTATGTATAGTGTTATTTATGTTATACAGTATATGGTAGTATGTATGTATGTTATTATTTATGTTATGTATGGTGTTATGTGTGTTATACAGTATATAGTAGTATTTATAGTGTTATTTATATTATGTATGGTGTTATGTGTGTTATACAGTATATAGTAGTATTTATAGTGTTATTTATGTTATGTATGGTGTTATTTATATTATGTATGGTGTTATGTGTGTTATACAGTATATAGTAGTATTTATAGTGTTATTTATATTATGTATGGTGTTATTTATGTTATACAGTATATAGTAGTATTTATAGTGTTATTTATGTTATGTATGGTGTTATTTATATTTATACAGTATATAGTAGTATTTATAGGTGTTATTTATGTTATGTATGGTGTTATTTATGTTATACAGTATATAGTAGTATTTATAGTGTTATTTATATTATGTATGGTGTTATGTGTGTTATACAGTATATGGTAGTATTTATGGTGTTATTTATGTTATGTATGGTGTTATTTATGTTATGTATGGTGTTATGTGTGTTATACAGTATATAGTAGTATTTATGGTGTTATTTATGTTATGTATGGTGTTATTTATATTTATACAGTATATAGTAGTATTTATGGTGTTATTTATGTTATGTATGGTGTTATTTATATTATACAGTATATAGTAGTATTTATAGTGTTATTTATGTTTTGTATGGTGTTATTTATGTTATGTATGATGTTATGTGTGTTATACAGTATATGGTAGTATTTATGGTGTTATTTATGTTGTGTATGGTGTTATTTATATTATACAGTATATAGTAGTATTTATGGTGTTATTTATGTTATGTATGGTGTTATGTGTGTTATACAGTATATGGTAGTATTTATAGTGTTATTTATGTTTTGTATGGTGTTATTTATGTTATGTATGATGTTATGTGTGTTATACAGTATATAGTAGTATTTATGGTGTTATTTATATTGTGTATAGTGTTATTTATGTTATACAGTATATGGTAGTATTTATAGTGTTATTTATGTTATGTATGGTGTTATTTATGTTATACAGTATATGGTAGTATTTATGGTGTTATTTATGTTATGTATGGTGTTATTTATGTTATACAGTATATGGTAGTATTTATAGTGTTATTTATGTTATGTATGGTGTTATTTATGTTATGTATGGTGTTATGTGTGTTATACAGTATATAGTAGTATGTATGGTGTTATTTATGTTATACAGTATATAGTAGTATTTATGGTGTTATTTATGTTATGTATGGTGTTATTTATGTTATGTATGGTGTTATTTATATTATACAGTATATAGTAGTATTTATAGTGTTATTTATGTTATGTATGGTGTTATTTAGGTTATGTATGGTGTTATTTAGGTTATGTATGGTGTTATATGTGTTATACAGTATATAGTAGTATTTATGGTGTTATTTATGTTTTGTATGGTGTTATTTATGTTATGTATGGTGTTATTTATGTTATACAGTATATAGTAGTATTTATAGTGTTATTTATGTTTTGTATGGTGTTATTTATGTTATACAGTATATGATAGCATTTATAGTGTTATTTATGTTATGTATGGTGTTATTTATGTTTTGTATGGTGTTATTTATGTTATGTATGGTGTTATTTATGTTATACAGTATATAGTAGTATTTATGGTGTTATTTAGGTTATGTATGGTGTTATTTATGTTATGTATGGTGTTATTTATGTTATACAGTATATAGTAGTATTTATGGTGTTATTTATATTATACAGTATATAGTAGTATTTATAGTGTTATTTATGTTATGTATGGTGTTATGTGTGTTATACAGTATATAGTAGTATTTATAGTGTTATTTATATTATGTATAGTGTTATGTGTGTTATACAGTATATAGTAGTATTTATAGTGTTATTTATGTTATGTATGGTGTTATTTATGTTATACAGTATATGATAGTAGTATTTATGGTGTTATTTATGTTTTGTATAGTGTTATTTATGTTATGTATGGTGTTATTTATATTATACAGTATATAGTAGTATTTATGGTGTTATTTATATTATGTATAGTGTTATTTATGTTATACAGTATATAGTAGTATTTATAGTGTTATTTATGTTTTGTATGAATTGTTATTTATGTTATGTATGGTATTATTTATATTATACAGTATATGGTAGTATTTATAGTGTTATTTATATTATGTATGTGTTATTTATGTTATGTATGGTGTTATGTGTGTTATACAGTATATAGTAGTATATATAGTGTTATTTATGTTATACAGTATATAGTAGTATTTATAGTGTTATTTATGTTATGTATGTGTTATTTATGTTATGTATGGTGTTATGTGTGTTATACAGTATATAGTAGTATATATGGTGTTATTTATATTATACAGTATATAGTAGTATTTATGGTGTTATTTATATTATGTATGGTGTTATTTATGTTATACAGTATATGGTAGTATGTATGGTGTTATTTATGTTATACAGTATATAGTAATATTTATAGTGTTATTTATGTTATGTATGGTGTTATTTATGTTATACAGTATATGGTAGTATGTATAGGTGTTATTTATGTTATACAGTATATAGTAGTATTTATAGTGTTATTTATATTATGTATAGTGTTATTTATGTTATACAGTATATAGTAGTATGTATGGTGTTATTTATGTTTATACAGTATATGGTAGTATGTATGGTGTTATTTATGTTATACAGTATATGGTAGTATTTATGGTGTTATTTATGTTATGTATGGTGTTATTTATGTTATGTATGGTGTTATTTATGTTATACAGTATATAGTAGTATTTATGGTATTATTTATGTTATGTATGGTGTTATTTATATTATACAGTATATAGTAGTATTTATAGTGTTATTTATATTATGTATGAGTGTTATTTATATTATGTATGGTGTTATTTATGTTATACAGTATATAGTAGTATTTATAGTGTTATTTATGTTATGTATGGTGTTATTTAGGTTATGTATGGTGTTATTTAGGTTATGTATGGTGTTATATGTGTTATACAGTATATGGTAGTATTTATAGTGTTATTTATGTTTTGTATGGTGTTATTTATGTTATGTATGGTGTTATTTATGTTATACAGTATATAGTAGTATTTATGGTGTTATTTATGTTTTGTATGGTGTTATTTATATTATACAGTATATGATAGCATTTATAGTGTTATTTATGTTATGTATGGTGTTATTTATGTTTTGTATGGTGTTATTTATGTTATGTATGGTGTTATTTATGTTATACAGTATATAGTAGTATTTATAGTGTTATTTAGGTTATGTATGGTGTTATTTATGTTATACAGTATATAGTAGTATTTATAGTGTTATTTATATGTTATACAGTATATAGGTAGTATTTATGGTGTTATTTATGTTATGTATGGTGTTATGTGTGTTATACAGTATATGGTAGTATTTATAGTGTTATTTATGTTATGTATGGTGTTATGTGTGTTATACAGTATATAGTAGTATTTATGGTGTTATTTATGTTATGTATGGTGTTATTTATGTTATACAGTATATGGTAGTATTTATAGTGTTATTTATGTTTTGTATGGTGTTATTTATGTTATGTATGGTGTTATTTATATTATACAGTATATGGTAGTATTTATAGTGTTATTTATGTTATGTATGGTGTTATTTATGTTTATACAGTATATAGTAGTATTTATGGTGTTATTTATGTTTTGTATGGTGTTATTTATGTTATGTATGGTGTTATTTATGTTATACAGTATATGGTAGTATTTATGGTGTTATTTATGTTATGTATGGTGTTATTTATGTTATACAGTATATAGTAGTATTTATGGTGTTATTTATGTTATGTATGGTGTTATTTATGTTATACAGTATATGGTAGTATTTATGGTGTTATTTATATTTTGTATGGTGTTATTTGTTATGTATGGTGTTATGTTATACAGTATATGGTAGTATTTATGGTGTTATTTATGTTATGTATGGTGTTATTTATATTATACAGTGTATGGTAGTATGTATGGTGTTATTTATGTTATACAGTATATAGTAGTATTTATGGTGTTATTTGTGTTATGTATGGTGTTATGTGTGTTATACAGTATATGGTAGTATTTATAGTGTTATTTAGGTTATGTATGGTGTTATTTATGTTATGTATGGTGTTATTTATGTTATACAGTATATAGTAGTATTTATAGTGTTATTTATATTATACAGTATATAGTAGTATTTATGGTGTTATTTGTGTTATGTATGGTGTTATGTGTGTTATACAGTATATAGTAGTATTTATGGTGTTATTTATGTTATGTATGGTGTTATTTATGTTTTGTATAGTGTTATTTATGTTATGTACAGTGTTATTTATGTTATACAGTATATAGTAGTATTTATAGTGTTATTTATGTTATACAGTATATGGTAGTATTTATGGTGTTATTTATGTTATGTATAGTGTTATTTATATGTTATGTATGGTGTTATTTATATTTATACAGTATATAGTAGTATTTATGGTGTTATTTATGTTATGTATGGTGTTATTTATATTATACAGTATATAGTAAGGTGTTATTTATGTTATGTATGGTGTTATGTGTGTTATACAGTATATGGTAGTATTTATGGTGTTATTTAGGTTATGTATGGTGTTATTTATGTTATGTATGGTGTTATTTATGTTATACAGTATATGGTAGTATTTATGGTGTTATTTATGTTATGTATGGTGTTATTTATGTTTTGTATAGTGTTATTTATGTTATACAGTATATGGTAGTATTTATAGTGTTATTTATGTTATACAGTATATAGTAGTATTTATGGTGTTATTTATGTTATGTATGGTGTTATGTGTGTTATACAGTATATGGTGGTATTTATGGTGTTATTTATGTTATGTATGGTGTTATTTAGGTTATGTATGGTGTTATTCATGTTATACAGTATATAGTAGTATTTATAGTGTTATTTATGTTATGTATGGTGTTATTTATGTTTTGTATGGTGTTATTTATGTTATATACAGTGTTATTTATGTTATACAGTATATAGTAGTATTTATGGTGTTATATTATACAGTATATGGTAGTATTTATGGTGTTATTTATATTATGTATGGTGTTATGTGTGTTATACAGTATATAGTAGTATTTATAGTGTTATTTATATTATGTATGGTGTTATGTGTGTTATACAGTATATAGTAGTATTTATAGTGTTATTTATATTATATACAGTGTTATTTATATTATACAGTATATAGTAGTATTTATAGTGTTATATTATACAGTATATAGTAGTATTTATGGTGTTATTTATGTTATGTATGGTGTTATGTGTGTTATACAGTATATAGTAGTATTTATAGTGTTATTTATATTATGTATGGTGTTATGTGTGTTATACAGTATATAGTAGTATTTATGGTGTTATTTATGTTATGTATGGTGTTATGTGTGTTATACAGTATATAGTAGTATATATGGTGTTATTTATGTTATGTATGGTGTTATGTGTGTTATACAGTATATAGTAGTATTTATAGTGTTATTTATGTTATGTATGGTGTTATTTATGTTATGTATAGTGTTATTTATATTATACAGTATATAGTAGTATATATAGTGTTATATTATGTATGGTGTTATTTATATTATACAGTATATAGTAGTATTTATAGGTGTTATTTATGTTATGTATGGTGTTATGTGTGTTATACAGTATATAGTAGTATTTATGGTGTTATTTATGTTATGTATGGTGTTATGTGTGTTATACAGTATATAGTAGTATTTATGGTGTTATTTATGTTATGTATGGTGTTATGTGTGTTATACAGTATATGGTAGTATTTATAGTGTTATTTATGTTATGTATGGTGTTATGTGTGTTATACAGTATATGGTAGTATTTATGGTGTTATTTATGTTATGTATGGTGTTATGTGTGTTATACAGTATATAGTAGTATATATAGTGTTATTTATGTTATGTATGGTGTTATTTGTGTTATACAGTATATAGTAGTATTTATGGTGTTATTTATGTTATGTATGGTGTTATGTGTGTTATACAGTATATGGTAGTATTTATGGTGTTATTTATGTTATGTATGGTGTTATGTGTGTTATACAGTATATGGTAGTATTTATGGTGTTATTTATGTTATGTATGGTGTTATGTGTGTTATACAGTATATGGTAGTATTTATGGTGTTATTTATGTTATGTATGGTGTTATTTGTGTTATACAGTATATGGTAGTATTTATGGTGTTATTTATGTTATGTATGGTGTTATGTGTGTTATACAGTATATGGTAGTATTTATGGTGTTATTTATGTTATGTATGGTGTTATGTGTGTTATACAGTATATGGTAGTATTTATGGTGTTATTTAGGTTATGTATGGTGTTATGTGTGTTATACAGTATATGGTAGTATTTATGGTGTTACACAGAGCAGCCTGTTTTCATTGATTCTGTCAAAAATATAAAAAACAAATTTATTTACAAACAGCTGTGAAAAATTCAAACACCAGAAATAAAAGAACAGTCAGACCAGTGAGACTGGTCATGGTGCATTTCCACAGGCGCGGTACGGTACGGCTCTACACGGTTGTGGCTCATTTCCACGAAAAAAGTACCTGGTACGAGGTACTTTTCGTACCTCCTCAGCCCTGGTTCCAAGCGAGCCGAAGCGATACTAAAACATGACGTCAGCCGACTGCCTTCCACTGACTGGCCAACGAGTGTCGTCATTGGAAGCGTCATTAAATGTACAACGTCTGATTAGACTGTAAAAGCCAAGGTACTATGAGGTACTCAGTTGTAATGGAAAAGCACCAAAACTGTACCGTACCATGCTGTTACTGTGTGGTGGAAAAGTGCCATTAGACCAGTCAGACCAGTACCAAACCTGACCAGATGTGAAACCTAAAATGGATTAAGATGCTCAGAGATCAACAAAAAAAAACTACAACCACAAAATAAAAGTTACCATTAATTCTGCCAATCTGTTACTACGGTTACCATATGTCCCTTGCACAGCCCACTTCATCTGTTTCACTCACTTGAAACTGGTTTTAGTCTCCGTCTTGTTGCTGGGCGACTCCAGGTTCAACTGGGACGACTGGAGAGAGCTGTAACACACAGAGTCAGTTCTGCAGTTTAGTCCAGAGTGAGACCTCTGCTCTCCAGAGGATCAGTACTGATCTAAACTTCAGTCCAGAGTGAGACCTCTGCTCTCCAGAGGATGAACACTTCAGATGTTAGTGATTTAGATCTGATGGCTGTACTAAACTGTGTGGCCTGTAGGGGGTGCTAACAGGTTAGCTGGACTCAGGTCAGTTTCTCCACAGACCTGCAGGCTGAAGGCTCCTCAGAGATGGAGCTGGTTTTAGAGAAGAGCCTGGACTTCCTGCTCAGACCCAGAGCTGACATGTGGAGGCTGAGGAAAGAGCGACTTCTAGTGGTGGAGAGAGACCCAGCAGGAAGAGAGAGAAAGAGAGAGACCAGAGGTTATACCAGAGACACCAAGACCCCCAACAGAACCAGAACCAGAAAACAGATCTGGACCCAGACCAGGTCCAGGAACAAGACCAGGCATGTGATTGTTGAGAAAAGAGCGACTCCTGATGGTCGAGAGACACCCGAGTGAGAGAGACCAGGAAATCCAACAGCATGGACAGTTACTGTTCACTACTGTTAGTTAGCATTCGCTACTGATAACCACTACCAGCCACTGCTAGCTACTGTTTAGTTAGCATTAGCTACTGATAGCCACTACCAGCCACTGATAGCTACTGATAGCCACTACCAGCCACTGTTAGTTAGCATTAGCTACTGATAAACACTACCAGCCACTGTTAGTTAGCATTAGCTACTGATAGCCACTACCAGCCACTCTTAGCTACTGTTAGTTAACATTAGCTACTGATAGCCACTTTCAGCCACTGTTAGTTAGCATTAGCTCCTGATAGCCACTACCAGCCGCTGTTAGCGACTGTTAGTTAGCATTAGCTACTGATAGCCACTACCAGCCACTGTTAGTTAGCATTAGCTACTGATAGCTACTTTTATTACCGCCTTGATAAAGCACCCAATCAATGCAGTATGGCGATGCAGTGTGAAAAGTTTTGTTTCTCCATCTAGTTTTAAAAACAGGATATTACTAAATATTACTGTTTATATTTCATATCAAACAATATACAGTCCTGTAACTTTCAACAGCAAATATGTAGGGATAATTTTTTTATCATTTTAATATATTGCGGTGATGGCGGTAATGAGCTCAACACCGTGGTAGGCATCACATGACCGTGGTGTTGTGGTTATCATCCCAACCCTATCAGGTACTGATAATTATCAATGGAAACTGACAGCTATTCACAGCTACTGATCGAGCAGTTATTGATTTTTGATTTGATTCTATAAACCAGGATCAGGACTCTCAGCTTCATGAGTGAACTTACGAGCTGGACGGAGGCTTGGACTCTGTGGTCTCAGTACCACTGGAGGCCTGGTGGGGGGGCAGAGGAGACCCACTCTGGGATCCAGACCGACTGGAGGCCGGGCTGCCGGGGTGAGAGGTCAGCGGAGAGGAGGCCCTGCTACCCAGCTCTGCTGTGGGGCTGGGGGAGGAGGAGGTGAAAGCGGGAGGCGTGGGAGAGGAGGAGGAGAAAGTGGGAGGCGTAGGGGAGGAGGAGGTGAAAGCGGGAGGCGTGGGGGAGGAGGAGGAGAAAGCGGGAGGCGTAGGGGAGGAGGAGGTGAAAGCGGGAGGCGTAGGGGAGGAGGAGGTGAAAGCGGGAGGCGTAGGGGAGGAGGAGGTGAAAGCGGGAGGCGTAGGGGAGGAGGAGGTGAAAGCGGGAGGCGTGGGGGAGGAGGAGGAGAAAGCGGGAGGCGTGGGGGAGGAGGAGGTGAAAGCGGGAGGCGTGGGGGAGGAGGAGGAGAAAGCGGGAGGCGTGGGGGAGGAGGAGGAGAAAGCGGGAGGCGTGGGGGAGGAGGAGGAGAAGGAGCCTGCGGAGGAGGACAGGAGGTCAGGGAGGTTTTGGCTGGATGAGTGGCGGCTCCTTCGTCCCTCCTGCTCACCGGCGGCCATTTTTCTTCTCTCTTTACGGAGGTGAAGGGAGGAGTCATCCATCTCTCCGTCCTCGTACCGCAGAGCGTTCTGCAACACACACACTGTTACTGGGAGTACTGGGAGCACTGGGACTGTTGTTGTTGTTGTTGTTGTTACCTCGTACAAGGTGAACTGGGCTCTCAGGTCCGGCTCGGTCTCCTTGCCGCTCATGTGTCTATGGATGATGGTCTCCATCCCCAGCTGCTCCAGACTGTCGGTCACATCATAGAACGAGTCCTGGTCCGGGAGAACCGCTAGAGTCTGACACAAAAACACATGGTTGTTTACCCCGCTGACTGGTCGTTTACACCCCGCTGACTGGTCGTTTACACCCCGCTGACTGGTCGTTTACACCCCGCTGACTGGTCGTTTACCTTGTTGATGAGCATCATCGTAAACATGAGCAGCTCTGTGTCTGAACCATTTCTCTCCTCCAGGACTTCCATCAAGAAACTCCACGGCTTCACACCTACAACACAACACATGCCAGGTAACCATAGCAACGGCTCTCAGGTAGGTGACATCGTCATGCATCCTTCACATTTAAATCTCTAAGACTGTTGCCAAAGAGGAAAATACCTCTCCTCCCGTCCACCGAGTCCACGGCCTCGATGAGACGAGGACTGTTGGACTCTGAATATTCAACGAACACGATGAGCAACTTCAGCGACGTCTTCACCACCAGACGGGACTGAAGACAGATGGACAGACAGAGACAGGAAGAGACAGATAGACAGACAGAGACAGATGTTCAGCATCTGTCCACCAGGTGGTGCTGTCGCTCTAAGACTGTCCTTCACTTCCTGTCCTCCTGAACTGGGGGACACCAGACACATTAATATATTCCATTATAGCAGGAGACATTTTGGACAAAGTGTCCTCTACTGTCCTCTGCTCCATCTTTTATTTTTTATTCTACTTGTTTCTACTTTATACCACCTTCAGCAGATATCAGGACTTTAGGACTCTTTAAGAACAGGATCAGGTCTGAGTGACGGGGGACCATTAGGGACAAAAAGTCTTGAGGACTCACCAGACTTCCTGTCAGCGTGTAGAGCCACTGCACTGTCTCATTATGGTTTATCACTCCATTCATCCCATCAACAAAGAGCATGATCTGACTGAGAGCTGGGGGGGTGGAGGGTGGAGAAAGAGAGAGAGAGAAAGAGAGAGAGAGAGAGGAAGAGAGAGGGAGAGAGAGGGGGGGACAGGAGGGGAGAAAGAGAGGAGAGGAGGGGGGGAGACAGTCAGGGTCAGGATCAGCTTTCAGGTCTCATCTGGATCTGGATCAGCTGATCCAGACTCAGGCTATAATCGTCAGAGCTGACTCAGCTCTCTGTGGGTTTGTTTCCATCTCTGAGGTTCCAGACTGTCTGGGTCTCTGCTGGTCTTAGTTTCTGCTGGTCTAGGACTCTGCTGGTCTAGGAGTCTGCTGGTCTAGGAGTCTGCTGGTCTAGGAGTCTGGTCTCTGCTGGTCTCAGGACTGAGGACTCTGCTGGTCTGAGTCTCTGCTGGTCTCTGGACTGAGGACTCTGCTGGTCTCAGGTCTCTGTTGGTCTCAGGACTGAGGACTCTGCCGGTCTGAGTCTCTGCTGGTCTGCGTCTCTGCTGGCCTGCGTCTCTGCTGGTCTTGGACTGAGGACTCTGCTGGCCTGCGTCTCTGCTGGTCTTGGACTGAGGACTCTGCTGGCCTGCGTCTCTGCTGGTCTTGGACTGAGGACTCTGCTGGTCTGAGTCTCTGCTGGTCTGCGTCTCTGCTGGCCTGCGTCTCTGCTGGTCTTGGACTGAGGACTCTGCTGGTCTGAGTCTCTGCTGGTCTGCGTCTCTGCTGGTCTCTGGACTGAGGACTCTGCTGGTCTGAGTCTCTGCTGGTCTCAGGACTGAGGACTATGCTGGTCTCAGGACTTAGGACTGAGCTGGTTTGAGTCTCTGCTGGTCTCAGGTCCCTGCTAGATTCAGGTCTTTGCTGGTCTGGACTCACCTCTCAGGATGTAGTTCTGGTAGTTGTGGTCGGCCTCTGCTCCCACTTTAATGAAACACGTCAGACCTTCAGAGGCCACAAACTCTGGGACCAGGTCTTCATCATCCTGCAAGACCACATGAGACTAGCTGTTAGTCCCTGGACTATGTGGACATTCACCTGGATTAGAGACCAGAGATCAGGGGACCAGGAGACAGAGTTTGTTCTTGGTGTCTGAAATAAGTTAAATCTCTAGTAAAGAGGAGGAGAGCTGAACACAATAATCAAAGAAAAATTAATTAATCAATAACACAATTTGTGCCGTCGCCTGCCGAAACAAATCGACAAGCTTCTATTTTTGTCGGACGTCGGCACACAGAGCATGAATTCAGCGCTGTTTGCTGACGTCCGACAGCAGGAATCTCATGATTTCAGCTGTCCGGCGGAGCCGCAGCAGGCGGATCTGGTGGGTATCGATGGACGTCGGCATCGTTCAGCATCCAGTGGAAATTAGGGGTCACATTCATGTGGGCGTTGATAGTGACAGCCTTGGTGCTGCTTTTATCTCTTCTGTTTTAACCATAACGCTCAGCAGTAGTGACTTCATGAGCTTCTTTAATGAGAGAAATCAGTCACACTGTGTCTTTACATGGAACTGCTTTCTACTCAGTATCGTTCAAAATTTTTCGAGACAATACAACAATTTCGATACCGGTTGTAGAACGCTTTTTTTTTTTTGATACCTCAATAAATTATTTTTGTGTAATTCAGGCTTTAATCATCCATCTTCTCCCTCTTATCCTCTCATAGGGTCAGGGGGGCTGGAGTCTATCCCAGCTGTCTTAGGGTGAAAGACAGGGTACACCCTGGACAAGTGTCCAGTTCATCACAGGACACATAGAGACAGACAACCACTCACACTCACATTCACACCTACGGTCAATTTAAATTAACCAGTTAACCTAATCCCCATGCATGTTTTTGGATGGTGGGAGGAAGCCGGAGTACCAGAGAGAACCCACACAGACATGAGGAGAACATGCAAACTCCACACAGAAAGACCCCGGGCCGGGAATCAAACCCAGTACCTTCTTACTGTGAGGCCACAGTGCTAACCACTACACCACCGAGCCTCCCAGGCTTTAATCATGGTCATCATAAATATATTAACATGTTATTATTATTATTGTTATCATCATTATCATCAAGTCAATATGTTATTTTTATGTAATGTGGTCTTCATCATGGTAAACATCCTAGACAATAGTCTGATGATGATCAGGCTGCTACCAGTTCCTCTTTAGGACCCTGGGGAGTGAGAGTTTGTCTTATGGTGTGTTCACTGGAAGTCAGAACATGGAGCTCTGATCATCTTAACCTCAAAGTTTAGTGCTCCCAGCTCTTCCAGCCTTACAGAGGAACAGCTAAACATGTAGCTACTGTTTATGTCAGCAGCAGATAGCATGAATTATATGTCTGGTTGGAGAGATTAATGTGACTTTCTGAGTTTGAGATCTGACATCACTGAGGTTCTGATTTAAATTCTGACTTGGATCCAAAAAACGTCAGGCTCCCAATGCTGCTGCAATGAATCCTCAGTTAATGCTCTGTTTTTCAGAACGAACTAGTTCATGTATAAAATATAAATCAGTCTTCTTAACATCCATCACCAGCGGTGAATCTCTTTATCATTACCACTAAAGAAAGACAGACATCACCAGGCTCCACCCTGAAACTGGTCCCACCGAGGACAGAAACAGGTGAGGAAGTACAGGATGAGACAAATAAAGGAGGGACTGAGGACAGACTATACAGTCCTCTGATGGTAATCTGTAATCTGTGATATTGATCTGATCAAATAAAACTGAATGGACTTGATTGGAGATTAGAGATCAGAGGAAACTGCTCATTGTTACCTGGAAGATCTGTTTGAGGGAAAAGAGAGCTCGTCGCAGCTCTGGACCCTGGGAGTTATACAGCTTCTCTGAAACAGGAAGGAGAAACAGGAAGACGTCAACTGGAGGTAACCGAAGCTAATGGAAGCTAACGGAAGCTAACAGAAGCTAAAGAAAGCAAACAGAAGCTAAAGGAAGCAAACAGAAGCTAAAGGAAGCAAACAGAAGCTAAAGGAAGCAAACAGAAGCTAAAGGAAGCGGTGGAAAGTAACTAAGTAGCAGAAAATAATAATAATATCAGTAAAATATCCTGAAAATATGAGCGAAATATCACAGAGAAAATAGTGAAATACCCCCAAAAAAGTAAAATATTTTAAATATCCGGAAAAAAATATCCCATAAAGTCATTACAATGAACACAGTAATGCATCAATAATATCAATACTACAGTTTAATATGATAGAGGCTTTTCTGCACTATGAGTACTTTTACTTTGGTACTTTTAGTACATTCTGATGTGAGCTTATTGTAGCCTGGTGTTGTTGACATCCAAAGACAACAAGGGAGTTTAGTGTTTACATGTTGACCATCACACAGGATCACAACACAGACTGAAGCCAGAGGAGACAAAACACATCTGGAACAGCTGGAGGACAAAAACGTCCACAGCAAGACATACTTTCATGAAACGAGTCAATAGTTATGATCCATTACTGGAGAATATATTGTAGCTTATTCTGCACAACGAAATGAATGCAGGACTCCTAACGGAGTATCTCTACACAGAGGTATTAGTAGTATCACTATTAGTACTTCTTCCTCCTCTTGTTTCAGTATCAGGATGTGAGCGCAGACAATTTTAAGAGTTTCTTGTTTCAGAAACAGAAACTGTTTATTTATAGAACAAACTGATTTCAGATCAGTGCAAAACAAGTCCACTCACTGTTTGATCCATCAGCACCAGTGTTGAATTTAAGATCTCCTCTCACCAGACTCCATTCAATAAAGCTGTAATTTAAGCTCTGCTCTCACCAGACTACATTCAATAAAGCTGTAATTTAAGCTCTCCTCTTGCCAGACTCCATTCTCTAAAGCTGTAATTTAAGCTCTCCTCTCACCAGACTCCATTCACTAAAGCAGTAATTTAAGCTCTCCTCTCACCAGACTCCATTCACTAAAGCTGTAATTTAAGCTCTCCTCTCACCAGACTCCATTCACTAAAGCTGTAATTTAAGCTCTCCTCTCACCAGACTCCATTCACTAAAGCTGTAATTTAAGCTCTCCTCTCACCAGACTCCATTCACTAAAGCTGTAATTTAAGCTCTCCTCTCACCAGACTCCATTCACTAAAGCTGTAATTTAAGCTCTCCTCTCACCAGACTCCATTCACTAAAGCTGTAATTTAAGCTCTCCTCTCACCAGACTCCATTCACTAAAGCTGTAATTTAAGCTCTCCTCTCACCAGACTCCATTCACTAAAGCTGTAATTTAAGCTCTCCTCTCACCAGACTCCATTCACTAAAGCTGTAATTTAAGCTCTCCTCTCGCCAGACTCCATTCACTAAAGCGGTAATTTAAGCTCTCCTTTCAGAGAGTTGCTGGTCTATCACTACATCACTCTGTTTCTTTGTGTTATTGTGTGACTTCCTGATCTGAACCAACATGGCTTCCACAGCAGTATGTTGCTCAGCTTCCTGTTGCTACTTCCTGTCTGCTTCTCCAAACTGGGAGCACGCAGACCTCCATTTTAGTTACTGATGTAACCTCAGTACTCTGAGTTGAAGAATATGTGTGTGTGTGTGTGTGCGTGTGTGTGTATGTGTGTGTATGTGTGTGTGTGTGTGTGTGTGTGTGTGTGTGTACTGGACATATGCAGTAGCAGCATCAGGCAGAAACCTAGGTCAGATAAGGTGAGTAAACATTTCAGGAAAATAAAATGTTCAAACTATGACCTGAATGTGAATGTTTGAATACACCAGGAGCACCACTAGGATGCTACAGAAGGACATTAAAACCTAAAAAAATCTCTGGGTCCTCCACAGAGGACACGTTGACGTCAGCTGTAAAGCACTAGACAGTAAAGCCCGAACAAAACGTTGCTCAGCCGTCAGGGTCCAGAAATAGCAGCTGGTCATTGTGAGGTGGCGATGAAGAGCCTCAGCCTGGTGTCCACTGGACAAACATCTGACAGGAGGACAAGACTTTTCTCAGCAGTCAGCATCAATCAATCACAAGATAAACAGGGAGGTGAGAGGATAGTGGATGTTCAGGAGGAACTTTCCTTCTGTTTCCAGGTGAGAAGGAGCAACAAGCCGAATCAAAGTGAGGACAAAGGTGATGATATCTGTGCTTCTGCTGCATCAGCTGAGCGGTTTCATGTGTTTTAAAGGTCATTCTGGACATTCAGGAAGTGAACACTGAACCAAACATCAGGCTTCACTGTCATTATATCCTCAGCTTCTATCCACATAACAAGACAATACAGTAAATACAGTGAAACACACTCATCGGACACTTTATTAGGTACACCTTGCTGGGGTGTCCTGATCTGATATCAATAAAAAATGAGTATCAGATGATATCGTCCTGCATCTAAAAGCTCTGATACAAGTGGCCCATTCAAACTATCACTTGATCTAGCCTTTTCTATCATTCCATTATACAAAATAATTAATAAAAGTATAGACGATTCGTGCTGATATTGTATGAGATTGATATCGCTATCAGGCAATACTCATGGCTGCAATATCGGTATCATATTGGAAGTGAAAAGGCTGTATCAGGACACCCCTACACCTTAGCCGTAGCCATATCTTATATATTTAGTAATAAACCCATACTGTATTGTTGCTGATGTCGGCACTGGACTTAAACTAAACTTTGTCCACAGGTCTGTGTTTTGACGTCTTTCATCCTGTCATTCCAGACTAAATGAGGACCAAAGAGTTTCTGACGTTTCAAACAAATAGCTGAGAGACGACAGGACAGAGATCCCTACAGGGAACACTGAGGAACAAACGCCATCCAATAATAGTCCAGCACTGTTCACGTTTCACCACAGCAGCTGAAACACTGAATCACTGCACTAAAAATAAAAACATGAGCTCAGAGTTTCACAGAAAACATCTATGTTCAGATTCACTTCAAAATCAGCAGCAAGAAATTAAAGGAAGAGAACAAAGAATCAGTGAGATGTAGGAAATCAAGATCAGCCAACTGTTCCTGAACATTTAATAAAACAGAACAAGTTGAACCAGTACAGAAGACTGGAGAGACAGTGACTGTTACCAGTAAACACCAAAACTGAACACTCACCAGACTCCATTCACTAAAGCTGTAATTTAAGCTCTCCTCTCACCAGACTCCATTCACTAAAGCTGTAATTTAAGCTCTCCTCTCACCAGACTCCATTCACTAAAGCTGTAATTTAAGCTCTCCTCTCACCAGACTCCATTCACTAAAGCTGTAATTTAAGCTCTCCTCTCACCAGACTCCATTCACAAAAGAGGTAATTTAAGAACTCATCAAACCAGACTCCAGTCACGAAAGCTGTAACCAGACTCCATTCGCTAACGCTGTAATTTAAGCTCTCCTCTCACCAGACTCCATTCTCTAAAGCTGTAGTTTAAGCTCTCCTCTCACCAGACTCCATTCACTAAAGCTGTAATTTAAGCTCTCCTCTCACCAGACTCCATTCACTAAAGCTGTAATTTAAGCTCTCCTCTCACCAGACTCCATTCACTAAAGCTGTAATTTAAGCTCTCCTCTCACCAGACTCCATTCACTAAAGCTGTAATTTAAGCTCTCCTCTCACCAGACTCCATTCACTAAAGCTGTAATTTAAGCTCTCCTCCTACCAGACTCCATTCACTAAAGATAATAGAGATCAGGTCTTGTTAGATGATGGTTTTCACCCCCCACAGATCAAAGGGCACCGGACTCATGTTGCATTCAGGTCCAGTCACTCATTAATAGAATATCAGGTCACTGAACATCTAAAACCATGCAGCTGATTTTATGTAGAGTGCTAAGATGTGTGAACAGTCGTGAGATCATGAACGTCCATACTGACAGCTATAAAGAATGAAGATATCCAATTTATTCACCTTTTTGTATTCAGATGAGCAGATTACACTGTGCAGAAAATTAATAAAACATTATATTTAAATGAATTCAGTTTAAACAGACCGCATAGCTTCATCTTCACTTCTGACCTTTTATTTTTCTGTCTGTAGAGGCTACAGGTGTACCTCAGAGTGGAGGAATAAAACAAACCTGGACCACCTGAGGAACTGGTCTCTGCTGGTTCCTCTGGAGCGTCACAAACTCTGATTAACATCATCTCATTAACATCAAGAGGAAACAATAATTCATATATCTGTTGAGTTGAATTCCAACAACAGCAGACACTGAAACTTCATATCATTATTATTAGTAGTAGTATTATTGTTATCACCATCATGTGAAGCTATGTTATATTAAATCATATTATTTTATCTTATGTTTGTCTCAGTCTAATTAGACATGATGAACTGAAGAGACTGACATGTTTGTCCTGCAGACAGGAAGTGACCCAGATTAACGTGACATTTCCTGTTGGTCCACTGCTGCTGACTGAGATCAACTACAGAGAAAAATAACTAATTAAATCAAATCAGATAAAGAACAATAAAAATATTCCTCTGACTTGGTTTTTAATGGCTGTCTCACATCCCAAAAATTCTTTTATTTCAGTTTCAGTCAAAGAAAAGCAGAATTATTTCCATTTAGTTTTCATATTCTTATTGTAATAATTGTATTGTATTGTATTGTTCATATTATGGTCTGGAAACAGTTTTTTGGCTTCCATATAAATGAGGTGTATTATTAGCAGTGGTGGAAGAACTACTATAATACAGTACTATTTGTATTACCATGATAAAAGAAGAACATAATAATATTCTGATGGTAATCTTAATAATAGATCGTAGTCCATTGGTTTTTTTTTCATTCTCATACAGCTCACTAAAAGAATCAAATGTAATTTGATGTCTATAGTCCTGTTAGTGGTGCATTCAAGGGTTAATAATAAAAAAAAAAAAAAAAACAACCACTGAACTCCATTACCCAGAGTTCAAAGGTGTTCAGTATCCGTCATGTGACACCAGAGTTGGTCGGTTGGTTTTGGGGCAGTGAATGCATCATTAGCGTCATGTTGTTGTTTACATTCCTGTCGGCTACAGAAAGCCAGAGAGGTCAAACTGTTTCCTGTTTAGTTTGCATTTAATGATAGAAAATTATTTTCTCTCACCATCACAGGGAGAGCGATGAGAACCTGAAAGACTCAAACCAAACGATGCTTTCAGGAGCTCCTCGTAGTCCATCTCCCACTAACTGAAGGAGCACTTTTTACCAGCTTTATGAGGATCACCTGAACACACCAGATGAGACAAAACATGACCGTCCAACAACAAGAAGCACAAAGCACTACTGAGAGATCAGGGACCAGAACCAGCAGAGACCACCAGAGACCAGCAGAGACCATAACCAGCAGAGCCACCAGAGACCAGAACCAGCAGAACTAGCAGAGACCAGCAGAGACCTGCAGAGGTCCTAAAGTCTGAACTCTGAGGTTCAGTCTTGATGGTGCGTTCACTGCAGGACGAGTCCAGGCAGCTGAAATCCCCTCCAGCGTCTCTGATCAAATCACATTGAGATGAAATGACTCATCGTTCCTTCCAGAACAAACAGCTCAGAACTCAGTGACAGGAAGTGATCACGACCTCTATGGATCCATATTAGCTGTATGCTAATGCTCTGCACTGGCACAGTATTAGCTATATGTTAGCACAACACAGGCTAACACCTGCTAGCATTACCAGCTTTCATTCATTCATTTATCTTCACACATTCAACCCCGTAGACCACACTGAGGACCTGAACCTGGTCCCCCGTAGACCACACTGAGGACCTGAACCTGGTCCCCCGTAGACCACACTGAGGACCTGAACCTGGTCCCCCGTAGACCACACTGAGGACCTGAACCTGGTCCCCCGTAGACCACACTGAGGACCTGAACCTGGTCCCCCGTAGACCACACTGAGCTTTAATAATCAGGACACAAAGTTGTGGAACGTTCTGGAGGCAGAAGTTGCTTCATCAGCACTTTTTCCAGACACACTTAGTCACAGTTTTGCTGAGTCATCACTCCTCCACCGCAGCAGAGGACGGAAAGAAAAGCAAAATGGAGGACATAATTACCCAGGATGCAGTGGACCCGGACGGAGAGCTGAGTCCTCAGGATCAGGATTGGCTTCTTCCCTTTTCTGTGGATTGAAAGAGAAAAAAAACATAAAAACCCAGAGGAGCATCTGTGCTCTGTAGGTCCAGGTCTCTGCAGAGGATCTACTCTAGGTCCAGGTCTCTGCAGAGGATCTACTCTAGGTCCAGGTCTCTGCAGAGGATCTACTGTAGGTCCAGGTCTCTGCAGAGGATCTACTCTAGGTCCAGGTCTCTGCAGAGGATCTACTCTAGGTCCAGGTCTCTGCAGAGGATCTACTCTAGGTCCAGGTCTCTGCAGAGGATCTACTCTAGGTCCAGGTCTCTGCAGAGGATCTACTCTAGGTCCAGGTCTCTGCAGAGGATCTACTCTAGGTCCAGGTCTCTGTAGAGGATCTACTGTAGGTCCAGGTCTCTGTAGAGGATCTACTCTAGGTCCAGGTCTCTGCAGAGGATCTACTGTAGGTCCAGGTCTCTGTAGAGGATCTACTCTAGGTCCAGGTCTCTGCAGAGGATCTACTGTAGGTCCAGGTCTCTGCAGAGGATCTACTGTAGGTCCAGGTCTCTGCAGAGGATCTACTCTAGGTCCAGGTCTCTGCAGAGGATCTACTCTAGGTCCAGGTCTCTGCAGAGGATCTACTGTAGGTCCAGGTCTCTGCAGAGGATCTACTCTAGGTCCAGGTCTCTGTAGAGGATCTACTCTAGGTCCAGGTCTCTGTAGAGGATCTACTGTAGGTCCAGGTCTCTGTAGAGGATCTACTCTAGGTCCAGGTCTCTGTAGAGGATCTACTCTAGGTCCAGGTCTCTGTAGAGGATCTACTGTAGGTCCAGGTCTCTGCAGAGGATCTACTCTAGGTCCAGGTCTCTGTAGAGGATCTACTCTAGGTCCAGGTCTCTGCAGAGGTCAGTGTTCTCTACATATTTATGTCTCCTTGCTGTCCTCTGGTTGATGGACAGCAGAGGAGCTGATCTACAGAGAGCAGAGGGATTGGAGGATGGAAAGAATGAGGAGAGACAGAAACTGAAAACCACTGAAAGAAGGAGACGTTCTGTTTGTCTAACAGCTAAAAAAAAAAGAACAATTCACATGTTTTTAGATCTTTGTAACATGGAAGCTATTTTTAACTAATCCAGACCAGCTCAGGTCTGTCCTGTCACATGACCACACAGGAACAGTTTTTCCCTTCAGGCTCTTCTAAAACGTTTCCTGACCTGACCAAGCTTTCTGATGTCCAGTTTCACTCACTGGCCACTTTATTAGGTACACCTTGGTAGTAAAAGGTTGGACCCTTGTTCCTTCAGAAGACTTTGAATTAGGTGTTGGAAACATTGCTCTCAGATTCTGCTCCATATTGACATGACAGCATCACTCAGCTGCTGCTCTGTTCCTCCACATCCCAAACGTTCTACTGGACTGAGATCTGGTGACTGTGGAGTCCACAGAACTCTTTGTCATGTTCCAGAAACCAGTTTGAGATGATCTGAGCTTTGTGACATGGAGCATTATCCTGCAGGAAGTGTCCATCAGAAGATGGTCCACTGTGGTCATAAAGGGATGGACATGGTCAGTAACAGTACTCAGGTAGACTGCAGTGTTTAAACCATGCTCAGCTGGTACTAAAGAAAAGCTCCTCCAGCATTAGACCAGCAGCAGCCTGAACCGTTGATACAAGGCAGGATGGATCCATGCTTTCATGGTGTTTCCTCCAAACTCTGACCATCTACCATGTGAATGTTCAGCTGAAATGGAGACTGGTCAGACCAGCCAACGTTTCTCCATCTTCTATTGTCCACTTGTGGTGATCCTGTGTGAAGTGTAGCCTCAGTTTGCTGTTTCCTTTAACATTTAGTTGAATACTCACATACTTATACTTCAGTAAGTTTTTCATAGTACTTTTACTGCAGTCCACCTTTACACCACACCTCACTACGGAACAAACTTTTCAGTCTGACGCTGACATGACGGATGTTGGGTGGAGCATCAATAAACACACAGCTGAACTGGTCACACTGGGCGGCCATGACAGGTGAGGCAGAGGACAGGTAAAAGTGTTGTCTTACGTCACGTCGTCATAGAAGCTCTCCAGCTCGTCTCTCTGCTCGGCCAGAGACGAGTCCAGGTCCAGATAGTGTCCATTAGTGGACAACTGAAGGGTGCACTCCTCCAACTGAGGAACAGAGACAGCATTCAGGATTAGTACAGTACATTATTGTCATCCAGCTAATCTGGGAGAGCTCTTATTTTAAAATTATAAGTAAAGAGATCCATAAGCAATCAGCTCAGTGGTGATGACTTATTATCATTATTAACTCCACCCTGTGACATATTATGAGGGAACTATGTGACGCAAAGGAGCTCTGTGCTCACTGGCTATTCACCGCCCAGCCAATCACAGTGAGGCACGAGTCACCGCCCAGCCAATCACAGTGAAGCATCAAGCTGGAATCAGAAGCAGAAAATCTATCCTTACAGTGATCTGACCTTCCAGAACCAGAACGAGCACATTCCTCTGCAACAAGAGCAACAGGCCACGACTCTGAGTACTAGTACAACTACTCAGTCTAGGTACTAGCACACGCTCTACTGTGTACTAGTACACGCTCTGAGTAGTTTCCCCCTGCTTGCAGTTTTGTGCTAAACTAGGCTAACATTTTCCCCCTGCTTCCAGTCTTTGTGCTAAGCTAGGCTAAATGTTTTCCCCCTAATTCCAGTCTTTGTGCTAAGCTAGGTTAACATTTTCCCCCTGCTTTCAGTCTTTGTGCTATGCTAGGCTAACATTTTCCCCCTGCTTCCAGTCTTTGTGCTAAGCTAGGCTAAATGTTTTCCCCCTAATTCCAGTCTTTGTGCTAAGCTAGGTTAACATTTTCCCCCTGCTTTCAGTCTTTGTGCTATGCTAGGCTAACATTTTCCCCCTGCTTCCAGTCTTTGTGCTAAGCTAGGCTACATGTATTCCCCCTGCTTCCAGTCTTTGTGCTAAGCTAGGCTACATGTATTCCCCCTGCTTCCAGTCTTTGTTCTAAGCTAGGCTAACATTTTCCCCATGCTTTCAATCTTGGTGTTAAGCTAGGCTCACATTTTCCCCCTGTTTTCAGTCTTTGTGTTAGGCTAGGCTAACATTTTCCCCCTGTTTTCAGTCTTTGTGTTAGGCTAGGCTAACATTTTCCCCGTTTTCAGTCTTTGTGTTAGGCTAGGCTAACATTTTCCCCCTGCTTTCAGTCTTTGTGTTAGGCTAGGCTAACATTTTCCCCCTGCTTTCAGTCTTTGTGTTAAGCTAGGCTAACATTTTCCGCCTGCTTTCAGTCTTTGTGTTAGGCTAGGCTAACATTTTCCCCCTGCTTTCAGTCTTTGTGTTAAGCTAGGCTAACATTTTCCCCCTGCTTTCAGTCTTTGTGTTACGCTAGGCTAACATTTTCCCCCTGCTTTCAGTCTTTGTGTTAGGCTAGGCTAACATTTTCCCCCTGCTTTCAGTCTTTGTGTTAAGCTAGGCTAACATTTTCCCCCTGCTTTCAGTCTTTGTGTTAAGCTAGGCTAACATTTTCCCCCTGCTTTCAATCTTTGTGTTAAGCTAGGCTAACATTTTCCCCCTGTTTTCAGTCTTTGTGTTAGGCTAGGCTAACATTTACCCCCTGCTTTCAGTCTTTGTGTTAAGCTAGGCTAACATTTTCCCCCTGTTTTCAGTCTTTGTGTTAGGCTAGGCTAACATTTACCCCCTGCTTTCAGTCTTTGTGTTAAGCTAGGCTAACATTTTCCCCCTGTTTTCAGTCTTTGTGTTAAGCTAGGCTAACATTTTCCCCCTGTTTTCAGTCTTTGTGTTAGGCTAGGCTAACATTTACCCCCTGCTTTCAATCTTTGTGTTAAGCTAGGCTAACATTTTCCCCCTGTTTTCAGTCTTTGTGTTAGGCTAGGCTAACATTTTCCCCCTGTTTTCAGTCTTTGTGTTAAGCTAGGCTAACATTTTCCCCCTGCTTTCAATCTTTGTGTTAAGCTAGGCTAACATTTTCCCCCTGCTTTCAGTCTTTGTGTTAAGCTAGGCTAACATTTTCCCCCTGCTTTCAGTCTTTGTGTTAAGCTAGGCTAACATTTACCCCCTGCTTTCAGTCTTTGTGTTAAGCTAGGCTAACATGTCTGTCAGTCGTTTTCCTGCAGCTGTGAGGAAGGAAATGCTTCTTATCAACAAGCTGCTGTTAGTGTTTCACCATCCAGCTTATCTCCTGTTTACAGACCCACCCTGTAAGAGGAGGAGGAGAGAGGAGGAGAGAGGAGGAGAGGAGGAGAGAGGAGAAGAGGAGGAGAGAGGAGAGAGGAGGAGAGGAGAGAAGAGTGGAGGAGAGTGGAAGAGAGAGGAGGAAGGAGGAGAGAGGTGAGAGGAGGAGAGAGGAGAGAGAAGAAAGGAGAGATGAGGAGGTGGTGAAGCAGGAGGAGATCAGGACCAGATAGAGCTGTGCGATATTACCATATATATCTTAGCGTGTTCTAAAAATGTCTACCATATGATATAATCCTTGTTGTTTAAATGGTAATTTTAATGTGTAGACTACTCGGTTAGCTCTGTTGCTATGCTAACATTAACGTTACTCCGGTTGTGGTTTAGTAAAGCACAACTCAACGGCCGCTGGATAATCCAATGGCGCTTTTCCACTACACAGTAACGGCACGGCACAGTACGGCCCAGTTTTGTTGCTTTTCCATTACAACTGAGTACCTCCTCAACGTGGGCGGGGTCATCACATGGCAGCGCGAAACTGCCGTAACTTCATTTGCATGCAACACAGAAAACCGGGAAGAAGAAGAAGAGCACAAACAATGAGGATAAGGAAGCGATCATGTGTTTGATGCTCACTCTGTGACTTTGTGTCACACACAAACGAAAGAAAAGAGACAGAGAAGACTACAGGAAGTGTAAAAATAGTTGCCGGTTTTAAAAATATTTAGCTCGCTTGGAACCAGGGCTGAGGAGGTACGAAAAGTACCTCGTACCAGGTACCAGGTACTAGTGGAAAAGAGCCACACCCATGTAGAACCGTGCCGCACCGTACCGTACCGCGCCTGTGGAAAAGCACCACAGATGTATCATGAGAGTTCAAGACATTGTGTATGAAGGCTAATGTAACCGCAGCAATGCTACTGCTTTGTGCTAGCATGTTTACGTCACCCGCAAGGACTGGTTTACGGCACCAGTAACACACATACTGTATGTAAAAATACTACATTGAGATGTATCTCATTATCAGGTCTTATAATTAGCTATATCATTATAACATTTTGTCCATATTGCACAGCAACTGGACCAGACCTGAAAAAAAGTCATGAAATCGTGTCCCCGCAGGCCGTGGGATCATAGCGTTTTTATCTCCATCACTGAACTTCAGCCTCTGATATCTGAAGGACAGGAACCTCCTGTCCCACTTCCTGTCCCACTTCCTGTTCCAGTGATCCAAACAGGACCGACGTATGATTAGTTAGCAGGAAGCAGCAACTATGTATGAAATCATCTCTCCTTCCTCACTTATGATTCTGCAAACCAAGTCACTCTCCACAGAACTGCATGTTAAAATACCAACATTTTAACATGGACTTCTGTGAGGAGTGACTAACAGAACTCCATGTAAAAAATGTGAATTTAAGAAGAAAACAACATGGTTTAAAATGGCTGTGGTGTCCAAGTATAAATTATATTAATGCTTTAAATGATAAAAATTCTATTGTTTAAAATTATAAATTTATACTAATGATTTGAATTAAATTAATGCTTATGCATAATTAAGGGGCGTGGGCTCTTTGACAGGCAGCTGGTCTCTGTATGGGTCTTATCAGCTAAGTGGATCTGGGCCTGCAGGTCCAGCCCCAGAGCATGATGGGAACAATTAGGGGTCAGTGGAGGAATGTAGTCTGGTTTCTGGTCTCTGGTCCTTATCTGATCCTGCAGACTCCAGCAGGACCCCTTTCTGCTGGCTGAACCAGGGCTGGACCTGTTGTCTGTATTAAACCCAGAACCAGTCCTGGAGCTCAGGACCAGACCTGAACTAAATCAAAAGCCTTTATTGTCATTATATGACGTGCATACAACGAAATTAGGAAATTCCTCCACCTCTGATCCTTATTAGCCAAAGTTACTCGCTACCAAGATGGCGACAGCCGGAGCAGCACTAGGGCTCCTAAAACTATTTAAATTCATCACTTAAACCCATTTTGTCATTAAATTTTTCAATGGTTCCAGGAAATCACTGGTTTTTCTGATGTCACAGGATGATATATTGAATATTTGGGGGGACACAGCTATTTTCTGAACCATGTTTGATGACACATTTCCCCCAGAAAGCACAAATATCAGCCTGATGAAACACCAGCATGTTGGCTGATCCATCCTGAGGGGAGCATGAACAATGAACAACCACGGTGACTAAAGATGGAGGAGCAGCAGCTTCTCTAAATCGCTCAGATACTCAAAGATTCACTGATCATTGAGTGGATTGTCTAACAGAAGAAGATGGAAAAAGCTGACACCAGACTCCGTTCAAAAATGTGTCATTTCAAATTTAAAGCTATAATTTCAAATGAAGATGGAAAGGATGAATAACAACCTTGAGAAACACTGTTCAGTCATTCTCTGGTTAAGTTTCACCAACAAGCAGCAAAACATCTAATAATGTGAACAGAATAAACAGGGAATCTTCTGGATCGTGGGACAGATCACTCATGTTTAAACTTGACGCGAACAACCTGTTTTTTAAACGAAGTTTGGTGTGTCACCATGAGTTTGAGGTTAAGCAGTATTGGTTACTCCTCTTCGGTGGTTACTGTGTTACCTGTACAGGTGAGTCATTCCTAAGGTCTGCCTGCTTGGTTGGATAGTGTGCAGCTCTGAAAGTTACCGTTGACCCACCTTCAGGGGCGCCTCCAGCAGCTTGTGGATCCCGGCGATCTGCTCGCTGAGCGGCAGGTTCTCCTCCACGTTCACCGTCGGAGGTCTCCGAGGTTCGGGGAAGTTTGTGCAGATAAACGGGTCCGAGTCCTCCAGGTACTGGATCCGGCAAACGATGGAGGCCATGGCCGACAGACCGCGACCCGACAGCGGCTAGAGGAGTCTGAGGGGCTCGGTACCGACGAGTCCAGCACCGGAAGATCCTTTAAATGAGGAAAACCCGGTCCTCTTATGCTGTTGCGGGACCGGACCGGTGAAGCCGCTACGGGTACATGCGTGAACATCCGGTGATACCTTTCAAAATAAATCATACTGCTATCATACTGCTTTTCCAAATGTATTCTAAAGAGTTTAAATGATGTAGTACCATTTTCAATCTAGTAAAGGAGCTGTTTTTTGAATGGAGTTTGGTGTGAAGGAAATGCAGTGCAGCTTGTAACAAAAGATGACATCTATCAAATGATTATGACTGTCAGTGTGTGTGTCTGCTTCAGAGCATGGAACAGGTTATTAACAGAATGACTTGTTTAAAAATTGAATCTGAGCTTTTCTGTTACTGCTGACACAGTGTGAGAGGAGGCCACAGTCTACAATCAAACAATCAATAAATGAACAAATACAAAGAATCATTTTGACAAACTGATGGGAAACTAAATCCACTTCACTGAAGAAAATGAAAATAAAAAAATCACAAAGTAAGAAGAAAATTTTAGAAAGTCTATCAATAAAGACCAAAAATACAGCAAATATATCAAAGTAGATGTACACTAAGAGGCATTAAAAACGCAACATTGTATTTTTTCACTAGTAATTTGAATTTTCATAATTTATTGGGTGATTCACTTGGTATGATATGAACATGAATGAACAAATGGACATGGATTACAAATGTCAGTATGTTGTGTGATCGTCGTGGCATACACATGATGAATGCGTTGATTTCGCCCACTGGGATCGCTTCCCACTCTTCCAAGAGTGCAGCAACCGTCACCGGCAGTGGAATACGACGCCGTACACGGCGATCCAGATTGTCCCAAAGGTGTTCGGATTCATATCCAAGGAATAAGGCGGCCAGTCCATAAGCTGCACATGATGTCTGTGCATAACGTGCCTGCAGGCGTGAGATAGTGCATCTGTGGACGCCAAAATGCCTGGCTACCCTCGCTTCGGTCATTCTGGATCTCAGCATACCAATGGCCTGCTCCCTCATGTTTGCTGCTAAGCGTGGCATGGTGACCGTCTGTGACAGCTTGCATTTTTCCTCCAGGTTTTTAAAGCCTTGACCAGTTGAGCTCAAATCACCAAAAGAACTCACTGAAAGCTTTCAAACAATGTCCTAACGAATCCCACATGCAAAAACAGGGATTGGTACCGTCTGCCACGTTCATTTATTGTTTGAGCTGAAAAATGTGGCTCCATAGTTTCAAAAGCCACGAGTGGAAGTAAACAAAACATTCTTTTGTATACAAAGTAGTTGTATCCAATTTTATTTTACATTGACTTTGTTGTGTTTTTAATGCCTCTTAGTATATTATAATATTATTATTAATATTATTATGATGTGATATTATATTATATTATGTTATATTGTGTTATATTATATTTTCTCCCTCTTATCCTCTCATAGGGTCTGGGGGGCTGGAGTCTATCCCAGCTGTCTTAGGGTGAAAGACAGGGTACACCCTGGACAAGTGTCCAGTTCATCACAGGACACATAGAGACAGACAACCACTCACACTCACATTCACACCTACGGTCAATTTAAATTAACCAGTTAACCTAATCCCCATGCATGTTTTTGAATTAAATTCCATTGAATTAAAGTGCAGTTCTTTCAAACCTTGATCCATAAAATACAAAAATAAACAAAACCAGTGTAATCAAACTAGAAGAGGAATTCTGATGAGTTGATATCTAAATTATCAGAACAGGTACTGATGAAGTAAAAATTAAACTTTATTCTGAAGAGAGTCTTGCCGAACATCCGGTTTGATGGACGATGACTCGGTGGTGGGCGGCCCGCTGGTGACGTCACGCGATCCAACAGGAGGAGTATGACGTCATGCGAGCTGTATGGAAACAGTGAGTTGCAGCTGATCTGAGGTCGGATCATAACTGCAGAGCTGCGCCCTCTGGTGGCGGAGAGCGGTTAGAGCTTTTATTTTGAAAAGTAGGAAAACAAGCGGGGCGGCTCGGTGGTGTAGTGGTTAGCACTGTGGCCTCACAGCAAGAAGGTACTGGGTTTGATTCCCGGCCCGGGGTCTTTCTGTGTGGAGTTTGCATGTTCTCCTCATGTCTGTGTGGGTTCTCTCTGGTACTCCGGCTTCCTCCCACCATCCAAAAACATGCATGGGGATTAGGTTAATTGGTTAATTTAAATTGACCGTAGGTGTGAATGTGAGTGTGAGTGGTTGTCTGTTTCTATGTGTCCTGTGATGAACTGGACACTTGTCCAGGGTGTACCCTGTCTTTCACCCTAAGACAGCTGGGATAGACTCCAGCCCCCCTGACCCTATGAGAGGATAAGAGGGAGAAGATGGATAGAAAACAAGCCGTGACTCAATAACTGTGTAATAACTGTGGAGGTGCTTTACTGAACATCCTGAAAATATTTTCTACCAAAATGTCACCATGTTTTTGTGTAATGAGCAGCGCTCCTGATATCCCTGCATGCAGCCTTTGGATTGATTGATTGATTGACTGACATACAGTGGCTTGTCTCTTTGTGGTAGTTTTTATTATCATAATGATTATTATTAATAATTGATACAGCCCTCCAGCAGGTGGAGGTGTTTCTCCACCTTCACAGTCTGAACAGACTGATTGCGTAAGAAAAGTGATGAAACTGGCTGACACACACACACACACACACACACACACACACACACACATAATCAAGACTTTGGCCAAACCTCAACCCATAAGCCAGTTCCTTCAGAGCTGTCAATCAATCAATCAAGGAAAGGAAGGAAACAAGGAAAAGAAATAAGAGTTGGAGGTATGTCTACCTGTCGACCTGTCTACCTGTCGACCTGTCTCTGGATCTACCTGTCTACCTGTCTCTCTGTCTACTTGTCTACCTGTCTCTCTGTCTACCTTTCTACCTGTCTCTCTCTCTACCTTTCTACCTGTCTCTCCCTCTATCTGTCTACCTGTCTCTCTGGCTTCCTTTCAACCTGTCTATCTGCCTCTCTGTCTCCTGTCTTTGTTGGTATTTCCCGTCTGTTTGATTGACAGCTGTTTTTGAATGGCGTCCATGTTGCCACTGAACCGTTACCATCGTCTCTCCACCGTGACGCTGAGTAGTGTTCTC
The DNA here is from genome assembly GCA_029721515.1 of Synanceia verrucosa. Classification (NCBI taxonomy): domain Eukaryota; kingdom Metazoa; phylum Chordata; class Actinopteri; order Perciformes; family Synanceiidae; genus Synanceia; species Synanceia verrucosa. The sequence goes on from CM056549.1 coordinate 168,458, forward strand.
ACCTGTCCTGTAATCAGATCCAGTCCAACATGAGCAAGAACAAAAAAGAGACCTGCTCTGACCTGCCAGGTATCACTCTGAGGCCACGTAACACTCTGAGGCCAGGTATCACTCTGAGGCCACGTAACACTCTGAGGCCATGTAACACTCTGAGGTATCACTCTGAGGCCACATAACACTCTGAGGCCACGTAACACTCTGAGGCCACGTAACACTCTGAGGTATCACTCTGAGGCCACGTAACACTCTGAGGCCACGTAACACTCTGAGGTATCACTCTGAGGCCACGTAACACTCTGAGGTATCACTCTGAGGCCACGTAACACTCTGAGGCCACGTAACACTCTGAGGCCATGTAACACTCTGAGGTATCACTCTGAGGCCACGTAACACTCTGAGGCCACGTAACACTCTGAGGCCACGTAACACTCTGAGGCCAGGTATCACTCTGAGGCCACGTAACACTCTGAGGCCACGTAACACTCTGAGGCCACGTAACACTCTGAGGCCATGTAACACTCTGAGGTATCACTCTGAGGCCACATAACACTCTGAGGCCACGTAACACTCTGAGGCCATGTAACACTCTGAGGTATCACTCTGAGGCCACATAACACTCTGAGGCCACGTAACACTCTGAGGCCATGTAACACTCTGAGGTATCACTCTGAGGCCACGTAACACTCTGAGGCCATGTAGCACTCTGAGGTATCACTCTGAGGCCACGTAACACTCTGAGGCCATGTAACACTCTGAGGCCAGGTATCACTCTGAGGCCACGTAACACTCTGAGGCCACGTAACACTCTGAGGCCACGTAACACTCTGAGGCCAGGTATCACTCTGAGGCCAGGTATCACTCTGAGGCCACATAACACTATGAGGCCATGTAACACTCTGAGGTATCACTCTGAGGCCACGTAACACTCTGAGGCCATGTAACACTCTGAGGTATCACTCTGAGGCCACGTAACACTCTGAGGCCATGTAACACTCTGAGGCCAGGTATCACTCTGAGGCCACGTAACACTCTGAGGCCACGTAACACTCTGAGGCCAGGTATCACTCTGAGGCCACGTAACACTCTGAGGCCACGTAACACTCTGAGGCCACGTAACACTCTGAGGCCAGGTATCACTCTGAGGCCAGGTATCACTCTGAGGCCACATAACACTATGAGGCCAGGTAACAATCTGAGGTATCACTCTGAGGTATCACTCTGAGACCACGGAACACTCTGAGGTATCATTCTGAGGCCACGTAACACTCTGAGGCCAGGTATCACTCTGAGGCCACGTAACACTCTGAGGCCACGTACCACTCTGAGGCCAGGTATCACTCTGAGGCCAGGTATCACTCTGAGGCCACATAACACTATGAGGCCAGGTAACAATCTGAGGTATCACTCTGAGACCACGGAACACTCTGAGGTATCATTCTGAGGCCACGTAACACTCTGAGGTATCATTCTGAGGCCACGTAACACTCTGAGGTATCACTCTGAGGCCACGTAACACTCTGAGGTATCACTCTGAGGTATCACTCTGAGGCCACGTAACACTCTGAGGCCACGTAACACTCTGAGGTATCACTCTGAGGCCACGTAACACTCTGAAGCCACATAACACTCTGAGGCCATGTAACACTCTGAGGCCACGTAACACTCTGAGGCCAGGTATCACTCTGAGGCCACGTAACACTCTTATTTAGAGACATGAGAGTAATTATTGTAAACAACATCAGGTGAGTGAGGAAACGGAAACCTGAACGGCACCCACACCATCAGACCATGAGCTGATCCCAGTGCTCCTAAAACTGATCCTATTGCTCCTAAAACTGATCCCAGCACTCCTAAAACTGATCCTACTGCTGCTAAAACTGATCCTAGCACTCCTAAAACTGATCCTATTGCTGCTAAAACTGATCCTAGCACTCCTAAAACTGATCCTAGTGCTGCTAAAACTGATCCCAGCACTGCTAAAACTGATCCTAGTGCTGCTAAAACTGATCCCAGCACTCCTAAAACTGATCCTAGTGCTGCTAAAACTGATCCCAGCACTCCTAAAACTGATCCTAGTGCTGCTAAAACTGATCCCAGCACTCCTAAAACTGATCCTAGTGCTGCTAAAACTGATCCCAGCACTCCTAAAACTGATCCTAGTGCTGCTAAAACTAATCCTAGTGCTGCTACAACTGATCCCATAACAGAGGCACACTGTGAGGTCGCAAAGATGGATGCCATCTGGAAGCTCTGCTCAGGTCGGAGTGGGGGGTGGTGTGATATCTGCAAGGTATTCATGTGATTTATGTGATGACATCATGAGAAGCTGCAGCAGGGAGTGTTTGTTTTAACCTGTCAGCACAGCGGGGGTACTACAGTGTACAGGACGGGTGTCAAACATATGGCCCGAGAATCCGGCCCACTGGATGACTAGAAGTCTTTACTTCCTGTTTTCCTATAAAATTACGTCCAGGCTGTGAAGAAATATTGACAATTTTTTAGTGAATAAAAGTGAATCCTATGTGCTCAGTGTGGTAACTCGCTGGAATAATAATGATAATATTCAGAGCCTTGAGAAGATAAACAGGAACAAAGGACAAATATGATGAATGATTTGTTGGCAGATTTGGAGGAAAAAGCAAATCAAGAGTATACAGTTATACAGTAGTATTACAGCAGTACTACAGTGTTTGCAGTAGTACTACAGTATTATTTCACTGTAAACAGCAGGACTACAGTAATATCACAGTGTCTCAGCAGTAGTAATACAGTAGTACAGTGTACAGTAATAGTAATTACTGTAGTACTACAGTAGTACAACAGTAACAGCAGTTCTTCCCTCTCTGAATCCTCCAGTCTAGCTGAGTCACCTTCCCCCCACATCCTCAGCCAATCAGACTGCAGACCAACTGGGTGAAGGGTGGCCCTGTTACCCAACCAGAGACCAACAGAGACCAAAGACCAGCCGACATAATAACTCTTCATGCCTCTTCATGACTCGTCATGATCCTTCACGAACAACTGAGAGTCTTCATAACTCTTCGTGACTCCTTATGACTCTTCATAACTCTTCATGATTCCTCATAACTCTTCACGATTCTTCATGACTTTTCATGACTCTTCATGATCCTTCACGAACAACTGAGAGTCTTCATAACTCTTCGTGACTTCTTATGACTCTTCATGATTCCTCATAACTCTTCACGATTCTTCATGCCTCTTCATGACTCGTCATGATCCTTCACGAACAACTGAGAGTCTTCATAACTCTTCGTGACTCCTTATGACTCTTCATAACTCTTCATGATTCCTCATAACTCTTCACGATTCTTCATGACTCTTCATGACTCTTCATGATCCTTCATGAACAACTGAGTCTCTTCATAACTCTTCGTGACTCCTTATGACTCTTCATAACCCTTCATGATTCCTCATAATACTTCACGACTCTTCACGATTCTTCATGACTCTTCATGATCCTTCATGAACAACTGAGTCTCTTCATAACTCTTCGTGACTCCTTATGACTCTTCATAACCCTTCATGATTCCTCATAACACTTCACGACTCTTCACGATTCTTCATGACTCTTCATAACTCTTCATGACTCCTCATGACTCTTCATAACTCTTCGTCTTCATAGCTCTTCACGACTCTTCATGATTCTTCATGACTCTTCATGATCCTTCATGAACAACTGAGACTCTTCATAACTCTTCATGACTCCTCATAACCCTTCATGACTCTTCATGCGTCTTCATGACCCTCTTCATGATTCTTTATGATCCTTCATGAACAACTGAGACGCTTCATAACTCTGCATGACTCTTCATGATTCTTCACGACTCTTCACGATTCTTCATGACTCTTCATGATTCTTCACGACTCTTCACGATTCTTCATGACTCTTCATGACTCTTCATGATCCTTCATGAACAACTGAGACGCTTCATAACTCTGCATGACTCCTCATGACTCTTCATAACTCTTCATGATTCTTCATGATTCTTCATAACTCTTTACGACTCTTCATGACTCCTCATGACGCTTCATAACTCTTCATGACTCCTCATGACGCTTCATAACTCTTCATGACTCCTTATGACTCTTCATAACTCTTCATGACTCTTCATGATTCTTCATAACTCTTCACGACTCTTCACGATTCTTCATGACTCTTCATGACTCTTCATGATCCTTCATGAACAACTGAGACTCTTCATAACTCTTCATGATTTCTCATAACTCTTCACGATTCTTCATGACTCTTCATGATCCTTCATGAACAACTGAGTCTCTTCATAACTCTTCGTGACTCCTTATGACTCTTCATAACTCTTCATGATTCCTCATAACTCTTCACGATTCTTCATGACTCTTCACGGCTCTTCACGATTCTTCATGACTCTTCATGTGTCTTCATGACCCTCTTCATGATTCTTTATGATCCTTCATGAACAACTGAGACGCTTCATAACTCTTCATGACTCTTCATGATTCTTCACGACTCTTCACGATTCTTCATGACTCTTCATGATCCTTCATGAACAACTGAGACGCTTCATAACTCTTCATGACTCCTCATGACGCTTCATAACTCTTCATGACTCCTCATGACGCTTCATAACTCTTCATAACTCTTCATGATTCTTCATAACTCTTCATGATTCTTCATAACTCTTCATGATTCTTCACGACTCTTCACGATTCTTCATGACTCTTCATGACTCTTCATGATCCTTCATGAACAACTGAGACGCTTCATAACTCTGCATGACTCCTCATGACTCTTCATAACTCTTCATGATTCTTCATGATTCTTCATAACTCTTTACGACTCTTCATGACTCCTCATGACGCTTCATAACTCTTCATGACTCCTTATGACTCTTCATAACTCTTCATGATTCTTCATAACTCTTCATGACTCCTTATGACTCTTCATAACTCTTCATGACTCTTCATGATTCTTCATAACACTTCACGACTCTTCGTGACTCTTCATGATTCTTCATAACTCTTCACGACTCTTCACGATTCTTCATGACTCTTCATGACTCTTCATGATCCTTCATGAACAACTGAGACTCTTCATAACTCTTCATGACTCCTCATGATTCTTCTTCTCTTCTCCTCCATGCATATGCAATGATAAGTCATTATCAGTGACGTTCATTTCAGGAAAAGATGGAGGAAGATAAACAACCTGGAGGTCTGGTGGTCTCAGAACCTGAACAGCCTCCTGGAGGTCTGGTGGAGGTCTGGTGGTCTCAGGACCTGAACAGCGCCCTGGAGGTCTGGTGGACGTCTGGTGGTCTCTCAGGACCAGTTGTCCTGTTGGACACATGGTAAAGTGACTGAGTGCAGGGAGGCAAAGGTCAGACCTCAGATCAGCTCTTATCTCCTCCATCAGCTCATTTTTATCTGCTGCTGGAGCAATGCTGGGAGGAAGTCCAAAAAAACTTTCACAACCAGACCAGCTGAACCAGCAGACTCACTGGAGACCTAGACCTAGACCAGAGGTGATTTCTCTAAGACTGCAAGGGAAGCTGAGCTTCCCCTAAAATGTCAAATATGTATGATTGTGTTAACATTTCATTGACCACAAATGCGTTAGAACACGTTCATCTTGAAGACGAGTTCATTCAGAATCAGCTGAGTCATTGTTAAGTCCTCGTTGACCGTAGAAGCTGAGCATCCATGCGCTTCAATGGGACTGCACGGAACATTTTTTTTCATTGCCTCCAAACTCAATGGTCATTGGATAAAGGCCACGATTTTGTCCCGCCCCCGGACGCTCAGCATCTCTGGAGTGAATGGAGCTGTGGGCGGGGCCTCGGCTGGCCTGGACACTGAGCTTCTGCTTGATGACTGGAGGATGAGTGGAAAGGCTGAAATGTTTTGATTACACACCGTCACTTGACAGCTCAGCTCCCATCGCAGATTTTGCAGTCGAAAGATGAACTACAGCCCGTTTGTTGGTATTTGCTCTGTGAAATTACTTCATTTTTCATTTTTTAAACTGTAAATAAAACACACTCATAGTGTTTCCCTGTTTCTGATTGACATCATTTCCACATTTACTTGTTCGAGTTTAATATTGTTTCGTTAGATCATTTTATTGAATTTTATGATGTAAGCCGACAATGAGCTTCCCCTCTTTGAAAGACCAGCAGCCACCACTGACCTAGACCTGGACCTGGACTTGCTGGTCCTCTGGTCCTGAGCAGTAAGAGCTCAAGCTCAGTTTATTGATGTCACCATTATTGCTTGATCTGACCTCAGACCAGTAAGCAGGGTCAAAGTGGTCTGAAGGACCACTCAGCTGGTGACCAGCAGAGTCCAGCAGAGCCCAGGAGAGTCCAGTAGAGGCCAGTAGAGTCCTGTGACCAATCACAGCGCAGGAGGGAGGGGACTCTTCAGTAAAAAGTGATCAACATGGAAAACAAACAAACTTCATAATAAAACAGAATTACACTGAAATAACAACTGAGGACTGTGATTGGTACACTATGGAAAACAGAGAGCCAATCACAGCCCAGACTGACTTCTGTCTGTCTGTGAGAGGACTCTACTGGTCTCTACTGGACCCTACTTGGACTCTACTGGTCTCCCCTGGTCTCTACAGGAACCTACTGGGCTCTTGTGAACTCTGCTGGTCTCTGCGGGGCTCTACTGGACTCTGATCCAGACTGTGATCCAGACTCTGGTCCAGACTGTGACCCCCCCCCAGCAGGAGTCTCCTGAATGTCTCTGAGGTCCTCCTGAGTTCCTCAGTAACAGTCTGGAGGTCAAAGGTCAGCAGCTCTGAGAGGCCAGGCAGGTCTCAGATCAGTCTGAGGGCTGGTTCCACTTTCAGGTCACTGAGTCCACATCAGTCTGAGTCCTCGGAGAGGATTTTCACATTAAGAGCCTCTTCAGTTCGTATTTATCTCCTGAAAAGATAAACAGCTGAGCTGAGTCATCGTCTTTAAACAGGAAATGAACTGTGGAGAAGGTCAAAGGTCACGATAGTGGCTGCTCAAAATGAACAGTGAACAGATATTGACTCTACTGGTCTCTATTGGACACTACTGGTTTCTACTGGAATCTACTGGAATCTACTGGACTCTACTGGTCTCTACTGGACTCTACTGGAATCTACTGGACTCTACTGGTCTCTACTGGACTCTACTGGTTTCTACTGGAATCTACTGGACTCTACTGGTCTCTACTGGACTCTACTGGTTTCTACTGGTTTCTACTGGAATCTACTGGAATCTACTGGACTCTACTGGTCTCTACTGGACTCTATTGGTTTCTACTGGACTCTACTGGAATCTACTGGTCTCTACTGGACTCTACTGGTTTCTACTGGAATCTACTGGACTCTACTGGTCTCTACTGGACTCTACTGATTTCTACTGGACTCTACTGGAATCTACTGGACTCTAGTGGACTCTACTGGTTTCTATTGGAATCTACTGGACTCTATTGGTCTCTAAAGGACTCTACTAGACTCTAGTGGACTCTACTGGACTCTAGTGGACTCTACTGGTCTCTACTGGACTCTACTGGTTTCTACTGGAATCTACTGGACTCTACTGGTCTCTACTGGAATCTACTGGTTTCTACTGGACTCTAGTGGACTCTACTGGAATCTACTGGACTCTACTGGACTCTACTGGTTTCTATTGGAATCTACTGGACTCTATTGGTCTCTAAAGGACTCTACTAGACTCTAGTGGACTCTACTGGACTCTAGTGGACTCTACTGGTTTCTATTGGAATCTACTGGACTCTATTGGCCTCTAAAGGACTCTACTGGACTCTAGTGGACTCTACTGGTCTCTACTGGTTTCTACTGGAATCTACTGGACTCTACTGGTCTCTACTGGAATCTACTGGTTTCTACTGGACTCTAGTGGACTCTACTGGAATCTACTGGACTCTACTGGACTCTAGTGGACTCTACTGGTTTCTATTGGAATCTACTGGACTCTATTGGTCTCTAAAGGACTCTACTAGACTCTAGTGGACTCTACTGGACTCTACTGGACTCTAGTGGTCTCTACTGGACTCTACTGGACTCTAGTGGATGATACTGGTTTCTACTGGACTCTATTGGTCTCTAAAGGACTCTACTGGTCTCTACTGGACTCTAGTGGTCTCTACTGGACTCTAGTGGACTCTACTGGTCTCGACTGGACTCTACTGGACTCTAGTGGATGCTACTGGTTTCTACTGGACTCTATTGGTCTCTAAAGGACTCTACTGGACTCTAGTGGACTCTACTGGTCTCTATTGGACTCTACTGGTCTCTACTGGACTCTAGTTTACTCTAATGGTCTCTACTGGACTCTACTGGACTCTAGTGGACTCTACTGGTCTCTACTGGAATCTACTGCACTCTACTGGTCTCTAAGGGACTCTATTGGACTCTAATGGTCTCTAAAGGACTCTACTGGTCTCTAGTGGACTCTATTGGACTCTACTGGTCTCTACTGGAATCTAATGGACTCTATTGAACTCTAAAGGACTCTATTGGACTCTACTGGTCTCTAAAGGACTCTACTGGTCTCTAGTGGACTCTACTGGTCTCTAAAGGACTCTAGTTTACTCTAATGGTCTCTACTGGACTCTATTGGACTGTAGTGGATTGTGGAGGAGGTCAAAGGTCGCTGCTGCTCAAAGTGAACAGAAAGTTTCAATTTTTTCATAAATCAGTGATGAAATTAATCATTTGTTCTTATCTGAGCCACTTTATGGTCTTCATGAAGCATTTTATTATCGTTATCGCTGACATCACAGCGCTGACAGCTGATTGGTCAGCTGGATCAGGCGAACCTGCCGACAGGACATATAAACCCAACCCCAAACCGCTCCCTCCACACTAGCTCTTCACAGCGAGTGTCACTCCAAATGAAGTCCCACTCCATCTGTGGAGGCACTTTAACTGAAGGGGAGGATATAAATAAGATGAGCTGGTATGGGATGCCCTCATCACACCACCGGAAAAAGGAAGCCACTGTTGCCATTGTACAGGAGGAGCTACATTATAACTCAAATCATTTTAAGTCATTCCACAAGTCTTTCTACTCCAGCACAATTTGTCATTTTCCAGTCAAACACATGAAGCCAGATGACTTTTGGTAGCACTTGTTCTCACAGCTTGATGTTCCAGGGCTGCAAAATCAAACCAAACGTTTTGTGTTTTTTTATCTTTCCAAATCACACCTTTAGTTTTATTTTCTTTCAGTGTGACAAAGATGTGAGGGACATACTGCACATCATGCGGAACTAATATGGCGGCGCCTCGGTGAGGACGAACAAACTAGTGTGTAGGGAAAGTGTGGAGGGACGGTTTGGGACTGGGCCTGCTGGTTCCTCCTGAAGGATCACCTCCACCCTGCTCACAAACCTCAACCTGTCAATCATTTCTGATTGTTCACAGATATCTGGATGCCTGACAGCGTTTCCACGGTGACATCTTCATCGATGGTCGGCACAAACATCAACAACACAACCTCTGACCCTGACACACCTGTTACCTTTCACTCTATGATGAGCTAGTGATCACAGTAAACTGTGCTTTTAGCATCGTTAGCTTCATTCGGGAGCATCACAAAGACAGGAGCAGTGATGTGTGGGTGCAACGACGTGTTCACAGCATGTTAGCAGCATGCTAGCAGCATGTTAGCATCATTCAAGAGCAGTGATGTGTGAGTGCAACATGTTCACAGCATGTTAGCAGCATGTTAGCATCATTCAACAACAGTGATGTGTGGGTGCAACAACGTGTTCACAGCATGTTAGCAGCATGCTAGCAGCATGTTAGCATCATTCAAGAGCAGTGATGTGTGGGTGCAACAATGTGTTCACAGCATGTTAGCAGCATGCTAGCAGCATGTTAGCATCATTCAACAGCAGTGATGTGTGGGTGCAACAACGTGTTCACAGCATGTTAGCTACATGCTAGCAGCATGTTAGCATCATTCAAGAACAGTGATGTGTGAGTGCAACAACGTGTTCACAGCATGTTAGCAGCATGCTAGCAGCATGTTAGCATCATTCAAGAGCAGTGATGTGTGGGTGCAACAACGTGTTCACAGCATGTTAGCAGCATGCTAGCAGCATGTTAGCATCATTCAAGAGCAGTGATGTGTGAGTGCAACGTGTTCACAGCATGTTAGCTGCATGCTAGCAGCATGTTAGCATCATTCAAGAACAGTGATGTGTGGGTGCAACAACATGTTGGCAGCATGCTAGCAGCTCCATAACTCTTATTGATCAGCTGATCTAAAGCAGCCTCCAGGCCCAATCCCAAACCTCCCCTACACTCCTCTCCTCTCCTCACTCCTCCTCTGTTAGCTCCTTCTCTAGGAGGCTCCTCCATATTAAACCTTTTTGTGAGCAGGGCTGGTGGACGTTCAGCCTTAAATAGAGAGTCTGCATGGATGCTCACTAACAAGGCTTTAACAGGAAGTGCAACGGTAACAAATGGAGGAGACAGAAACTAAATTTCAGTTCCTCATGTCTCCAGTTTGTCCCTCACACCTTTGTCACACTGACAGGAAATAAAACTATAAGCTGGTTTGGAAAGATAAAAAGGAGAAAAGAATCAAATCTTCCTCTCTGCTGACGTTTGGTTTGATTTTGCAGCCCTGACTCCTCAAAATTTAAGAACAACTGGCAGCAAAATTCATCTGGCGTCATTAGTTTGGTTGGAAATGTCAGATGGTGCTGGGGTTGAAAGACAGGAGGAATCACTGAAAATGATGATGAGGTGTAATGTTGCACAGGAGGCGTCTTTCTGTTGCCATGGAGACGAGTGCTTCAGTTTTCAGTGGAGTGAGGAGGGCGTCTCCTCCTCTTCAGGTAAAGAGCCTCCACAGCTGGAGCGACTCTAGTGGAGGGTAGAGAGGAGGTTTGGTTTGGGACAGCAAGTGCTTCCCAGTGTCTACATTTACTCAGCTAAATACTTCTTATACTACCGTATCTTAATTCCATACCTTTAGTTATTTTGAGGACAGAACAGCAAGAGGAAAATAGTAATAATATCTCTTTAAATGATAATAATAGTAATAACTGACATTCAGGTCCTCACTAGTATAGTGAAGCAGTGCTTGTTTGGAGGCCTGCTGCTGTTTCCAGCTGCCTGCTGTCTTCACTCTGTCAGAAGAACATGTCTTCCAGATGTTTCTGGAACCTTCTGCCAGATTCTCAGAGGAGGTGGACTGATGGACTGGATTCAAACACTGGTATCTTGGCGGCAGACGGCGAGGCCATTGCTCATTTTTATGCTTGAAGTTTCATGCCTCCCCATCTGGAGAAAAGCATCGTGGGAAAGCCCTCACTAGGACAGAGCGCAACATAAAAATAATAAAATGAAAATAAAATACTAATATACAGACAGGAAGAATCAAAATCATAAATATAATAATAATAATAATAACCAGTAAGAATCACAATAGAAATAATGATGAAATAACAATATACAAACATATTTTATGATGATGATCACGTCTCTGAACCCAGCAGTCATTCAGTCTTTATTAATCGACCACAGATCATTGATCATGATGATCAGGTTGATGACAAAAACCAGTCTGAGCAGCTTCTATTTTTAGACATTGGTTACTATGGGAACACTGGGAGGACTGGTTCTGTCAGGAGGCATTCAAACATTGTCTGACCTTTGGTCGATGATGTCATCACGTCAATCATTCACCATCATGCCACCTGATAACAGCTGATCAATCAGAGGAACCATGAGACTGATCCAATTCATCTTAATAAAGAAGAAAAGACAAAAGACAAGACAAAGAGATCATCCACGTTATTTCGTTCATAATCTGTAAAGACCGGCCCGCGGCTTACGAGAGATCGTCCACGTTATTTCGTTCATAATCTGTAAAGACCGTCCCGCGGCGAACGAGAGATCGTCCACGTTATTTCGTTCAAAATCCGTAAAGACCGGCCCGCGGCTTACGAGAGATCGTCCACGTTATTTCGTTCATAATCCGTAAAGACCGTCCCGCGGCTTACGAGAGATCGTCCACGTTATTTCGTTCAAAATCCGTAAAGACCGGCCCGCGGCTTACGAGAGATCGTCCACGTTATTTCGTTCAAAATCCGTAAAGACCGTCCCGCGGCTTACGAGAGATCGTCCACGTTATTTCCTTCATAATCCGTAAAGACCGTCCCGCGGCTTACGAGAGATCGTCCACGTTATTTCGTTCATAATCCGTAAAGACTGTGCTGCTGCGAACGAGAGATCGTCCACGTTATTTCGCTCATAATCCATAAAGACCGTCCCACGGTTTACGAGAGATTGTCCACGTTATTTCGCTCATAATCCGTAAAGACCGTCCCGCGGCTTACGAGAGATCGTCCACGTTATTTCGCTCATAATCCGTAAAGACCGTCCCGCGGTTTACGAGAGATCGTCCACGTTATTTCGCTCATAATCTGTAAAGACCGTCCCGCGGCTTACGAGAGATCGTCCACGTTATTTCGCTCATAATCTGTAAAGACCATCCCACGGCTTACGAGAGATCGTCCACGTTATTTCGTTCATAATCCGTAAGGGCCGTGCCGCGGCGAACTAAGAGATCGTCCGCGTTATTTCGTTCATAATCCGGAAAGACTGTTCCGCGGCGAACGAGAGATCGTCCACGTTATTTCGTTCATAATCCGTAAAGACCGTGCCGCGGCGAACTAAGAGATCGTCCACGTTATTTCGTTCATAATCCGTAAAGACTGTCCCGCGGCGAACGAGAGATCGTCCACGTTATTTCGTTCATAATCCGTAAAGACCGGCCCGCGGTGAACTAAGAGTTTGTTCACATTATTTTATTCATAAATCCAGTGACAGTTTCTAATCTGTTAAAGGAGACAATCATCAACATGTTTCCTTCCATATTTAATATTTAACGTGTCACTCAGTCCGAGGTGTCTGATTGGCTGCTGCTGTTTGCTGTTGCTCCTCCGCACTTCCTGTCCGGCTGTCGTCTGTTTGTTCAGGTTAGATCCCAGCTCAGCTGTTACCATGACGACGCCTCTCCCTCTCCACCTGAAGCCATTTCGTTGCTTAGAGCAAGAAAACTAGAACTACGTTCTTCTATTTTATGTTCTTAAAGTGTTTTTATTGGTTAGGTTTAGCACTATTTTGCACTCCCCCACTGGATATGACTGTTAACTATTTTATCTTAATATAGAATATTTAATATCACTTAATGTCTGTGTTAAAATAACAAAAAAAGGACACACATCTAAAACTTTTCACCTTGTTGTTTAAACTGACAGGAAACATTTAGAAAAAAAAACAACACAAAAACAGTTGAACTTTTATACTCAATTTTAATTTACAATGCACGTTACCCCAGATCCTCTGATATAAAAAAGCTGAGTGACGACAGAGAAATGCTGCCCAGCAACATTCAGACCAGACATCCCAGCACATCAGGAAACAGCCTTCTGGTAACCTGGTAACCAGGTGACAGACGGTCAACACGCCTCATGCAACAACTACAAACATGCTGCTGTTCAGAATAAAAGAGTAGAAAAAACAACGATAGAAAAGTGGAAAACATGAAGGTTCCCTCAGCGTTCCCTCTTCAACAAAACAATCAGCTGAGGGAACTAAAAACGTTGGAGAACATTCTCACAACTGATGTTCCTTCGTTGAAGACGATCCTCATTAAAATAACTAAGAACGCTGAGGGAACGCCCGTCTGAGGCTCTGCAGGCTGAAGGTCTGGATCAATCAATAAAAACTGATTATATGATCAGCAGGAATTCAACACCATCATTTTAATGATGGATCTATTCGACATTATTATTATTGTTTCACTTCTAATTTATTAAAAAGACTCATCATCACAATAAAGTGATTAATTAATAGTATTCACTATCAGCTGTAAACAACACACTGATCCCTCCAGACCCTCTAGTCCAGACCCTCCAGACCCTCCATGGTTCATTGACTCTGTAGAACTGGTCTCAAACATCAACATGTAGTGAAAACACAACGTTCTCATCAGGTTAAGGGAACATTTCAACAGAACAAAATACACATCCTGACACAGAATATACATCCAGCTGCCGGACCCTGGTCCAGGCTGGTCCCGGCTGGTCCAGACTGGTCCCGGCTGGTCCTCCTACAGACAACTGCTGGTCCTCTGATTTTGTAGGATTCTCCTCACTGTCATCCAGCCAATCAATCAATCAATACCATGTGACGTTCAGCCCGTCAGTCACTGAGGTCCATAAATGACATTAAAGCGTCTCAGAGCGTCTCCAGGAGGATTGTGGGAAACATTTTGGCAGCAGAACATAAAGAGGAAGAAGAGCAGCAGAAGCTTCCAGAACAGCAGCAGGCTGCACTCCTGTGGCTCTGCCCCCTCACTGCCCATTGGCTGATGCTCCGTTGGGGGCGGGGCTGGCGCCCTCAGCAGCAGCGGGTGGTTGGACGTTGTCGGCCAGGTTGTGGGCGTGCTCCAGGAAGAGGTCCTTGAGGACGCTCAGCTCCTTGCTCAGCAGCTTGATCTTGGCCTCCAGCCGCTCGTTCTCCTCCTTCAGCTCGTTCACCCTCTGCTGGGTGTCCATCGCCTTCTGCTTGCTGCGCATGCGGCTCTTCTTCACCGCCAGGTTGTTGCGCTCACGCCGCTGCCGGTACTCGTCGCTATCTTTGTCCGCCGTGGGCTTCTTCATCTTGCTCGGGGGGGGCGCCTTGCCGCCTCCTGCTGAGGGGTCGGAGGGGTCGAGCTGGGGGACGAGCTGGAGGCCGGCGAGGGACGAGGAGGACGAGGAGGATGAGGAGGCGTGGGCCTGGCTCTGGATGACGCTCACGCCGTTGTGGTCGGATGTGGTGAGTTTCGCCTGCGACGGCCGGCTCATTTGGATGTGATGCCTTCAGGTGCTGAGCTCTGAGTGCGCTCAGGTGTACACAGGAAACAGCAAGCAGGCAGCAGGAAGCGGACCGTTCACTTGTGGAGGAGCCTGGAGGAGGATGGACAGCGTTAGAAAGCAGAATTATAAACAGTCTATACTGTCTGTACGAAAAACAGGTATTTAAAACCAACAAAGATCAGACAGTTTACGCGCACATCCATGTCAGAGCTCATATATACACTACATATACATATATATATATATATATATATACACACACATACACACACGTATACATATATATATATGTATACGTGTGTGTGTATACATGTATACACACACATATACGTGTGTATATATACGTATATATATACACACACATATATATACACGTACATACATACATCTATATATATACGTATATATATATATATATACACACACACACACACACACACGTATATACACACACACATACGTGTGTGTGTGTGTGTGTGTGTATATATATATATATATACACACACACACACACACATATATACACACATACATACATGTGTGTATATATATACACACATATATATATATATATATATATATATATAGATTGATGGCAGCAGATTGATTCTGTGATCAGTAGAAAATAAACATCCTGTTTCTGTCCTGCTTTACATCTGCAGAGTCTCTGACCTGAATCCATTAGTCAGGAGGATTCAACCCCAACACTACCCCCTCCTCCTCCTCCACTAGCTCCTCTTCATCCATCCATCTTCTCCCTCTTATCCTCTCATAGGGTCAGGGGGGCTGGAGTCTATCCCAGCTGTCTTAGGGTGAAAGACAGGGTACACCCTGGACAAGTGTCCAGTTCATCACAGGACACATAGAGACAGACAACCACTCACACTCACATTCACACCTACGGTCAATTTAAATTAACCAATTAACCTAATCCCCATGCATGTTTTTGGATGGTGGGAGGAAGCCGGAGTACCAGAGAGAACCCACACAGACATGAGGAGAACATGCAAACTCCACACAGGAAGGCCCCGGGCCGGGAATCGAACCCAGTACCTTCTTGCTGTGAGACTACATCACCGTGCTGCCCCCATCCTAACATATTTCCTGAATATATTAAAAATAAACATGGCGAATTTCTGTGATTTTTTTTCATCGATTGGCTCATGAAAGATCCGTAATGAACCTGTGGCAGACACGTCACTCAAACGACCCAACACACATGAATGGCAGTGACGTCTTGTTTCTTCAGAGCGGCTCTTAGTGACTAAAGATCAGCTCTGTGCAGTCTTTAGCCTGCTGCTACTTGCTAACGGCTAGCTGTTAATTGAACGGGTTGTTGTTCTGGGGCCAATTAGCAGCGCTGCGGTGATTGGTCGAGGCGTTGCCATGCAGCCAGTCAGCTGGGTGCGCAGAGAAAAGCGCTCCGGGTGAAACCTGCTCCTCTGTTGCCTGCTGTTGCATCATCAGCGGCTCTTTGTGCCGACAGATAGGGGAACTCCGGAGTCATGCGGGGCGAAGCAGAAAGCTCAGCTCTGAGCAGATTAAATAAAAATATATTGTCCGACACTCAGAAACACCACAAACACCCCGACATGCCCCCACATCCACAGAGTGACATCAAACTCCGTGGATTTTGAATTTCTGAGCACTTTTTACAACTTTGTGTTGACTGGCAG
This sequence comes from Synanceia verrucosa, assembly GCA_029721515.1. NCBI lineage: Eukaryota > Metazoa > Chordata > Actinopteri > Perciformes > Synanceiidae > Synanceia > Synanceia verrucosa. The sequence goes on from CM056549.1 coordinate 185,026, forward strand.
CAGCCAGTAGATAATCCACTCAACACGAAGCTTCTAGAATCTCAGAAGAAACACTCATCTTTGTTTACTTCGGCTTCAAATACACACAAAACTACCTTTTCACTTCTGACAAGCCCGTTCAGTCCGCGTCCAGACGGACAGCTAGCCAGCTAGTTAGCTTCTTGTGCTAACAAGCCGCTAAACCTCTCAGCTCGCGCTGCTCATATGTCCCATAAAGAGACTAAACCCAGTTTACCTTCACGGGGCCTCGGTGGACTCAACCATCCGTCAAAGTGGAAGAAGTTACCGCAAAAATGTGCAGTTTAATCCGTCTGAGAGGCTCGAACTGTTTTTGTTTGGAACATGGAGAGGAGAGGATTGCGAAATCTCTTTTACCATGTACGGCAATGTCCGGGATCAGCCAATCAGAGGCGAGCAGGCGGCAGCGAACCGAGTGACTGGCCAATCATAAACGAGATAGCGGTAGAGTGATGCAATCCCTCCTGTGTTTGACATCTGATTCCACCAATAGGAGAGGGCTGTTTGCTGTCGTTTTGTTTATGTAATGTGAGGCATGACTTCACCTCTGGATGACGAAATATAATCTCACCAAAACTACTAATTATACATAATATATTTGTATTACTACTACTGTCTAATAATAGAATACTAACTTGTACTGTGTCATGATTCTTTGTGGACCTCTAGAACCTTTTGTGGACCTTTAGCACATCTTTATGGACCTCTAAAACCTCTTTATGGACCTCTAAAACCTCTTTATGGACCTCTAGAACCTCTTTATGGACCCACAGAACCTCTTTATGGACCTCTAGAACCTCTTTATGGACCTCTAGAACTTCTTTGTGGACCTCTAAAACCTCTTTATGGACCTCTAGAACCTCTTTATGGACCTCTAAAACCTCTTTATGGACCTCTAGAACCTCTTTATGGACCTCTAAAACCTCTTTATGGACCTCTAGAACCTCTTTATGGACCTCTAAAACCTCTTTATGGACCTCTAGAACCTCTTTATGGACCTCTAAAACCTCTTTATGGACCTCTAGAACCTCTTTATGGACCTCTAAAACCTCTTTATGGACCTCTAGAACCTCTTTATGGACCTCTAAAACCTCTTTGTGGACCTCTAGAACCTCTTTGTGGACCCACAGAACCTCTTTATGGACCTCTAAAACCTCTTTAGGGACCCACAGAACCTCTTTATGGACCTCTAGAACCTCTTTATGGACCTCTAGAACTTCTTTGTGGACCTCTAAAACCTCTTTATGGACCCACAGAACCTCTTTATGGACCTCTAAAACCTCTTTATGGACTTCTAGAACTTCTTTGTGGACCCACAGAACCTCTTTGTGGACCTCGAGAACTTCTTTGTGGACCCACAGAACCTCTTTATGGACCTCTAAAACCTCTTTATGGACCTCTAAAACCTCTTTATGGACTTCTAGAACTTCTTTGTGGACCCACAGAACCTCTTTGTGGACCTCGAGAACCTCTTTGTGGACCCACATAACCTCTTTATGGACCTCTAGAACCCCTTTGTGGACCCACAGAACCTCTTTGTGGAGCTCAGAAACATCTTTGTGAATCCCCAATACGTCTTTGAGGACGTCTCTAACATTTGTGGACCCCCAGAACCTCTTTATGGACCTCTAGAACCTCTTTATGGACCCACAGAACCGCTTTGTGGACCTCTAGAACCTCTTTGTGGACCCACAGAACCTCTTTGTGGACCTTTAGAACCTCTTTGTGGACCCCCAGAACCTCTTTATGGACCTCTAGAACCTCTTTATGGACCCACAGAACCGCTTTGTGGACCTCTAGAACCTCTTTGTGGACCCACAGAACCTCTTTGTGGACCCACAGAACCTCTTTGTGGACCTCTAGAACATTTAGCACCTCTTTCTCGACCCACAGAACCTCTTTGTGGATCCCCCAAATCTCTTTGAGGACATCTTGAACCTCTTTGTGGACCCACATAACGTCTTAATGGACCTTTAGAACATCTTCCCCAGAACCTCTTTGAAGACCACTTGAACCCTTTTGTGGACCCACAGAACCTCTTTGTAGACTCTTAGAATATCCTTGTGGACCTTTAGAACCCGCGACCCTACGAGGATAAGCGGTAGAAAATGGATGGACCTTGAGAAATTTTTTATGGACCCACAGAACCTCTTTGTAGACTCTTAGAACCTCTTTGTGGACATCTAGAACCTCTTCAGCAGGGGTGAGATGAACCTTGTAGGTGAAGAGCTAAATCTAAGCTAGTTTGCATCAAACTAAACTAAATTTAAATCAAATTTTATATTTTATGTATTTATTTCGAAAGCAGGTCCAGAAGATGAGTAGATGATAAGGTAGTGGGTTCGGTTCCCGGCCCGGGGTCTTTCTGTGTGGAGTTTGCATGTTCTCCTCATGTCTGTGTGGGTTCTCTCTGGTACTCTGGCTTCCTCCCACCATCCAAAAACATGCATGGGGATTAGGTTAACTGGTTAATTTAAATTGACCGTAGGTGTGAATGTGAGTGTGAGTGTTTGTCTGTCTCTATGTGTCCTGTGATGAACTGGACACTTGTCCAGGGTGTACCCTGTCTTTCACCCTAAGACAGCTGGGATAGGCTCCAGCCCCCCTGACCCTATGAGAGGATGAGAGGGAGAAGATGGATGGATGGATGAAAATAAAACGGAGTGAATTCAAGCAGAAAATCAATTAATTCATGAATGAAGCAGGTCTGAGTTTTCAGTCGACAGGAGGCGCTGTGGTCCCTCTTTGTCCTGGATCACCTCACAGACCTGAACCTGCTGCCCCCACAGACCCCTGCAGGAAGACCAGAGACCTGCTGCAGGACCCGGATCCATGTGGTCTCTCTCTGCTGTGAAAGAGAAGTTAATTTTAAAATAACAGCACAACCTTCAGCTCAACATTTATGGCAAAAAATAATGATTTTTTTTAATCATTTAACATTTTATTACATTAATAAAATTGAAAAGAGACTCATCGCTGCAACATATTTCATATTTTCTACTTGTTGCATCATGAAGAGCCTCGTGAAAAGAAGGAAATACTTCCTGCATGTGACGAGTGAATAATTCATATTATCAGACCAAAATTTCAGCGGACAAATAAAAGATCATGACGTCAGCATTATCTGGTTATTCATTAGAATCATAAACTTAACAACCCCTCATTTGACTGCAAAATATATTCTTATCATTATTATTATTAATAATAATGATAATTTTTCACTCAAGAAGTTTTAGTTTGAACTGATGTCCTTGATAAACTCATACAAAAGATATTAAAGAGTTAACTGTTGTTTATTTTATTTGTTTTGTTGTTTTTAGCCGAATAGTAGACGGGCTCGTGCTTTCCCAGAGTCTCGTGCTAACTGTCGTCCTTCCGGTCCGTCATGATAAAAACACAGACTTCAGTTTGGGGGAGCAGAAATGTGACCGGAGTTCGGTGAGGAGCTCAGCCTGTCCTCCACATCACTCTGGCTCCGTGCCTGCGCGCGCGCACGTGTGTGTGCGGCCGCCCACCGCCTCGTGCTGCTATATAAGCTGAGTTTGACAGCTCGAGCCTCACTGAGGACCCAGCAGCACATCCAGAACCAGCAGCAGTTAATGTGCTGATTTCTGACCGAACTGCAGCTTCTCCCCTCGGCTGATGAGTGCAGGTCGGTCTCCCTCGTCTCACCCGAGGACCTGAACGCTCGACCCGACCAAGCTGGATTCCCGGAGCTTCTCGCCATGCATGCCCGGGTTTAGATTCTCCATGGAGCTGTCGAACCTGTACGAGGTGGCGCCCCGGCCCCTGATGAGCAGCCTGACCCACGGCCAGCAGCCCTCCTCCGGTTACAGAGACCCGGCAGACTTGGGAGGTGAGATCGGAGACAGCGAAACCTCCATCGACCTGAGCGCCTACATCGACCCGTCGGCTTTCAACGACGACTTCCTGGCTGACCTGTTCCACCACAGCTCCCGGCAGGACAAGCTCAAGATCATGAGCGGAGAGTACGAGCCGGCCCCGGTGGGTCCGGGTCCCCAGCAGCAGCACTACATGCCGGGCTACATGGAGTCCAAGCTGGAGCCGCTCTACGACCACAACCCCCCGCGGCTCCGCCCGGTGGCCATCAAGCAGGAGCCCCGGGACGACGAGGAGCTGAGCGCGGGCGTGCCCGCCACCTACCTGCACCCGCACGCGCATTCCCAGCAGTACTCCCAGCATGCCCCGCAGCAGCAGCCGCCGCATCTCCAGTACCAGATCGCGCACTGCGCCCAGACCACCATGCACCTGCAGCCGGGTCACCCGACCCCTCCGCCGACCCCGGTGCCCAGCCCGCACCAGCACGCGCACCACCACCCGCATCAGCACGCGCAACAGGGCGCCCTGAAGCTGCTAGAGCAGCGTGGGGGGGGAGGCAAGTCCAAGAAGAGCGTCGACAAGAGCAGCCCGGAGTACCGACTGAGGAGGGAGCGCAACAACGTGGCCGTGAGGAAGAGCCGCGACAAGGCGAAGATCCGGAACCTGGAGACCCAGAACAAGGTGGTGGAGCTGAGCAGCGACAACGACCGGCTGAGGCGGCGAGTGGAGCACCTGACCCGGGAGCTGGACACCCTGCGGGGCATCTTCAGGCAGCTGCCCGACGGCTCCTTCAAGCCCCTGGGCAGCTGAGGGGCTGCTGGACCGGGACCGGACCGGACCGGCCCGGTGTTCTTCGAGATTTACCGTTATTTAGAGGAGACTGAGCAGCTGCTGGACTCTGAACCTGGACTTTTCTGGAGAAACCATCAGTTTTTGTATGGAACCAGAACTCTATGGAGTCCACAGGACAGATTGACTCAGACTGGAAACAGGTGGACCCGGTTCACCGTCATCTCATCATGTCTCACCTGGACCCAGAGACCCAGAGACTGGTCCAGGCTCTTGTGCCTTTTTAATAAGCTCAACAGAGGTCTGCTGGTCTGAGTGCCTTATTGTCCCACAGACTCTATCAGTGCAGCTAAGGTAGGCCTGATCCTGATCCTGATCCTGGATCAGCCTGGTCTGCATCTTCTAATCATGTCTGTTTGTTTTATATCCTCTCATATCATCCTGGTGTGTTTCTGCTATAAAGACTCCATTGTATGTTTCTGATGGTACGACTCGAATGCACAATATATAACAATAATAATAACATTAATAATAATAATGATAATAATGAGCACAGTGTTGGGTTCTCAACTGTCATTTTTAAAATACAGATAAATAACTTTTTATCCACTGAGACATGATTACTCTGAACCTTAATAAACTGTGTGTGTGTGTGTGTGTATATCTATATATATATATATATATATATATATATATATATATACAGTTTATTAAGGTTTATATATATTATATATACAGTATATGTAAATATGTCCCTTACTTCCCTCTATGTTCACAGTGTGGAAGTTTTAATAATAATAATAATATGAAATGAGGTGTTGCTCAGCATCTGTTGATGAAATACCAAAGTGAAAAAAAAAGACGAACCAGAACCAGGTGTCTCCAGACCTGCTGGATGTGTTTTAAAGACAAATTAATTGAAAATGTTCTGCAGACCTGGAGATGAGAGGTTTACTGAGGGCATGGACCCAGGGGTGCTGGACTGAGCCGGTCTGGATTTCATGTGTAAAAACAAAAACAAAAATGTGGAAAAAGCTGTCTCTACGCAACAAATCACTTCCTGTTTTCACACACACACACACACACACACACACGCACACACAGAGTGCCTTCTGACCTTTGACCTCAGCTGATCTGGTGTCAGCGAGGAAGAAAGAACTTTTGTTTTCTTGTTTTTTTTTTTTTAATAAACTGATGTTAAACCTGTTTGTTTCCATGTAAAATAAAATTAGTCCACACAGAAGAAATATATATGACTCTATATACAAAATATAAATATATATGAATCTCTATATATAAAATATATATTCATATATGTAAAATATAAATATATAAAGTACCAACCATGTGAGTTATTATAATAAAAGAGCTCGTTTATCAGATCTGTGGCTGTTTGGTGTTTTTATTGGTTCATATTCAGAAATATCTGGAAGCTCCAGTCAGGACCAGGTCCTGACAAGACCACGTCCTGACAAAACAAGAGATCAAACCAAGAATCAGGACTTGGACAAGAATCTGGAGTTTGACTGGAATCACTGTTTGGACGAGACTCAGGACCTGGACTAGACTCAGCACCTAGACCAGACTCAGGACCTGGACTAGACTCAGCACCTAGACCAGACTCAGGACCTGGACTAGACTCAGCACCTAGACCAGACTCAGGACCTGGACTAGACTCAGGACCTAGACCAGACTCAGGACCTGGACTAGACTAGAAGTAGGTTGATAGAACCATGAACCAAAGTGGGGCAAACAGTGATTTAAGTGTCTAGAAAGCTAAATGTCCCCAGCAGGACCTGGTAGATCCTTATCAGATCCAGAAGAACCTGAGGAGTGTATAGAGGGAATGGAGAGCATGGAGTGTATATAGTGAATATAGTGTATAGAGTGTATAGAATGTATGGAGAGTATAGAGTGCGTATAGTGTATCGAGTTTATATAATGTATAGAATGTATGGAGTGTATCGAGTGCGTATAGTGTATCGAGTGTATATAATGTATAGAATGTATGGAGTGTATAGAGTGCGTATAGTGTATCGAGTGTATATAATGTATATAATGTATGGAGTGTATAGAGTGCGTATAGTGATCGAGTGTATATAATGTATATAATGTATGGAGTGTATAGAGTGCGTATAGTGATCGAGTGTATATAATGTATAGAATGTATGGAGTGTATAGAGTGCGTATAGTGATCGAGTGTATATAATGTATAGAATGTATGGAGTGTATAGAGTGCGTATAGTGTATCGAGTGTATATAATGTATAGAATGTATGGAGTGTATAGAGTGCGTATAGTGTATAGAGTGTATATAATGTATAGAATGTATGGAGTGCATACAGTGTATATAGTGTATAGAGTGTATATAATGTATAGAATGTATGGAGTGCATAGAGTGTATATAGTGTATAGAATGTATGGAGTGCATACAGTGTATATAGTGTATAGAGTGTATAGAATGTATAGAATGTATGGAGTGCATAGAGTGTATATAGTGTATAGAATGTATGGAGTGCATACAGTGTATATAGTGTATAGAGTGTATATAATGTATAGAATGTATGGAGTGTATACAGTGTATAGAGTGTACATAGTGTATAGAATATATGGAGTGCATACAGTGTATATAGTGTATAGAGTGTATATAATGTATAGAATGTATGGAGTGTATACAGTGTATAGAGTGTACATAGTGTATAGAAGTATGGAGTGTATACAGTGTATATAGCGTATAGAGTGTATATAGTGTATAGAAGGTATGGAGTGTATCCAGTGTATAGGGTATATATTGTATAGAACGTATGGAGTGTATACAGTATATGTAGTGTATAGAGTGTATATAGTGTATAGAAGGTATGAGTGTATACAGTGTATATAGTGTATAGGGTATATATTGTATAGAACGTATGGAGTGTATACAGTATATGTAGTGTATAGAGTGTATACAGTGTATAGAAGGTATGGAGTGTATCCAGTGTATATAGTGTATAGGGTATATATTGTATAGAATGTATGGAGTGTATACAGTATATGTAGTGTATAGCGTGTATATGGTGTATAGAAGGTATGAGTGTATACAGTGTATATATAGTGTATAGAGTGTAAATAGTGTATAGAAGGTATGAGTGTATACAGTGTATATAGTGTATAGAGTGTACATAGTGTATAGAAGTATGGAGTATATACAGTGTATATAGCGTATAGAGTGTATACAGTGTATAGAAGGTATGGAGTGTATCCAGTGTATATAGTGTATAGGGTATATATTATATAGAACGTATAGAGTGTATACAGTATATGTAGTGTATAGAGTGTATATAGTGTATAGAAGGTATGAGTGTATACAGTTTATATAGTGTATAGGGTATATATTGTATAGAACGTATGGAGTGTATACAGTATATGTAGTGTATAGAGTGTATACAGTGTATAGAAGGTATGAGTGTATACAGTGTATATAGTGTATAGGGTATATATTGTATAGAATGTATGGAGTGTATACAGTATATGTAGTGTATAGAGTGTATAGAAGGTATGAGTGTATACAGTGTATATAGTGTATAGGGTATATATTGTATGGAACGTATGGAGTGTATACAGTATATGTAGTGTATAGAGTGTATATAGTGTATAGAAGGTATGGAGTGTATACAGTGTATATAGTGTATAGGGTATATATTGTATAGAATTATGGAGTGTATACAGTATATGTAGTGTATAGAGTGTATACAGTGTATAGAAGGTATGAGTGTATCCAGTGTATATAGTGTATAGGGTATATATTGTATAGAATGTATGGAGTGTATACAGTATATGTAGTGTATAGAGTGTATAGAAGGTATGAGTGTATACAGTGTATATAGTGTATAGGGTATATATTGTATGGAACGTATGGAGTGTATACAGTATATGTAGTGTATAGAGTGTATATAGTGTATAGAAGGTATGGAGTGTATACAGTGTATATAGTGTATAGGGTATATATTGTATAGAACGTATGGAGTGTATACAGTATATGTAGTGTATAGAGTGTATGCAGTGTATAGAAGGTATGGAGTGTATACAGTGTATATAGTGTATAGGGTATACAGTGTGTAGAAGGAATGGAGTGTATACAGTATATGTAGTGTATAGCGTGTATACAGTGTATAGAATGTATGGAGTGTATACAGTATATGTAGTGTATAGTGTGTATACAGTGTATATAGTGTATAGGGTATATATTGTATAGAACATATGGAGTGTATACAGTATATGTAGTGTATAGCGTGTATACAGTGTATATAGTGTATAGCGTGTATACAGTGTATAGAAGGTATGGAGTGTGTACAGTATATGTAGTGTATAGCGTGTATACAGTGTATATAGTGTATAGGGTATATATTGTATAGACCGTATGGCGTGCATGCAGTATATGTAGTGTATGGAGTGTATACAGTGTATATAGTGTATAGGGTATATATTGTATAGACCGTATGGCGTGCATGCAGTATATGTAGTGTATGGAGTGTATACAGTGTATAGAAGGTATGGAGTGTATACAGTGTATATAGTGTATAGAGGTATGGAGTGTGAGGAGTGTCTCGTAGTATGAGGAGTGTGTCGCCAGCTCTGTCTCTCTATCTGCTCTGTTTAAACTCAGTTTAAATATTAACTGCCTGCTTTCAGTGCCGACTGTTTGCTCTGTCAGAGAAAAGATTCAAACTCTGCTGCTGCAGGTCATGTTCTGGTGTGACTGCACCCCGTATTAGTGTTAGCACTGTGTCCTATTAGTGTTAGCACTGTCTTATTATTAGTGTTAGCACTGTGTCCTATTAGTGTTAGCACTGTCTTATTATTAGTGTTAGCACTGTGTCCTATTAGTGTTAGCACTGTGTCCTATTAGTGTTAGCACTGTCTTATTATTCGTGTTAGCACTGTGTCCTATTAGTGCTAGCACTGTCTTATTATTCGTGTTAGCACTGTGTCCTATTAGTGTTATCACTGTCTTATTATTACTGTTAGCACTGTGTTGTATTAGTGTTAGCACTGTGTCCTATTAGTGTTAGCACTGTCTTATTATTAGTGTTAGCACTGTGTCCTATTAGTGTTAGCACTGTCTTATTATTAGTGTTAGCACTGTGTCCTATTAGTGTTAGCACTGTGTCCTATTAGTGTTAGCACTGTCTTATTACTAGTGTTAGCACTGTGTCCTATTAGTGTTAGCACTGTGTCCTATTAGTGTTAGCACTGTCTTATTACTAGTGTTAGCACTGTGTCCTGTTAGTGTTAGCACTGTCTTATTATTAGTGTTAGCACTGTGTCCTATTAGTGTTAGCACTGTGTCCTATTAGTGTTAGCACTGTCTTATTACTAGTGTTAGCACTGTGTCCTGTTAGTGTTAGCACTGTCTTATTATTAGTGTTAGCACTGTGTCCTATTAGTGTTAGCACTGTCTTATTATTAGTGTTAGCACTGTGTCCTATTAGTGTTAGCACTGTCTTATTATTAGTGTTAGCACTGTGTCCTATTAGTGTTAGCACTGTCTTATTATTAGTGTTAGCACTGTGTCCTATTAGTGTTAGCACTGTCTTATTATTAGTGTTAGCACTAGTATGCCCTACGGCCAGTCCAGCCATGTCATCACCAGACCTCCTCCCACCTTCAGGACACCGATAAAACCCCACCTTTTTAACATACATTTGACACACTACTTTTCCTTTTAGCTGCAATGGGAACAGTGATTTTTCTCTTCAAATGACTCCTGGTCCTCCTCAACAGGTTTTCACAGAACAAAAGTTCTTAAATGACTTTAAAATCCATCAGTTGGAGCCATCAGTGTTTATCGATGAGGACTCATCTATCCAGGAGGAACCTTTGCTCTTCCTTTACGAGCCGTCAGGAGCAGATTGATGGTTGAACCTCCGTCAGCCGTAGGACACCTCGACACGTCTTCAGATCTGTTTGTTTTCTTCTGCTCTGATTCATGAGGAGTAATTAATCTCTCTGAGCTTTGAATTCTGGTCGATAGTTGGAGTGAAGCTCTGCCAGTGAGCATCACGGCTCATTTTCAAGCTACAACCCTTCTGATCTGAAAGACCTGGTTAGCTAACATTAGAACAGGCCTCAGCTGTTAGCACAGCAGCGTCTGATCATGCTAAGCTAACACATTTTGCTGATTGTTTTGTCGCTGCTGTAAATGGAAATAAATCTTATTTTTGTTTATGAAGAGATGGTTTGTTGCGTAACATTGATATGAAGCAGCTGTTTCCAGATGAGACTTCAACATCTGCAGCATCTCAATAAAACACCACATTCCACATTACAGCCAGGAGGAGGAGGAGGAAAAGGAGGAGGAGGAGGAGGAGGAAAAGAAGGAGGTGGAGGGGGAGAAGGAGGAGGAGGAGGAGGAAGAGGAGGAAAAGAAGGAGGAGGAGGGGGAGAAGGAGGAGGAGGAGGAGGAGGAAAAGAAGGAGGAGGAAAAGGAAGGGGAGGAGGAGGAGGGAAAGAAGGAGGAGGAGGAGGAAGAGGAGGAAAAAAATGAGGAGGAGGAAGAGGAGGAAAAGGAAGGGGAGGAGCAGGAGGAAAAGAAGGAGGAGGAGGAGGAAGGGGAGAAGGAGGAGGAAGAGGAGAAGGAGGAGGAGGCACCTATCTCCTGGTTCTGGTCCAGTTCTTCTTCTTCTTCTTCACAATGACAAAACAGGAAGCAGTAAACAGGAAGTGACATAATCACAACATGGCTGCCACCTCGCTGAATCTGTAGAGTACCTCCTCTGTGAAGGAGACCGTGAGGAACAGCTGATCAGGAAGAAGTGAGCAGCTCACTCATTGGACAGTTTCTCTTCCATGAGGTGATCATATGTCTAATATGGCCTGAGGTCTAGAACACATAATATATGTAGTGTACTGCAGTACTCCCTGTGTATACGGTAGTGTACTGCAGTACTCCCTGTGTATACGGTAGTGTACTGCAGTACTCCCTGTGTATACGGTAGTGTACTGCAGTATTCCCTGTGTATATTGCAGCAGTACTGTGTGTACTGCAGTACTCCCTGTGTATACGGTAGTGTACTGCAGTACTCCCTGTGTATATGGCAGCAGTACTGTGTGTACTGCAGTACTCCCTGTGTATACGGTAGTGTACTGCAGTACTCCCTGTGTATATTGCAGCAGTACTGTGTGTACTGCAGTACTCCCTGTGTATACGGTAGTGTACTGCAGTACTCCCTGTGTATATGGCAGCAGTACTGTGTGTACTGCAGTACTCCCTGTGTATACGGTAGTGTACTGCAGTATTCCCTGTGTATATGGCAGCAGTACTGTGTGTACTGCAGTACTCCCTGTGTATACGGTAGTGTACTGCAGTATTCCCTGTGTATATGGCAGCAGTACTGTGTATACTGCAGTATTCCCTGTGTATATGGCAGCAGTACTGTGTATACTGCAGTATTCCCTGTGTATACGGTAGTGTACTGCAGTACTCCCTGTGTATACGGTAGTGTACTGCAGTATTCCCTGTGTATATGGCAGCAGTACTGTGTGTACTGCAGTACTCCCTGTGTATACGGTAGTGTACTGCAGTATTCCCTGTGTATATGGCAGCAGTACTGTGTGTACTGCAGTATTCCCTGTGTATATGGCAGCAGTACTGTGTGTACTGCAGTATTCCCTGTGTATATGGCAGCAGTACTGTGTGTACTGCAGTATTCCCTGTGTATACGGCAGCAGTACTGTGTGTACTGCAGTATTCCCTGTGTATACGGCAGCAGTACTGTGTGTACTGCAGTATTCCCTGTGTATACGGCAGCAGTACTGTGCGTACTGCAGTATTCCCTGTGTATACGGCAGCAGTACTGTGCGTACTGCAGTATTCGCGGTGTATCACGGCAGCAGGCCTGTGCGTACTGCAGTATTCCCTGTGTATACGGCAGCAGTACTGTGCGTACTGCAGTATTCCCTGTGTATACGGCAGCAGTACTGTGCGTACTGCAGTATTCCCTGTGTATACGGCAGCAGTACTGTGCGTACTGCAGTATTCCCTGTGTATACGGCAGCAGTACTGTGCGTACTGCAGTATTCCCTGTGTATACGGCAGCAGTACTGTGCGTACTGCAGTATTCCCTGTGTATACGGCAGCAGTACTGTGTGTACTGCAGTATTCCCTGTGTATATGGCAGCAGTACTGTGTGTACTGCAGTATTCCCTGTGTATATGGCAGCAGTACTGTGTGTACTGCAGTACTCCAGGTTCATCAGGTCAGTGAATGCTGGATCTGATAACTCGGAGTGTTTCTGATAGACGCCGTTAATCATTCACAGCGTTACGACCAGCTCGCCTCACGCATCGCTTCCTGCTGTGAGGCCTGAAGCTGCTGCTCTGATATTATCTCTGCGTTACATTGAACGCCTCGCGGTGCGTTCAGGGCCTCTGTTACTGCCAGGTTTTCACTCCTGTTCACTGCTCCTCAGTCTGTTTCCTGATGGTCTGATAGTGGACTCTCAGACGCCATGTTGAGTCCAAAGCTTACAGGAGGGAGGTCATGATGTATGAATGTGAGATAAGGCAGATCAGTTCTTCCAGAATAAACTAAAGCGCTCTCATTCTTTACTGATAACACATATTTAGCTTTCATGATAAAGTGTCTCATTATAACAACAGAGCAGTTCTGCTGAAAAGGCGAAAGCAACAAAGAAAGCAGATTAAAATGTGTCATGAGGCAGAAATACCTGAGTCAGGTGGTGCGTCTCACTTCTGTCTGTGTCTCCTTTTCATTGGTTCCTACAGAAGAAGCACATCTGTAAAAACACAAATAACACAGAAAGTGTTCACCTGCAGCAGGTTCAGGTGCAGCAGGTTCACCTGCAGCAGGTTCAGGTGCAGCTGGTTCACCTGCAGCAGGTTCAGGTGCAGCAGGTTCAGGTGCAGCAGGTTCACCTGCAGCAGGTTCAGGTGCAGCTGGTTCACCTGCAGCAGGTTCAGGTGCAGCTGGTTCACCTGCAGCAGGTTCAGGTGCAGCTGGTTCAACTGCAGCAGGTTCAGGTGCAGCAGGTTCAGGTGCAGCAGGTTCACCTGCAGCAGGTTCAGGTGCAGCAGGTTCAGGTGCAGCTGGTTCACCTGCAGCAGGTTCAGGTGCAGCTGGTTCAACTGCAGCAGGTTCAGGTGCAGCTGGTTCAACTGCAGCAGGTTCAGGTGCAGCTGGTTCAACTGCAGCAGGTTCAGGTGCAGCTGGTTCACCTGCAGCAGGTTCAGGTGCAGCAGGTTCAGGTGCAGCTGGTTCACCTGCAGCAGGTTCAGGTGCAGCAGGTTCACCTGCAGCAGGTTCAGGTGCAGCAGGTTCAGGTGCAGCTGGTTCACCTGCAGCAGGTTCAGGTGCAGCAGGTTCAGGTGCAGCTGGTTCACCTGCAGCAGGTTCAGGTGCAGCAGGTTCACCTGCAGCAGGTTCAGGTGCAGCTGGTTCACCTGCAGCAGGTTCAGGTGCAGCAGGTTCAGGTGCAGCTGGTTCACCTGCAGCAGGTTCAGGTGCAGCAGGTTCACCTGCAGCAGGTTCAGGTGCAGCTGGTTCACCTGCAGCAGGTTCAGGTGCAGCAGGTTCACCTGCAGCAGGTTCAGGTGCAGCAGGTTCACCTGCAGCAGGTTCAGGTGCAGCTGGTTCACCTGCAGCAGGTTCAGGTGCAGCAGGTTCACCTGCAGCAGGTTCAGGTGCAGCAGGTTCACCTGCAGCAGGTTCAGGTGCAGCAGGTTCAGGTGCAGCAGGTTCACCTGCAGCAGGTTCAGGTGCAGCTGGTTCACCTGCAGCAGGTTCAGGTGCAGCAGGTTCAGGTGCAGCTGGTTCACCTGCAGCAGGTTCAGGTGCAGCAGGTTCACCTGCAGCAGGTTCAGGTGCAGCAGGTTCACCTGCAGCAGGTTCAGGTGCAGCTGGTTCACCTGCAGCAGGTTCAGGTGCAGCAGGTTCAGGTGCAGCAGGTTCACCTGCAGCAGGTTCAGGTGCAGCAGGTTCACCTGCAGCAGGTTCAGGTGCAGCTGGTTCAGCAGAGATGGACTCACCTGCTTCTGATTAAATGTTTTATTATTTCTACGTCTAAGAGACAATGTTGTACTTTTTCAGTCGAAAAAGTGTTTGAGATGTATAATTCTTTTTCACATGATATGCTTTTTGATGTGATGCAATACTGTACTACTAAAATACCCAATAGTACACAAAGTATTTGCACATGCAAGTACAGCATTGAAATATTCTCACATGTGATGAGAAATATAATATGATTTTATACATATTTTGCTGACAGTACTTTTACTTCAGTAACATTTTGTGGTATCTACTTTTTCAGAAGTAAAAGTTCTGAGTACTCCCTCCACCTCTGTCACTGTGACATCATCAGAATATAGAGTTAATCTATTGAGTCATGGAGGAGGAAACATTTTCATTTTTAAGAAAGGATCAGTGTCCTGTAGGAACAACATCAGCTGACGACATCCTCTTATCCTGATGGCATCAGGAAGAGGAGGACATTTGACAAGAGGACATTCATCAGAAAAGAGGATGAGAGGAGGAGGAGGATGAGAGGAGAGGAGGAGGCGAGGAGGTTTCTGACAGTGATGATGGCAGAGAGTAGACTCACTACATGTACTACAGTACTTCTTGGAGTAGAGGTTTGACAGTGAGGTCAAAGTTTGACAGTGAGGTCAAAAGGTCAGTTTCCTCTCTAGTAGCCGGTCTCAGGTCAGTTTCCTCTCTAGTAGCTGGTCTCAGGTCAGTTTCCTCTCTAGTAGCCGGTCTCAGGTCAGTTTCCTCTAGTAGCCGGTCTCAGGTCAGTTTCCTCTAGTAGCCGGTCTCAGGTCAGTTTCCTCTCCAGTAGCCGGTCTCAGGTCAGTTTCCTCGAGTAGCTGGTCTCAGGTCAGTTTCCTCTCTAGTAGCCGGTCTCAGGTCAGTTTCCTCGAGTAGCCGGTCTCAGGTCAGTTTCCTCTCTAGTAGCCGGTCTCAGGTCAGTTTCCTCTAGTAGCCGGTCTCAGGTCAGTTTCCTCTAGTAGCTGGTCTCAGGTCAGTTTCCTCTCTAGTAGCCGGTCTCAGGTCAGTTTCCTCTAGTAGCTGGTCTCAGGTCAGTTTCCTCTCTAGTAGCCGGTCTCAGGTCAGTTTCCTCTCTAGTAGCCGGTCTCAGGTCAGTTTCCTCTCTAGTAGCCGGTCTCAGGTCAGTTTCCTCTAGTAGCTGGTCTCAGGTCAGTTTCCTCTCTAGTAGCCGGTCTCAGGTCAGTTTCCTCTAGTAGCCGGTCTCAGGTCAGTTTCCTCTCTAGTAGCCGGTCTCAGGTCAGTTTCCTCTCTAGTAGCCGGTCTCAGGTCAGTTTCCTCTCTAGTAGCTGGTCTCAGGTCAGTTTCCTCTCTAGTAGCCGGTCTCAGGCCAGTTTCCTCTCTAGTAGCCGGTCTCAGGTCAGTTTCCTCTCCAGTAGCCGGTCTCAGGTCAGTTTCCTCTAGTAGCTGGTCTCAGGTCAGTTTCCTCTCTAGTAGCCGGTCTCAGGTCAGTTTCCTCTCTAGTAGCTGGTCTCAGGTCAGTTTCCTCTCTAGTAGCCGGTCTCAGGTCAGTTTCCTCTCTAGTAGCCGGTCTCAGGTCAGTTTCCTCTCTAGTAGCTGGTCTCAGGTCAGTTTCCTCTCTAGTAGCCGGTCTCAGGTCAGTTTCCTCTAGTAGCCGGTCTCAGGTCAGTTTCCTCTAGTAGCCGGTCTCAGGTCAGTTTCCTCTCCAGTAGCCGGTCTCAGGTCAGTTTCCTCGAGTAGCTGGTCTCAGGTCAGTTTCCTCTCTAGTAGCCGGTCTCAGGTCAGTTTCCTCGAGTAGCCGGTCTCAGGTCAGTTTCCTCTCTAGTAGCCGGTCTCAGGTCAGTTTCCTCTAGTAGCCGGTCTCAGGTCAGTTTCCTCTAGTAGCCGGTCTCAGGTCAGTTTCCTCTCCAGTAGCCGGTCTCAGGTCAGTTTCCTCTAGTAGCTGGTCTCAGGTCAGTTTCCTCTCTAGTAGCCGGTCTCAGGTCAGTTTCCTCTAGTAGCCGGTCTCAGGTCAGTTTCCTCTCTAGTAGCCGGTCTCAGGTCAGTTTCCTCTCTAGTAGCCGGTCTCAGGTCAGTTTCCTCTAGTAGCTGGTCTCAGGTCAGTTTCCTCTCTAGTAGCCGGTCTCAGGTCAGTTTCCTCTAGTAGCCGGTCTCAGGTCAGTTTCCTCTCTAGTAGCCGGTCTCAGGTCAGTTTCCTCTCTAGTAGCCGGTCTCAGGTCAGTTTCCTCTCTAGTAGCTGGTCTCAGGTCAGTTTCCTCTAGTAGCCGGTCTCAGGTCAGTTTCCTCTAGTAGCCGGTCTCAGGTCAGTTTCCTCTCCAGTAGCCGGTCTCAGGTCAGTTTCCTCTAGTAGCTGGTCTCAGGTCAGTTTCCTCTCTAGTAGCCGGTCTCAGGTCAGTTTCCTCTCTAGTAGCTGGTCTCAGGTCAGTTTCCTCTCTAGTAGCCGGTCTCAGGTCAGTTTCCTCTCTAGTAGCCGGTCTCAGGTCAGTTTCCTCTAGTAGCCGGTCTCAGGTCAGTTTCCTCTCTAGTAGCCGGTCTCAGGTCAGTTTCCTCGAGTAGCCGGTCTCAGGTCAGTTTCCTCTCTAGTAGCCGGTCTCAGGTCAGTTTCCTCTAGTAGCTGGTCTCAGGTCAGTTTCCTCTCTAGTAGCCGGTCTCAGGTCAGTTTCCTCTAGTAGCCGGTCTCAGGTCAGTTTCCTCTCTAGTAGCCGGTCTCAGGTCAGTTTCCTCTCTAGTAGCCGGTCTCAGGTCAGTTTCCTCTAGTAGCTGGTCTCAGGTCAGTTTCCTCTAGTAGCCGGTCTCAGGTCAGTTTCCTCTCTAGTAGCTGGTCTCAGGTCAGTTTCCTCGAGTAGCCGGTCTCAGGTCAGTTTCCTCTCTAGTAGCCGGTCTCAGGTCAGTTTCCTCTAGTAGCCGGTCTCAGGTCAGTTTCCTCTAGTAGCCGGTCTCAGGTCAGTTTCCTCTCTAGTAGCCGGTCTCAGGTCAGTTTCCTCTAGTAGCCGGTCTCAGGTCAGTTTCCTCTCTAGTAGCCGGTCTCAGGTCAGTTTCCTCTAGTAGCCGGTCTCAGGTCAGTTTCCTCTCTAGTAGCCGGTCTCAGGTCAGTTTCCTCTCTAGTAGCCGGTCTCAGGTCAGTTTCCTCTAGTAGCCGGTCTCAGGTCAGTTTCCTCTCTAGTAGCTGGTCTCAGGTCAGTTTCCTCTCTAGTAGCCGGTCTCAGGCCAGTTTCCTCTCTAGTAGCCGGTCTCAGGTCAGTTTCCTCTCTAGTAGCCGGTCTCAGGCCAGTTTCCTCTCTAGTAGCCGGTCTCAGGTCAGTTTCCTCTAGTAGCCGGTCTCAGGTCAGTTTCCTCTCTAGTAGCCGGTCTCAGGTCAGTTTCCTCTCTAGTAGCTGGTCTCAGGTCAGTTTCCTCTCTAGTAGCTGGTCTCAGGTCAGTTTCCTCTAGTAGCCGGTCTCAGGTCAGTTTCCTCTAGTAGCCGGTCTCAGGTCAGTTTCCTCTAGTAGCCGGTCTCAGGTCAGTTTCCTCTCTAGTAGCTGGTCTCAGGTCAGTTTCCTCTAGTAGCCGGTCTCAGGTCAGTTTCCTCTCTAGTAGCCGGTCTCAGGTCAGTTTCCTCTCTAGTAGCTGGTCTCAGGTCAGTTTCCTCTCTAGTAGCCGGTCTCAGGTCAGTTTCCTCTCTAGTAGCCGGTCTCAGGTCAGTTTCCTCTAGTAGCCGGTCTCAGGTCAGTTTCCTCTCTAGTAGCCGGTCTCAGGTCAGTTTCCTCTCTAGTAGCCGGTCTCAGGTCAGTTTCCTCTCTAGTAGCCGGTCTCAGGTCAGTTTCCTCTAGTAGCCGGTCTCAGGTCAGTTTCCTCTAGTAGCCGGTCTCAGGTCAGTTTCCTCGAGTAGCCGGTCTCAGGTCAGTTTCCTCTCTAGTAGCCGGTCTCAGGTCAGTTTCCTCTCTAGTAGCTGGTCTCAGGTCAGTTTCCTCTCTAGTAGCCGGTCTCAGGTCAGTTTCCTCTCTAGTAGCCGGTCTCAGGTCAGTTTCCTCTCGTAGCCGGTCTCAGGTCAGTTTCCTCTCTAGTAGCCGGTCTCAGGTCAGTTTCCTCTCTAGTAGCCGGTCTCAGGTCAGTTTCCTCTAGTAGCCGGTCTCAGGTCAGTTTCCTCTAGTAGCCGGTCTCAGGTCAGTTTCCTCTCTAGTAGCCGGTCTCAGGTCAGTTTCCTCTCTAGTAGCTGGTCTCAGGTCAGTTTCCTCTCTAGTAGCCGGTCTCAGGTCAGTTTCCTCTCTAGTAGCCGGTCTCAGGTCAGTTTCCTCTCTAGTAGCCGGTCTCAGGTCAGTTTCCTCTAGTAGCCGGTCTCAGGTCAGTTTCCTCTCTAGTAGCCGGTCTCAGGTCAGTTTCCTCTAGTAGCCGGTCTCAGGTCAGTTTCCTCTCGTAGCCGGTCTGAGGTCAGTTTCCTCTAGTAGCCGGTCTCAGGTCAGTTTCCTCTCTAGTAGCTGGTCTCAGGTCAGTTTCCTCTCTAGTAGCTGGTCTCAGGTCAGTTTCCTCTCTAGTAGCCGGTCTCAGGTCAGTTTCCTCTAGTAGCTGGTCTCAGGTCAGTTTCCTCTCTAGTAGCCGGTCTCAGGTCAGTTTCCTCTAGTAGCCGGTCTCAGGTCAGTTTCCTCTCTAGTAGCCGGTCTCAGGTCAGTTTCCTCTCTAGTAGCCGGTCTCAGGTCAGTTTCCTCTCTAGTAGCCGGTCTCAGGTCAGTTTCCTCTAGTAGCTGGTCTCAGGTCAGTTTCCTCTCTAGTAGCCGGTCTCAGGTCAGTTTCCTCTCTAGTAGCTGGTCTCAGGTCAGTTTCCTCTCTAGTAGCTGGTCTCAGGTCAGTTTCCTCTCTAGTAGCCGGTCTCAGGTCAGTTTCCTCTAGTAGCCGGTCTCAGGTCAGTTTCCTCTAGTAGCCGGTCTCAGGTCAGTTTCCTCTCTAGTAGCCGGTCTCAGGTCAGTTTCCTCTCTAGTAGCTGGTCTCAGGTCAGTTTCCTCTCTAGTAGCCGGTCTCAGGTCAGTTTCCTCTCTAGTAGCCGGTCTCAGGTCAGTTTCCTCTAGTAGCCGGTCTCAGGTCAGTTTCCTCTCTAGTAGCCGGTCTCAGGTCAGTTTCCTCTCTAGTAGCCGGTCTCAGGTCAGTTTCCTCTCTAGTAGCCGGTCTCAGGTCAGTTTCCTCTCTAGTAGCTGGTCTCAGGTCAGTTTCCTCCCGTAGCTGGTCTGAGGTCAGTTTCCTCTAGTAGCTGGTCTCAGGTCAGTTTCCTCTCTAGTAGCTGGTCTCAGGTCAGTTTCCTCTCTAGTAGCTGGTCTCAGGTCAGTTTCCTCCAGTAGCTGGTCTGAGGTCAGTTTCCTCCCGTAGCTGGTCTGAGGTCAGTTTCCTCTAGTAGCTGGTCTCAGGTCAGTTTCCTCTCGTAGCTGGTCTGAGGTCAGTTTCCTCTAGTAGCTGGTCTCAGGGCAGGTACCTCTAGTAGCTGGTCTGAGGTCAGTTTCCTCTCTAGTAGCTGGTCTGAGGTCAGTTTCCTCTCTAGTAGCTGGTCTCAGGTCAGTTTCCTCTCGTAGCTGGTCTGAGGTCAGTTTCCTCTAGTAGCCGGTCTCAGGTCAGTTTCCTCTCTAGTAGCTGGTCTCAGGTCAGTTTCCTCTAGTAGCCGGTCTCAGGTCAGTTTCCTCTCTAGTAGCCGGTCTCAGGTCAGTTTCCTCTAGTAGCCGGTCTCAGGTCAGTTTCCTCTAGTAGCTGGTCTCAGGTCAGTTTCCTCTCTAGTAGCTGGTCTCAGGTCAGTTTCCTCTCTAGTAGCTGGTCTCAGGTCAGTTTCCTCTAGTAGCCGGTCTCAGGTCAGTTTCCTCTCTAGTAGCCGGTCTCAGGCCAGTTTCCTCTAGTAGCCGGTCTCAGGTCAGTTTCCTCTCTAGTAGCCGGTCTCAGGTCAGTTTCCTCTAGTAGCTGGTCTCAGGTCAGTTTCCTCTCTAGTAGCCGGTCTCAGGTCAGTTTCCTCTCTAGTAGCCGGTCTCAGGTCAGTTTCCTCTCTAGTAGCCGGTCTCAGGTCAGTTTCCTCTCTAGTAGCTGGTCTCAGGTCAGTTTCCTCTAGTAGCCGGTCTCAGGCCAGTTTCCTCTAGTAGCCGGTCTCAGGTCAGTTTCCTCTAGTAGCTGGTCTCAGGTCAGTTTCCTCTCTAGTAGCCGGTCTCAGGTCAGTTTCCTCTAGTAGCCGGTCTCAGGTCAGTTTCCTCTAGTAGCCGGTCTCAGGTCAGTTTCCTCTCTAGTAGCTGGTCTCAGGTCAGTTTCCTCTAGTAGCTGGTCTCAGGTCAGTTTCCTCTCTAGTAGCCGGTCTCAGGTCAGTTTCCTCTAGTAGCCGGTCTCAGGTCAGTTTCCTCTCTAGTAGCCGGTCTCAGGTCAGTTTCCTCTAGTAGCTGGTCTGAGGTCAGTTTCCTCTAGTAGCTGGTCTCAGGTCAGTTTCCTCTCTAGTAGCTGGTCTCAGGTCAGTTTCCTCTCGTAGCTGGTCTCAGGTCAGTTTCCTCTAGTAGCCGGTCTCAGGTCAGTTTCCTCTCTAGTAGCCGGTCTCAGGTCAGTTTCCTCTCTAGTAGCCGGTCTCAGGTCAGTTTCCTCTCTAGTAGCCGGTCTCAGGTCAGTTTCCTCTCTAGTAGCCGGTCTCAGGTCAGTTTCCTCTCTAGTAGCCGGTCTCAGGTCAGTTTCCTCTCTAGTAGCCGGTCTCAGGTCAGTTTCCTCTCTAGTAGCTGGTCTCAGGTCAGTTTCCTCTCTAGTAGCTGGTCTCAGGTCAGTTTCCTCTAGTAGCCGGTCTCAGGCCAGTTTCCTCTAGTAGCCGGTCTCAGGTCAGTTTCCTCTCTAGTAGCCGGTCTCAGGTCAGTTTCCTCTAGTAGCCGGTCTCAGGTCAGTTTCCTCTCTAGTAGCCGGTCTCAGGTCAGTTTCCTCTAGTAGCCGGTCTCAGGCCAGTTTCCTCTAGTAGCCGGTCTCAGGTCAGTTTCCTCTAGTAGCCGGTCTCAGGTCAGTTTCCTCTCTAGTAGCTGGTCTCAGGTCAGTTTCCTCTCTAGTAGCTGGTCTCAGGTCAGTTTCCTCTAGTAGCTGGTCTCAGGTCAGTTTCCTCTCTAGTAGCCGGTCTCAGGTCAGTTTCCTCTAGTAGCCGGTCTCAGGTCAGTTTCCTCTCTAGTAGCCGGTCTCAGGTCAGTTTCCTCTAGTAGCCGGTCTCAGGTCAGTTTCCTCTCTAGTAGCTGGTCTCAGGTCAGTTTCCTCTAGTAGCTGGTCTCAGGTCAGTTTCCTCTAGTAGCTGGTCTCAGGTCAGTTTCCTCTAGTAGCTGGTCTCAGGTCAGTTTCCTCTCTAGTAGCCGGTCTCAGGTCAGTTTCCTCTAGTAGCTGGTCTCAGGTCAGTTTCCTCTCTAGTAGCCGGTCTCAGGTCAGTTTCCTCTAGTAGCTGGTCTCAGGTCAGTTTCCTCTCTAGTAGCTGGTCTCAGGTCAGTTTCCTCCAGTAGCTGGTCTCAGGTCAGTTTCCTCTAGTAGCTGGTCTCAGGTCAGTTTCCTCTCTAGTAGCTGGTCTCAGGTCAGTTTCCTCTCGTAGCTGGTCTGAGGTCAGTTTCCTCTAGTAGCTGGTCTCAGGGCAGTTTCCTCTCTAGTAGCTGGTCTCAGGTCAGTTTCCTCTCGTAGCTGGTCTCAGGTCAGTTTCCTCTCGTAGCTGGTCTGAGGTCAGTTTCCTCCAGTAGCTGGTCTCAGGTCAGTTTCCTCTAGTAGCTGGTCTCAGGTCAGTTTCCTCTCTAGTAGCTGGTCTCAGGTCAGTTTCCTCTCGTAGCTGGTCTGAGGTCAGTTTCCTCTAGTAGCTGGTCTCAGGTCAGTTTCCTCTCTAGTAGCTGGTCTCAGGTCAGTTTCCTCTAGTAGCTGGTCTCAGGTCAGTTTCCTCTCGTAGCTGGTCTGAGGTCAGTTTCCTCTAGTAGCTGGTCTCAGGTCAGTTTCCTCTCTAGTAGCTGGTCTCAGGGCAGTTTCCTCTCTAGTAGCTGGTCTCAGGTCAGTTTCCTCTCGTAGCTGGTCTCAGGTCAGTTTCCTCTAGTAGCCGGTCTCAGGTCAGTTTCCTCTCTAGTAGCCGGTCTCAGGTCAGTTTCCTCTAGTAGCTGGTCTCAGGTCAGTTTCCTCTCTAGTAGCTGGTCTCAGGTCAGTTTCCTCTCGTAGCTGGTCTGAGGTCAGTTTCCTCTAGTAGCTGGTCTCAGGTCAGTTTCCTCTCTAGTAGCTGGTCTCAGGTCAGTTTCCTCTAGTAGCTGGTCTCAGGTCAGTTTCCTCTCTAGTAGCCGGTCTCAGGTCAGTTTCCTCTCTAGTAGCCGGTCTCAGGTCAGTTTCCTCTAGTAGCCGGTCTCAGGTCAGTTTCCTCTAGTAGCCGGTCTCAGGTCAGTTTCCTCTCTAGTAGCCGGTCTCAGGTCAGTTTCCTCTCTAGTAGCCGGTCTCAGGTCAGTTTCCTCTCTAGTAGCTGGTCTCAGGTCAGTTTCCTCTCTAGTAGCTGGTCTCAGGTCAGTTTCCTCCAGTAGCTGGTCTGAGGTCAGTTTCCTCTCTAGTAGCTGGTCTCAGGTCAGTTTCCTCCAGTAGCTGGTCTGAGGTCAGTTTCCTCTAGTAGCTGGTCTCAGGTCAGTTTCCTCTCTAGTAGCTGGTCTCAGGTCAGTTTCCTCTCGTAGCTGGTCTGAGGTCAGTTTCCTCTAGTAGCTGGTCTCAGGGCAGGTACCTCTAGTAGCTGGTCTGAGGTCAGTTTCCTTTGTAATTTCTGGTCTGAGTCCAGTTCCTCTGTCCAGCTGATTCTGGATCAGTTCAACAGAGGAGTTCATGACGCTGACAGTGAACACTGATAAGATGAAAACCTCCCAAATTCCTATGATTCATTTCTGAGACGTGTTTTCTCATTCCTCTGCTCCAACACTTCAACATGGCTGCTACCTTCACTGCTTGGACCCCCCCCCCCACCTCTGACCTGTGACCCCTGACCTCTGGAGGCTTCCTTCACCTCCATCTGCTTAGTTAACCCGGAAGTAAATGAAGGGCTCTGGAAGGTGAGAACAACAGGTTCACAGGTGAGCAGGTGAGGCTGCAGCTTTTAGAAGTGACTGCTTATTCATGTAGGTGTGGTGGCTGGAGTTCAGGGAGGTGAGTTGACTCAGGGAGGGTTGTCTCGTTAACATCTCCTCTAGGTCAACGGTTAATGTCCTCCAATCAGAGCAGAGGAGCATCCTGTTGCTTACTCCAGGGGGGCAGAGTCCGATCTACCTGATCCAGCGGTCTGAGCAGGTCAGGATGACCTGCACAGCCTGTCAGCTTACTGTTAGCTCATTAGCTCACTGTTAGCTCACTGTTAGCTCACTGTCAGCTCAGTGTTAGCTCAATATTAGCTCTCTGTTAGCTCACTGAGTGTTGAGTTAGGGTTAGGGAGTTCCTCTTTGTGTTTCTTGGCAGAGGAATGGGTTGGTGGGGGCAAACTTTGTCATTATGGGATGTATGGGATTGATTTTGAAAAACAGCCTGAGCAGGAAGTGAAGAGTGTGAATATGTTCTGATCCTTAATGCAGCATATTTCTGTCCATCTGTAAACACTCACATTTTTATCTGAAAGCACTTCCTGTAACCAAAATAAATACACTTCAAACTGTATTTATAATGTTGGTAACAATCATAGATCGATAGACAGAGAGTTTAAAAATGATATTTAGTCTGTAATAAAACTTGTTTTCTTAGTGAAGCAGTGAGAGGAACTCAATCTTCAAACTCAGCTTCATCCAATCACAGGCGTCCTCTGGGACACCGAACGGCTTTAAAACTGTTTTTGGGTAAAATCCAAACTGGGATTGATGCTGATAGAGTTGGTACTTCACCCACAGCTCTGACTTACAGGCTCTCTGTAATGTTTTCACTCAGTCTGTTGACACTTCCTACTCCTCCTGAAGGGTTAAACAGCAAAGATCAAGTTTCTGCGTTTCTGTGATTGATGGCATTGTTTAAAGCCAGGGAGGCTCTGCAGAGATCTGCTATTGTTCCTCCTGGCAAGGAGGCTCCTTTAGAAAAACAAGAGCAGGAGGAGAAGAGAGAGGGGAGGAGGAAGGAGGAGGAGGAGGAGAGAGAGGGGAGGAGGAAGGAGGGGGAGGAGAAGAGGACAGGAGGAGAGAGAAAGGACAGAGGAGGAGAGAGAGGAGGAGGAGGAGGGGAGACAGAGAAGAGGAGAGAAAAGAGAGAAAGGAGGAGGACAGAGGTGGAGGAGGAGAGCAGAAAGAGGAGGAGTGAATGAAAAGAAAACCTCTAAACCAGCCTGACCACAGCTATCTGGCCCCTGGAAGACGTGCAGGAGGGAATAAAACACACATCAGGAATGTCCCAACACACAAACATGGCGTCGTCCCAGACCGCCCCTGTTATTCTAACAGGATGTTTGGCTCTCTGGTCACCGTGCCGACACCCCCCCCCCACACCAACCAGGGGGCTGCTGGGAATGTTGTGGCGCCATGGGGCTCGGCCGGTGGTCCGCTGCCTTCAGCGTGGCGGCGGGGCCCCTGGGGGCCTCATCAGCACCGACCAGCACCACGGTCCTGTTGTTCCAGTCCGTTCCTGTCCACCCTGATGGATGGAGGACGCCTCAGAAACAGTTCTCAAGCAGAACTCCTCTCAGGGTGAATGTTAAGTGATTATATCTGTGATTATCTAAATGACTGGAGCACTGAGTCATGGGTTCTTTACCTTCTAATTTCCCAGAACGGAAAAAAGAGGTGCTCACCTGGACTCACCTAGACTCATGGAGATGAGACATGGAGACAGAGACAGGGAGACATGGAGACAGGGAGACATGGAGACATAGAGACATGGAGACATGGAGACATGGAGATATAGAGATAGGCCCAGGCTTCTTCTGGTTGGCGTGGTGGAGAGGAGGACATGCTGCCCAGGCTTCTTCTGGTTGGCGTGGTGGAGAGGAGGACGTGCTGTACAGGCTTCTTCTGGTTGGCGTGGTGGAGAGGAGGACATGCTGCACAGGCTTCTTCTGGTTGCCGTGGTGGAGAGGAGGACGTGCTGCCCAGGCTTCTTCTAGTTGGCATGGTGGAGAGGAGGACGTGCTGTACAGGCTTCTTCTAGTTGGTGTGGTGGAGAGGAGGACGTGCTGCCCAGGCTTCTTCTGGTTGGCATGGTGGAGAGGAAGACGTGCTGCCCAGGCTTCTTCTGGTTGGCGTGGTGGAGAGGAGGACGTGCTGCCCAGGCTTCTTCTGGTTGGCGTGGTGGAGAGGAGGACGTGCTGCCAAGGCTTCTTCTGGTTGGCGTGGTGGAGAGAGGAGGACGTGCTGCCCAGGCTTCTTCTGGTTGGCGTGGTGGAGAGAGGAGGACGTGCTGCCCAGGCTTCTTCTGGTTGGTGTGGTGGAGAGGAGGACGTGCTGCCCAGGCTTCTTCTGGTTGGCGTGGTGGAGAGGAAGACATGCTTCTCATCCTTTGCTGATAGCTTGATGATGCTCTTCATCCCCTTGGACACTCTCATATAATTCTATATATACACACTGTATATTAGCTGTTGTTATATTGATTTGGACATTTCCATACAGTTTTATATGGAGTGTTAATGTGTTTTCATTGTTGTTATTCTGTACACATGGCATCTATTGCACGTCTGTCCATCCTGAAGAGGGATCCCTCCTCTGTTGCTCTTCCTGAGGTTTCTTCTGTTTCTTTTTCCTGTTGAAAGGGTTTTTTGGGGAGTTTTTCCTTAGTCGATGCGAGGGTCATTTGTAAAGGACAGAGGGTGTCATATCCATGGAGACATGGAGACTTGGAGACATGGAGACATGGAGACTTGGAGACATGGAGACATGGAGGCTTGGAGACATGGAGACATGGAGACATGGAGGCTTGGAGACATGGAGACATGGAGACATGGAGGCTTGGAGGCTTGGAGACATGGAGACATGGAGGCTTGGAGACATGGAGACATGGAGACTTGGAGCTGCAGGGATGTTGACAGTAAACAGCTTCAGGCTGTTGATGTCAGCAGGAACAGGAAGCAACAAGTCATCAGAGTGTGTGTGTGTGTGTGTGTGTGTGTGTGTGTGTGTCTACCTGGGCTCAGGTGAGTAGCGGCTGGATTACGCCGCAGCCCTCCGTCTGGATTGGTTGGGTGGAGGAACAGTTTAGACTGATTGCCTCCTCATCCCAGTTGAGGATCATCTCACATTATCACTGATTCCTTTGTCTGACTGTCCTCCAGTTGCTAGGCAACAGGACAACAAGCAGCTCCAAAAGCACTGAAGATTAAGGCGAAGACAAGAACGTCTCCATCCTTCATCATTGGGAAGAACTACAGATTGCAAGAGGTTAAAGGTCAGCAGAAAGAGATGACAGAATGAGTCTTCCAGTCCTTTGTGCTAAGCTAAGCTAACAGTTTCCCCCTGTTTCCACTCTTTGTGCTAAGCTAAGCTAACAGTTTCTCCCTGTTTCCACTCTTTGTGCTGAGCTAGGCTAACAGTTTCACCCTGTTTCCACTCTTTGTGCTAAGCTAAGCTAACAGTTTCCCCGTTTCCACTCTCTGTGCTAAGCTAAGCTAACAGTTTCACCCTGTTTCCACTCTTTGTGCTGAGCTAGGCTAACAGTTTCACCCTGTTTCCACTCTTTGTGCTGAGCTAGG
This sequence comes from Synanceia verrucosa, assembly GCA_029721515.1. Taxonomy (NCBI): domain Eukaryota; kingdom Metazoa; phylum Chordata; class Actinopteri; order Perciformes; family Synanceiidae; genus Synanceia; species Synanceia verrucosa. The sequence goes on from CM056549.1 coordinate 212,276, forward strand.
CTAACGGTTCCCCACTTACAGTCTGTTTAACCTAGGATGACATTTTCCCCCTGGTTCAAGTTTTTATGCTAAGCTAGGCTACAAGGTTCACCCTGAGGTCTATAGGTATGACATGAACAAGCTGCGATATCTCCGGTCTGACAGAGCAACAGCTAACAAACTGGAGACAACATCCAATAATATCTACTGGTAAAGCTAACAGATTTAACTGATTAAAACACATCTGTTAGCATTCATTAGCATCAGGCAGATAATCAGGATCCTTCAGGTTCTTCATGCTGATGCAGCAGCTAGCTCAGATAGCTGAATGGAGGTGTCATGTATCAGTCTAGAATAGTCTGGATTAGTCTGGATTAGACCCAGACAGATAATGAGGGGAGTTGGTTTATCAGTTTTTACACCACACTTAAAAAACCCACACAAATTCCTCACATTCTTCTGAGTGTGTGTGTGTTTACCAGAGGTGGGCGTGGCTAAGGGAGGGGGCGTAAACACTCCTTACCCCACCATGTTTACGTTCCTGAGACACAGGAATCATCCTCCTTTTATCACCTTTATCCTCCATTTATCACCATTATTTTACATTTATCACCTTTATTTTATATTTATCACCTTTATCCTCCATTTGCCCTCTGCTGCAGACACTTTTAGGACTAAAAGTGACTACTAGGACTACTAAGACTACTAGGACTAGAATTTAAATAAAGCTCTGTCAGTTTGAATAATGTTTAGAATTCTTCATTTAACAGGAGGATTCATCTGCCACTGAAAGTAGTCCCCTCTGCTTCCTGTTGGTTTGGGTCGAACATGCTTTTTTTCCTAGAAAGTGAAGTCCAGTCATGTGACCTCGAGGCTCGTGGAGTCTGGCAGGTGGTGGTGAAGCATGATGAGTTAAAAGGAAAGAAACATGAAGAAGGTCAGTCAGGACAACAGCAGGAAAGTTTTTCATGCTGATATGTTCCATCTGCTTGATGTGGTGGAGAGGAGGACATGCTGCTACGTTCCATCTGCTTGGTGTGGTGGAGAAGAGGACATGCTGCTATGTTCCATCTGCTTGGTGTGGTGGAGAAGAGGACATGCTGCTATGTTCCGTCTGCTTGGTGTGGTGGAGAGGAGGACATGTTGTCCAGAATTCATTAGCTCCAGCTTGATGATGCTCTTTATCCCCTTGGACACTTTCATACAGTTCTATGTATTAACTGTTGTTATATATAGTGTTAATGTGTTTTTCATTGTTGTTATTCTGTACACATGGTGTCTATTGCACGTCTGTCCTTCCTGAAGAGGGATCCCTCCTCTGTCGCTCTTCCTGAGGTTTCTTCCATTTCTTTTTCCCTGTTAAAAGGTTTTTTGGGAGTTTTTCCTCAGTGGATGGGAAAGAGAAGAGAGAAGCAGTCAGGAGAACCTCAGCTGATGATCAGCCTGGAAGAAACCAAAACAACAGAAACACCAGAAGAACAAAAGAAAGAACCACAATGTCCAGAAAAGTAGAGACAGAAGTGAGGAAGCTCCTCCGATCATTTCCCTCCATCTGGTTTAAAGACGTATCACAAGAAGTAAAGAAGTTGTGTTCGTGTGGATCAGGACCAGCTGGTTCTGCAGGAGCCTGGTCTCATGATGGTCTGGACTCACTCCGTCATCAGAAAGTCCTCTGATGAAACACCTTGTGTTTCCATGTCGACAAGCAGCTGCTGCCATGACGACCTCACCTTAGTTTCAGTTTTAAAGTTTAAATTAAAAACTGCTCTGAGTATTTACTGCTGACAGTCAGATATATATAAAGGTTCTACTTTAAAAACAGTGATATTATATACACATCTCTATAGAAAGTATACACACAAAATATACACTTCACTACAGGAAGTATACAGCAAGATATACACATCTCTACGGGAAGTATACGTACAAAATATAAACATCTCTACGGGGAGTATGCGTACAAAATATACACATCTCTACGGGGAGTATACGTACAAAATATACACATCTCTACGGGGAGTATACGTACAAAATATACACATCTCTACGGGGGGTATACGTACAAAATATACACATCTCTACGGGGGGTATACGTACAAAATATACACATCTCTACGGGGGGTATACGTACAAAATATACACATCTCTACGGGGAGTATACGTACAAAATATACACATCTCTACGGGGGGTATACGTACAAAATATACACATCTCTACGGGGGGTATACGTACAAAATATACACATCTCTACGGGGGGTATACGTACAAAATATACACATCTCTACGGGGGGTATACGTACAAAATATACACATCTCTACGGGGAGTATACGTACAAAATATACACATCTCTACGGGGGGTATACGTACAAAATATACACATCTCTACGGGGGGTATACGTACAAAATATACACATCTCTACGGGGGGTATACGTACAAAATATACACATCTCTACGGGGGGTATACGTACAAAATATACACATCTCTACGGGGAGTATACGTACAAAATATACACATCTCTACGGGGAGTATACGTACAAAATATACACATCTCTACGGGGGGTATACGTACAAAATATACACATCTCTACGGGGGGTATACGTACAAAATATACACATCTCTACGGGGAGTATACGTACAAAATATACACATCTCTACAGGGAGTATACGTACAAAATATACACATCTCTACGGGAGGTATACGCACAAAATATACACATCTCTACAGGGAGTATACGTACAAAATATACACATCTCTACAGGAAGTATACGCACAAAATATACACATGTCAACAGGAAGTGTTACACTTAAGGAGTTTTAATGAACTGGTTTGTTTCCTCAGCTCTTCTGATTTGAGTAGAAACATGGCTACTGGGTTGGAATAATAATGATTATTGTTATTGTTGTTATTATTATTATTATCATTATTATTATTATAACTGTGGTTCAGTGAATGCAAAGCGCTCCAGGCTGCAGCAGCCCCCTGATGTGTCGACCCCCCCAGTCGTTCCCCTGGTGGCCCCTGGTCAGGCCGTGGGCCGGTGCTTTGGCAGCCTATCATTTGCTGCACTAACACAGTTTTTAAAACGACCCCCTGTCGCCTGGTAATCTCCCAGAATTCCAATAATGTGAGGCATTGCGGCCTGTCATCAGGCGGCGGCGTGGAGCCGCAGACCGGTCGGTCCGGCTGAGCGTCGACCAGCAGCCATTGTTCTCCATGTTGACTCTCTGCTGCTAAAAATACATCTGGAAGCAGAGGCTGAACCAGAGGCAGTGTGTGTGTGTGTGTGTGTGTGTGTGTGTGTGTGCGTGAGGGCTCATAAAGACAGGATGTGTGTTTACAGGTACAGACATGTTTTAGATAATCATATGTGCGAGTATAATAACAACATGTGACTGCCGGAACACAGCTCAAAGAGTACTCCATATGTACTCTGTGTGTACTCCATATGTACTCTGTGTGTACTCTGCATGTACCAGTGTGTACTAAGTGTGTGGTTTTATAACAGTTTATGACAGTGGGGAGTATACTTCTTGTAGAGATGTGTATATTTTGTGCGTATACTTCCTGTAGAGATGTGTATATTTTGTGCGTATACTCCCTGTAGAGATGTCTATATTTTGTGCGTATACTTCCCGTAGAGATGTGTATATTTTGTACGTAGACTCCCTGTAGAGATGTGTATATTTTGTACGTATACTCCCTGTAGAGATGTCTATATTTTGTACGTATACTTCCCGTAGAGATGTCTATATTTTGTACGTATACTTCCTGTAGAGATGTGTATATTTTGTGCGTATACCCCCCGTAGAGATGTGTATATTTTGTGCGTATACTCCCTGTAGAGATGTCTATATTTTGTATGTATACTTCCTGTAGAGATGTGTATATTTTGTGCGTATACTTCCCGTAGAGATGTGTATATTTTGTATGTATACTTCCCGTAGAGATGTGTATATTTTGTACGTATACTTCCTGTGGAGATATCTATATTTTGTATGTATACTTCCTGTAGAGATGTGTATATTTTGTACGAATACTCCCTGTAGAGATGTGTATATTTTGTGCGTATACCTCCCGTAGAGATGTGTATATTTTGTGCGTATACCCCCCGTAGAGATGTGTATATTTTGTGCGTATACCCCCCGTAGAGATGTGTATATTTTGTACGTATACTCCCCGTAGAGATGTCTATTTTGTGCATATACTCCCCATAGAGATGTGTATATTTTGTACGTATACTTCCCGTAGAGATGTGTATATTTTGTGCGTATACCTCCCGTAGAGATGTGTATATTTTGTGCGTATACCCCCCGTAGAGATGTGTATATTTTGTACGTATACTCCCCGTAGAGATGTCTATTTTGTGCATATACTCCCCATAGAGATGTGTATATTTTGTACGTATACTCCCCGTAGAGATGTCTATTTTGTGCATATACTCCCCATAGAGATGTGTATATTTTGTGCATATACTCCCCGTAGAGATGTCTATTTTGTGCATATACTCCCCATAGAGATGTGTATATTTTGTACGTATACTCCCCGTAGAGATGTCTATTTTGTGCATATACTCCCCATAGAGATGTGTATATTTTGTACGTATACTCCCCGTAGAGATGTGTATATTTTGTGCGTATACTCCCTGTAGAGATGTGTATATTTTGTACGTATACTCCCCGTAGAGATGTGTATATTTTGTACGTATACTCCCCGTAGAGATGTGTATATTTTGTACGTATACTTCCTGTAGAGATGTGTATATTTTGTACGTATACTCCCCGTAGAGATGTGTATATTTTGTACGTATACTTCCTGTAGAGATGTGTATATTTTGTACGTATACTTCCTGTAGAGATGTGTATATTTTGTACGTATACTCCCCATAGAGATGTGTATATTTTGTACGTATACTTCCTGTAGAGATGTGTATATTTTGTACGTATACTTCCTGTAGAGATGTGTATATTTTGTACGTATACTCCCCATAGAGATGTGTATATTTTGTACGTATACTCCCCGTAGAGATGTGTATATTTTGTACGTATACTTCCTGTAGAGATGTGTATATTTTGTACGTATACTTCCTGTAGAGATGTCTATACTTTGTACGTATACTTCCTGTAGAGATGTGTATATTTTGTGCGTATACTTCCTGTAAAGATGTGTATATTTTGTACGTATACTTCCTGTAGAGATGTGTATATTTTGTACGTATACTTCCTGTAGAGATGTGTATATTTTGTACATATACTTCCTGTAGAGATGTGTGTATTTTGTTGCGTACTTCCTGTACTTCTTCTGTAGTAATCTAAGAGTTAAACTTCCTTGGTTTGTGTTTCAGGGCTTGGTGAGACTTTCTGGGATCTTTGCCATCAAACACAGACTCAGCATTCCTCTCAGCCTCTGGACCAAATCAGGCCTCTAGACCAGATCGGATCCCTAAAGCAGACCAGGAACCGATGAGGTTTCTAGACCAGATCAGGCCTCTGGACTAAATCAGGTCTCTCGACCAGATTAGGTTTGTAGACCAGGTCAGGTCTCTGGACTAGACCTGGTCTCTAGACCAAGTCAGCTCTCTAGATCAGTTCAGGACCAGATCAGATCTCTAGACCAGGTAAGACCTCTGGACCAGATCCTCTTCAGCCTGCTGAGTCAGCCAACGTCAACTCTGTACCTGCCTCCGTTTCCACGGTAACAGTCGTCAACAGGTGCACACACTTATCACATGGTTTTTCATGTTTTAAGGAAGGAGTTAGTGATGTCACTGATGATGTCATAATAGACCTGTGCGTGTGTGATTTTTTTTTAAGGTTATAAAAAGACACCACAGAAAGACAACGAAAACAAAGAAAACAACAAAAGTGTGAAGATCAAATATTTTCTGTCAAACACCTGAAGAAGTCACGCTAATAAACAATGTTTTTGTTAAACCCGTCAGACGTGTTGACAGACGCCGCTGACAGTCACAATAATAGAAAACATCTTTTTTCGCTGACTTGAAAAAAATGACCGGCCACATCCCAGAATGCCGTGCGACTCTGACCCTGGCAGATGGTGAAAACCAGAAGTGAAAGTGTGCAGATGTTTCCAGATTCCTCCGTCAGCAATTTGACATGAGACGGTTTGATTCAAGAGTTCCACAGATAATCTGCTGCAGATTGAGCCAGTTAACAATGACCAGGATAAATATCAATTTTACCTGATATAAATATACACTATATTGCCAAAAGTATTCGTTCACCCATCCAAATAATCAGAATCAGGTGTTCCAATCACTTCCATGGCCACAGGTGTATAAAATCACGCAGCTAGTCATGCAGACTGCTTTTACAAACATTTGTGAAAGAATGGGTCGCTCTCAGGAGCTCAGTGAATTCCAGCGTGGAACTGTGATAGGATGCCACCTGTGCAACTAATCCAGTCGTGAAATTTCCTCACTCCTAAATATTCCACAGTCAACTGTCAGCTGTATTATAAGAACGTGGAAGTGTTTGGGAACAACAGCAACTCAGCCATGAAGTGGTAGACCCAGACCTCAACCTGACAGAACACCTTTGGGATGAATTAGAGCAGAGACTGAGAGCCAGGCCTTCTCGTCCAACATCAGTGTGTGACCTCACAAATACATCAAAAATTCCCATAAACACACTCCTAAACCTTGTGGACAGCCTTCCCTGAAGAGCTGAAGCTGTTATAGCTGCAAAGGGTGGACCAACTTCATATTGAACCCTATGAATTAGGAATGGGATGTCACTGAAGTTCATATGTGAGTCAAGGCAGGTGCGCAAATACTTTTGGCAATATAGTGTAACTCAGTGCAGATTATTCTGGATTATCATCATTAACTTTATTCTCAGGTGTGAGGGGTGGCATGGTGGTGTAGTGGTTAGCTCTGTCGCCTCACAAGAAGAAGGTACTGGGTTTGATTCCCGGCCCAGGGCCTTTCTTAGTGGAGTTTGCATGTTCTCCTCATGTCTGTGTGGGTTCTCTCTGGTACTCCAGCTTCCTCCCACCATCCAAAAACATGCATGGGGATTAGGTTAACTGGTTAATTTAAATTGACCGTAGGTGTGAATGTGAGTGTGAGTGGTTGTCTGTCTCTATGTGTCCTGTGATGAACTGGACAAGTCAAGTCAAGTTTATTTGTATAGCCCAATATCACAAATTATGAATTTGCCCCATTGGGCTTTACAATCTGTACAGGATATGACACCCTCTGTCCTTTACAAATGACCCTCTCATCGACTAAGGAAAAACTCCCCAAAAAAACCCTTTTAACAGGGAAAAAGAAACGGAAGAAACCTCAGGAAGAGCAACAGAGGAGGGATCCCTCTTCCAGGATGGACAGACGTGCAATAGATGCCATGTGTACAGAATAACAACAATGAAAACACATTAACACTCCATATAAAACTGTATGGAAATGTCCAACTCAATATAACAACAGCTAATATACAGTGTGTATATATAGAATTATATGAGAGTGTCCAAGGGTATGAAGAGCATCATCAAGCTATCAGCAAAGGATGAGAAGCATGTCCTCCTCTCCACCACGCCAACCAGAAGAAGCCTGGGCAGCACGTCCTCCTCTCCACCACACCAACCAGAAGAAGCCTGGGCAGCACGTCTTCCTCTCTCCACCACACTAACCAGAAGAAGCCTGTGCAGCACGTCCTCCTCTCCACCACACCAACCAGAAGAAGCCTGGGCAGCACGTCCTCCTCTCCACCACGCCAACCAGTAGAAGCCTGGGCAGCACGTCCTCCTCTCCACCACGCCAACCAGAAGAAGCCTGGGCTGCACATCTTCCTCTCTCCACCACACCAACCAGAAGAAGCCTGTGCAGCACGTCTTCCTCTCCACCACACAAAACAGGAGAAACCTCCGCAAGATGACCTCATCACCACCACGTCGCTCTGAACCAGAAGATGAAGCCTGACTGGTCTGCACAACCACTACTCCACCAGGTAGACTGGATCCATGGATACCTGTGAGATGAGAACGCACAGGGACTACGAGGCACAAAACTAATCTGCAGCATGTGTTAAAGGGAGGAAGAGTAAACACATCCTCTTCTCCACTACTCTAACAGATACAACCTGAGCAGCATCGCCTCTTCTCCATCTCACCACCATCACGACAGACGAAGCCTGGATGACACCACCTCCTTCCCACCAAGTAGCCTCAGCTCACGGACACCTGGGAGCTGAGAGCACAGGAACTCCAGGGAAGAAGATGAGTTAGTAAAATGACTTAATGGAGGCATCCAAATGAAGAAGAAGAGAAGCTCAGTGTGTCAGAGGAAGTCCCCTGGCAGTCTAGACCTATAGCAGCATAACTAAGGACTGATCCAAGGCAGCCTGAGTCAGCCTTGGATCAGTCCTAACTATAAGCACTATCAAAAAGGAAAGTCTTAAGCCTACTCTTGAATAAGGGGATGGTGTCTGCCTCCCGGACTGAAAGAGGGAGTTGGTTCCACAGAAGAGGAGCTTAATAACTGAAAGCTCTAGCTCCCATTCTACTTTTATAAACCCTAGGAACCGCTAGTAGTCCTGCATTCTGAGAGCGTAGAGTTCTAGCAGGATTATAAGGCACTATTAGCTCTTTAAGATAAGATGGTGCCTGACCATTCAGTGCCTTGTAGGTGAGGAGGAGGATTTTAAATTCTATTCTAGATTTTACAGGGAGCCAGTGCAGAGAGGCTAACACTGGAGAAATATGGTCTCTTTTCCTGGTTCTGGTCAGAACACGTGCTGCAGCGTTCTGGACCAGCTGGAGAGTCCTGATAGACTTATTAGGGCAGCCTGATAATAACGAGTTACAATAGTCCAGCCTGGAAGTTACAAATGCATGGACTAATTTTTCTGCATCGTTTTGGGAGAGAATATGCCTTATTTTTGCAATGTTACGCAGATGGAAAAAAGCTGTTCTAGCTGTTTGTTTCATGTGGACGTTGAAGGACATATCTTGGTCAAAAATTACCCCTAGATTCCTTACAGTGGTGTTCGAGGCTGGTACAAAGCCACCTGGAGTAAATAAGTCATTAGATAGGTTATTTCTGAGATTTTCGGGGCCAATTAGAATAACCTCAGTTTTATCTGAATTTAATAACAAGAAATTGTGCGTCATCCAAGATTTTATATCCTAAAGACATGTTTGGAGTTTAGCTAACTGGCTGGAATCATCTGACTTACATGACAAATATAGCTGAGTATCATCTGCATAACAGTGAAAGGACACTTGTCCAGGGTGTAACCTGTCTTGACCTGTCTTTCACCCTAAGACAGCTGGGATAGGCTCCAGCCCCCCTGACCCTATGAGAGGATAAGAGGGAGAAGATGGATGGATGGATGAATCCTCAGGTCTGCAGTCGCCTGAGTCGACGGCTGCAGACTCAGGATCAGCCAGTAAAAACTTTAAAAATAAAACTGCAGCAGCACTTTTAGCAGCGACTGACTGGACAGTTTTGTTCTTGGAAACACAGAAGTGTTGCAGCAACAGAGGAGTCTGCAGTGTTTACAGTGAAGCTGCAGGCTATTTAAAGCAGCTCAGGGTATTTATGTCACATGTATACAGCATGGAGGAGCCGGCGGTCCACTGTGGTTCAGTCCACCTCAGCCTGGGCTCCAGTCTGTTGTTGGACGTCTGGGTCGAGTCAGGACATCCACTGACCCTGGATTAGGATATAATATACTGAATTATTATCATTCATCTATATGAAAACTCTTTTTGTTTTCTTTTTGTACATTTATTTATACTTACATATATTTAGAGAGCAAAGAGCAACAAGTAGATTCATTCTTTCAGATGGTGAAATGACTCCTAGTTTAACTGCATTGGGTTCCCAATCCCAGCTATCCAGATTTCCTTTTTAATTTGATTTAGTTATTATAAATTGTTAATATTATATAATCAGTTAATCCATCAATCAGTGAATCTGAACTCATGACATCATCAAACCAACTCCAACTGAAAACAGTTTCTGACCTCAACATTTTCACTAATGAGCTCTCTCTCAGTCCTGGAGGTGGAAGAAAAACATTTTGATCACAAGCAACTGAAGTCATAATAATCAGATTTAGCTTTAATCTAAACTTTAATTCTCACTTCTGTTCTTACATGAGGCATTGTGTTTGAAATGATCCCAATGGAAAAGCGTGAGAACGTCTGTCCTCATGAATATTAATGAGCTCACATCCAATCAGCTGTTGGCTTTTTTGACTTCCTCCTGCAGGCACTTACATAAGAAAATAAAAGAGCCTTTGAGCTTCATACAGACTTTATATAAGAGTGAGCTGAGACAGAGGCTGATGAGGATAAAGTCCAAACTGAGGCAGTAAGAAGGATTTATCACTTTAAACCAGCTGGTTACTGATCAACCTGCAGCCTGAGGCAGCAGCACTCAGAGCTTTGACCTCTGACCTCTGACCCCTGACCCTCACCAGGACAACAAAAACAGCAGCTAACAACCCAGCTAGCTGCTAGCAAAATATGACTAAATGGTTTTTAAAGCACCTCACAGGACAAACACTTTTGTCACACAGCAACGATCTTGATAATTGTGAGCTAAAAACCTAAAGCAACGTGATTGCACTAAATACTAACTAACAATGAATAAATAATAATTAAAAATAAACAAATACTAATTATAAATAAATAAATAAATAATAATTAAAATCTATAAATATTAAGTAAAAAAATTATAAATAAATATATAATAATAAAAACTTGATAAACAATAATGATTAGCAGTGGAGGGTCCTGAGGGGTCCTGAAGGGTCCTGGAGGCCTCCGTCCCTCCACACATTCAATCATTAGCAGAGTCCACACTCATGCAGAAGTCTAACCAAGGAAAACACTCTCTGTTTGTCTGAGAGGTCAGAGGTCAGCTAAGAACCAGGCCCACTAAAGAGTCCAGACTCCAAATGTCAATGATCCACTTTGGACTCTGCTGGTGAACACAAACACAGAAACCAGAATTGGTCCAGAACCTCTGGTCCACTGATCTGAGTCTGACTAAAACCTGACACTTTCTGCTGCTCAGACGCTAATGCTGTTTTCAGGACGGCCAGAACGGTGCCGGTTCCATTCATGGCTCCTATTTCCTGTCTCCTGTCTCTTGTCTCCTGTCTCTTGTCTCTTGTCTCGTGTCTCCTGCCTCTGAAACCCTCAGCAGCAACTCCTCTGGTCTGGACTTCCTCCCTCCATTCTGACAGAATCTTTACTTCAGTGGCTGATGGAGGAAGTCCAGCAGGGAGGGAGATGATATCAGTGCCTGCAGACACTGAGCAGGAAACCACAGGACAGGAGGAGGAAGAGGAGAAGGAGGAGGGGGAGAGGGGAGAAGGAGAGGACTTCATTAGTTTCATTAGCTTCAGTAGCTCTAGTAGCTTCAGTAGCTTCAGTAGCACCAGTAGCTTCAGTAGCTCCAGTGCTTTAACATTGTAGCACCAGTAGCTTCAGTAGCTCCAGTAGCTTTAACATTGTAGCATCAGTAGCTTCAGTAGCTCCAGTAGCTTTAACATTGTAGCATCAGTAGCTTCAGTAGCTCCAGTAGCTTTAACATTGTAGCATCAGTAGCTTCAGTAGCTTCAGTAGCTCGAGTCGCTTCAGTAGCACCAGTAGCTTCAGTAGCTCCAGTAGCTCAAACACAGTAGCTTCAGTAGCTCTAGTTGCTTCAGTAGCTTCAGAGGCTCCAGTAGCTCTAGTAGCTCTAGTAGCTCCAGTAGCTCTAGTAGATTCAGTAGCTCCAGTAGCACCAGTAGCTCTAGTAGCTTCAGTAGCTCCAGTAGCTTCAGTAGCTCCAGTAGCTCTCACACTGTAGCTCCAGTAGCTCCAGTAGCTTCAGTAGCTCCAGTAGCTCTAGTAGCTCCAGTAGCTTCAGTAGCTCTAGTAGATTCAGTAGCTCTAGTAGCTCCAGTAGCTCTAATCGCTTCAGTAGCTTCAGTAGCTCCAGTAGCTCTAATCGCTTCAGTAGCTTCAGTAGCTCCAGTAGCTCTCGTAGCTCTAGTAGCTTCAGAGGCTCCAGTAGCTCTAGTAGCTCTAGTAGCTCCAGTAGCTCTAGTAGCTTCAGTAGCTCCAGTAGCAACAGTAGCTCCAGTAGCTTCAGTAGCTTCAGTAGCTCCAGTAGCTCTAGTAGCTTCAGTAGCTCCAGTAGCTCCAGTAGCTCTAGTAGCTCCAGTAGCTTCAGTAGCTCCAGTAGCTCTAGTAGCTCTAGTAGCTTCAGTTGCTCCAGTAGCTTCAGTAGCTCCAGTAGCTCCAGTAGCTCTAGTAGCTCCAGTAGCTCTAGTAGCTTCAGTAGCTTCAGTAGCTCCAGTAGCTTCAGTAGCTCCAGTAGCTCTAGTAGCTTCAGTAGCTCTAGTAGCTTCAGTAGCTCTAGTATACTTCAGTAGCGTCAGTAGCTTCATTCGCTTCAGTAGCTCCAGTAGCTTCAGTAGCTCTAGTATACTTCAGTAGCATCAGTAGCTTCATTCGCTTCAGTAGCTCCAGTAGCTTCAGTTGCTCCAGTAGCTCCAGTAGCTTCAGTAGCTCTAGTAGCTCTAGTAGCTTCAGTAGCTCTAGTAGCTTCAGTAGCTTTACTAGCTTCAGTAGCTCCAGTAGCTCTAGTAGCTCCAGTAGCTCTAGTAGCTTCAGTAGCTTCAGTAGCTTTACTAGCTTCAGTAGCTTCAGTAGCTTTACTAGCTCCAGTAGCTCTCACACTGTAGCTCCAGTAGCTCCAGTAGCTTCAGTAGCTCCAGTAGCTCTAACACTGTAGCTCCAGTAGCTTCAGTAGCTCCAGTAGCTCTAGTAGCTCCAATAGCTTCAGTAGCTCTAGTAGATTCAGTAGCTTCAGTAGCTCTAATAACTGCAGTAGCTCTAGTAGATCCAGTAGCTTCAGTAGCTCTAGTAGCTTCAGTAGCTTCAGTAGCTCTAATAACTTCAGTAGCTTCAGTAGCTCTAGTAGCTTCAGTAGCTCCAGTAGCTTCAGTAGCTCTAGTAGCTTCAGTAGCTCCAGTAGCTTCAGTAGCTCCAGTAGCTCCAGTAGCTTCAGTAGCTCTAGTATACTTCAGTAGCGTCAGTAGCTTCATTCGCTTCAGTAGCTCTAGTAGCTTCAGTAGCTCCAGTAGCTTCAGTAGCTCCAGTAGCTCTAACACTGTAGGTCCATTAGCTTCAGTAGCTCTAGTAGATTCAGTAGCTTCAGTAGCTCTAGTAGCTTCAGTAATTCCAGTTGCATTAGTGGCTCCAGTAGCTCTAGTATACTTCAGTAGCGTCAGTAGCTCCATTCGCTTCAGTAGCTTTAGTTGCTTCAGTAGCTCCAGTAGCTCCAGTAGCTTTAATAGCTTCAGGAGCTCCAGTAGCTCGAGTAGCTTCAGTAGCTCCAGTAGCTTTAGTACCTCCAGTAGCTCCAGTAGCTTCAGTAGCTCCAGTAGCTCTAGTAGCTCTATTAGCTTCAGTAGCTCCAGTAGCTCTACTAGCTTCAGTAGCTCCAGTAGCTCTAGTAGCTTCAGTAGCTCTAGTAGCTCCAGTAGCTCCAGTAGCTCTGGTAGCTGCAGTAGCTCCAGTAGCTCTAGTAGCTTCAGTAGCTCCAGTAGCTCCAGTAGCTCTAGTAGCTCCAGTAGCTTCAGTAGCTCCAGTAGCTCTAGTAGCTTCAGTCGCTCCAGTAGCTTCAGTAGCTCCAGTAGCTCCAGTAGCTTCAGTAGCTCCAGTAGCTCTAGTAGCTCTAGTAGCTTCAGTTGCTCCAGTAGCTTCAGTAGCTCCAGTAGCTCCAGTAGCTCTAGTAGCTCCAGTAGCTCCAGTAGCTTCAGTAGATTCAGTAGCTCTAGTAGCTTCAGTAGCTCTAGTAGCTTCAGTAGCTTCAGTAGCTCCAGTAGCTTCAGTAGCTCCAGTAGCTCTAGTAGCTTCAGTAGCTCTAGTAGCTTCAGTAGCTCTAGTATACTTCAGTAGCGTCAGTAGCTTCATTCGCTTCAGTAGCTCCAGTAGCTTCAGTAGCTCTAGTATACTTCAGTAGCATCAGTAGCTTCATTCGCTTCAGTAGTTCCAGTAGCTTCAGTAGCTCCAGTAGCTTCAGTAGCTCCAGTAGCTCCAGTAGCTTCAGTAGCTCTAGTAGCTCTAGTAGCTTCAGTAGCTCTAGTACCTTCAGTAGCTTTACTAGCTTCAGTAGCTCCAGTAGCTCTAGTAGCTCCAGTAGCTCTAGTAGCTTCAGTAGCTTCAGTAGCTTTACTAGCTTCAGTAGCTTCAGTAGCTTTACTAGCTTCAGTAGCTCCAGTAGCTCTAGTAGCTTCAGTAGCTCCAGTAGCTCTAGTAGCTTCAGTAGCTCTATTAGCTTCAGTAGCTCTAGTAGCTTCAGTAGCTCTAGTAGCTTCAGTAGCTCTCGTAGCTCTAGTAGCTTCAGTAGCTCCAGTAGCTCTAGTAGCTTCAGTAGCTTCAGTAGCTCTAGTAGCTTCAGTGGCTCCAGTAGCTCCAGTAGCTCTAGTAGCTTCAGTAGCTTCAGTAGCTCTAGTAGCTTCAGTAGCTCCAGTAGCTCTAGTAGCTTCAGTAGCTCCAGTTGCTCTAGTAGCTTCAGTAGCTCTAGTAGCTTCAGTGGCTCCAGTAGCTTCAGTAGCTCTAGTAGCTCTAGTAGCTTCAGTAGCTCCAGTAGCTCTATTAGCTTCAGTAGCTCTAGTAGCTTCAGTAGCTCCAGTAGCTCTAGTAGCTTCAGTAGCTCCAGTAGCTCTATTAGCTTCAGTAGCTCTAGTAGCTTCAGTAGCTCTAGTAGCTTCAGTAGCTCCAGTAGCTCTAGTAGCTTCAGTAGCACCAGTTGCTCTAGTAGCTTCAGTAGCTCTAGTAGCTTCAGTAGCTCCAGTAGCTCTAGTAGCTCTAGTAGCTACAGTAGCTCTAGTAGCTTCAGTAGCTTCAGTAGCTCTAGTAGCTCTAGTAGCTCTAGTAGCTTCAGTAGCTTCAGTAGCTCCAGTAGCTTCAGTAGCTCCAGTAGCTCTAATAGCTTCAGTAGCTCTAGTAGCTTCAGTAGCTCTAGTATACTTCAGTAGCGTCAGTAGCTTCATTCGCTTCAGTAGCTCCAGTAGCTTCAGTAGCTTCAGTAGCTCCAGTAGCTCCAGTAGCTTCAGTAGCTCTAGTATACTTCAGTAGCATCAGTAGCTTCATTCGCTTCAGTAGCTCTAGTAGCTTCAGTAGCTCTAGTAGCTTCAGTAGCTCCAGTAGCTCTAGTAGCTTCAGTAGCTCCAGTAGCTCTAGTAGCTTCAGTAGCTCTAGTAGCTTCAGTAGCTTTACTAGCTTCAGTAGCTTCAGTAGCTTTACTAGCTTCAGTAGCTCTAGTAGCTTCAGTAGCTCTAGTAGCTTCAGTAGCTCCAGTAGCTCTAGTAGCTTCAGTAGCTCTAGTAGCTTCAGTAGCTTTACTAGCTTCAGTAGCTTCAGTAGCTTTACTAGCTTCAGTAGCTCTAGTAGCTTCAGTAGCTCTAGTAGCTTCAGTAGCTTCAGTAGCTCCAGTAGCTCCAGTAGCTCTAGTAGCTTCAGTAGCTCTAGTAGCTTCAGTAGCTCCAGTAGCTTCAGTAGCTCTAGTAGCTCTAGTAGCTTCAGTAGCTCTAGTAGCTTCATTAGCTCCAGTAGCTCTAGTAGCTTCAGTAGCTTTACTAGCTTCAGTAGCTCCAGTTGATCTAGTAGCTCCAGTAGCTCTAGTAGCTTCAGAAGCTTTAGTAGCTTCAGTAGCTTCAGTAGCTCCAGTAGCTCTAGTAGCTTCAGTAGCTCTAGTAGCTCTAGTGGCTTCAGTAGCTCTAGTAGCTTCAGTAGCTCCAGTAGCTCTAGTAGCTTCAGTAGCTCCAGTTTCTCTAGTAGCTTCAGTAGCTCTAGTAGCTTCAGTAGCTCCAGTAGCTCTAGTAGCTCTAGTAGCTTCAGTAGCTCCAGTAGCTCTAGTAGCTTCAGTAGCTCCAGTAGCTCTAATAGCTTCAGTAGCTTTACTACCTTCAGTAGCTCCAGTAGCTGTAGTAGCTCCAGTAGCTCTAGTAGCTTTAGTAGCTTCAGTAGCTCCAGTAGCTCTAGTAGCTTCAGTAGCTCCAGTAGCTCTAGTAGCTTCAGTAGCTCTAGTAGCTTCAGTAGCTTTACTAGCTTCAGTAGCTCCAGTAGCTCTAGTAGCTTCAGTAGCTCTAGTAGCTTCAGTAGCTCCAGTAGCTCTAGTAGCTTCAGTAGCTCTAGTAGCTTCAGTAGCTCCAGTAGCTCTAGTAGCTTCAGTAGCTCTAGTAGCTTCAGTAGCTTTACTAGCTCCAGTAGCTTCAGTAGCTCCAGTAGCTCCAGTAGCTCCAGTAGCTCTAGTAGCTTCAGTAGCTTCAGTAGCTCCAGTAGCTCTAGTAGCTTCAGTAGCTCCAGTAGCTCTAGTAGCTTCAGTAGCTCCAGTTGCTCTAGTAGCTTCAGTAGCTCTAGTAGCTTCAGTAGCTCCAGTAGCTCTAGTAGCTCTAGTAGCTTCAGTAGCTCTAGTAGCTCCAGTAGCTCCAGTAGCTCTAGTAGCTTCAGTAGCTCTAGTAGCTTCAGTAGCTTTACTAGCTTCAGTAGCTTCAGTAGCTTTAGTAGCTTCAGTAGCTTCAGTAGCTTTACTAGCTTCAGTAGCTTCAGTAGCTCTAGTAGCTTCCGTAGCTCTAGTAGCTTCAGTAGCTTTACTAGCTTCAGTAGCTCCAGTAGCTCCAGTAGCTCTAGTAGCTTCAGTAGCTTTAGTAGCTTTAGTAGCTTCAGTAGCTGCAGTAGCTTTACTGGCTTCAGTAGCTTCAGTAGCTCTAGTAGCTTCAGTAGCTCTAGTAGCTTCAGTAGCTTTACTAGCTTCAGTAGCTCCAGTAGCTCTAGTAGCTCCAGTAGCTCTAGTAGCTTCAGTAGCTTTAGTAGCTTCAGTAGCTTCAGTAGCTTTAGTAGCTCTAGTAGCTTCAGTAGCTTTACTAGCTTCAGTAGCTCCAGTAGCTCTAGCAGCTCCAGTAGCTCTAGTAGCTTCAGTAGCTTCAGTAGCTTTACTAGCTTCAGTAGCTTCAGTAGCTTTACTAGCTTCAGTAGCTCCAGTAGCTCCAGTAGCCTGTCATCAAACCCTCTCCTGACTCTAATCAAAGCCACAGCTGTGTGGCTGGTAGCACTGCTACCTGAGCTTAAGTCCCTGATTGTCCTGAAGCTTTAGGAACCACCACAAAGCGTTAGCGTTAGCGTCTGGAGGCGCCGCCATCAGGTTGATGACTCAGATCTGAGATTAGCAGTGAGTCTGGAGCTGCTGTTAACGACCTAGCTTTGGTTAAAGTGATAATGTGTGAGCTGATGGAGGATCAGCTTTTTCATCTGCCAAGACTCACCGACACAAATTATTACTTGTGTTTATGATGAATGTGCAGATGAAGTTTAACCACAATAAAACAGCTCAGAGTCACTGCAGCTCCCCCAAATGTTGTCACAGCTCCAGCTGTCGGACTGAACTACAGCACAGGTAATGGAGAGTCAGGTGACGCCCTGGGAATAAAAGCTGATCCAGATCAAACAGAGATTGTCTTTATCGTATCGGATCAGTTACAGCGTCACGCTAACCGTTAATTCAGCGGTGAGATGATCGCAGCAGAGCGCTGCTGCTTGTTGACTCTCAGTGAAGCTGAACACTTGAAAGCTGAGCTCAGCCTGAAGATCAGTTTGTGTTGAATTTGGCCTGGTTCACCTGAAGGCCCCAGGCTCTGCTCACACCTGAAGCTGCAATGTGAGGCAGGAGCGACCAGCCTGGTCCCTCCTGGTCCTGATTATAGGAGCTGAGAGGAACAGAGAGGAGGCTACAGTTTTTCTCGATTGCTAAAACACTAAACCCCGTTCTCTGAACCAAATTCTCAGAGGCTTAAATGCATTTTTTAAATCAAACACCCTTTTGGCCAAACCTTAAACATTGTTCAGGTACTTAGACACAATTAGCAAAACCCATCCGCTGTTTTTTGCAAAACCTTAAACACATTTTTAGTCAATAAACACATTTCACACTGTGACACACGTGTTGCAAAATTGTAAACACTAGCAGCAAAATGTGAGCACAACTCCAACACAGTTGTCACCTTTTACACACAACGACTCAAAATTGAACACACTCATTTCTAATGATGTGATCAGACTAATTGGGCAGAATAAAAGTCAGTTCAGAGGGCACATGAGCATTCATACAATGGAAGGAAACATACATAGAGGCAGAGTTTGTATAGACCAAGAGCAATTGTTACTGATGAAATTTGGGCAACTATTGTGAACCATGTGCTTGTTCATGGGATGACAATGAGGGAAGCAGGACAAAGAGTCCAACCGAGGTTGAGCAGGTTCTCTGTTGCCAGCATCATAAGGACATTCAGAGAAGAGAATGGGTAATTTTTTCTTGCTGTACAACATTTGACATACAGTATACTGTAATGTTCCTTACAATACTGTTTTTACAGTATTGGCTGTATACCTTTGTACAGTAACTGCTTTTTCCTCTTTATAGAATTGAGAGACGACCAAATGAGGGTGGAAGGAATGCTCTTTTCTCCCAACTACAACAAGCACTCATTGTTGACATGGTCCTTCAAAATAATGCCATCCGACCGTGAAATCCAGCAGAGAGTGATTGAGCACAATGTCAAATTTGATGGCATCAAAAGTGTGTCTCTGTCAACTATTGACTGTGTCCTCAAACGCAACAGACTTCCTATGAAACAAGTCTACAGAGTACCATTTGAGTGAAACTCTGAGGTAAGACATCACTATGTTTTCTACACACACTTAACATAAGTAACTGGAGGGGTTCTCCACCATCAAGCAAACCTGGGGCCATATAACACTGATCATCTCCTTGCGATCCTGGGTGGTCTACGGGACATTATGGCTGCAGCTGGATCCTCAAGCAGTTTGTCTATATACATCATAGTTTGGGACAATGTCAGCTTCCACCACGCTGTGT
The DNA here is from genome assembly GCA_029721515.1 of Synanceia verrucosa. NCBI lineage: Eukaryota > Metazoa > Chordata > Actinopteri > Perciformes > Synanceiidae > Synanceia > Synanceia verrucosa. The sequence continues at coordinate 231,163 of CM056549.1, forward strand.
GGATTTGAGAGTGGTTCACCAACAACCATCAACATTTTCCTTCCACCTTACAGTCCCTTCCTTAATCCGATAGAGGAGTTTTTCTCTGCGTGACGGTGGAGGGTCTATGACCGACAGCCCGACACCAGGGAAACCTTATTGGAGGCGCTGGAACATGCCTGTGATGATGAGGTAACTGCAGAGTTGTGTCAAGGCTGGGTTCAGCACACCAGAGGGTTTTTTCCCCCGTTGCCTGGCAAGAAAAACATCGCCTGTGACGTAGATGAAGTCCTCTGGCCGGACTCCGCACAAAGACAAGATATTGGTGAGTGAATCTATGACTTTGATTACACAGACTAATCATGTGCTATTGATTTAGTTTTCTATTTTTATTCTTTTTACTACTTCTTTTTCAATCATTTTTTCTTGCTGTGTGTGTAATCTGAACACACAGTTTGGTTTTGAACACAGGATAGCTGGTTTTGAGATGATAGTCTGGTTTTGATGGAAAAGTCTGAGGTTTTGTGAATGTAGCTTGGATTTTTAGATTTGTGTTTAAGGTTTTGAGAAAATGGGTGGAGGTTTTGAGAAATGTGTTTCAGCAATTGAAGAGGAGCTGAGTGGAGACTAAGAAGAGGCGCCACTTTCAAATCTTGCTAGCTCTCATACTAGCTCTCCAAGATTACTAACTATAGTAATCACATAGAGACATTTGTTAATTAATTAATTTGGACAAACAATGCTGACAAAAAGAAAGCACGATAATACTGAATGCATCCTATCCAAGCAAACAAAATCTATGTGACTAACTTATTTGAACTACTCAGAAATAATAATACAGTTGCATCACATGGCGCAGTGGCAGATCCAAATAATGACAAACCAATTAATTCAATTCAGTAATATGTTTAAAGTGTATTACATGAAATCACAGTTATAGAAGAGTAACTCATACTCACGTCTGTGACGTTGGTTGGGCGCCTGATCATACACTGTAGCACTCAATGACATTTCTGAAAGAGAGAACATTTAAAAAGTGATGTAATATACGTAAGTAATTAATGGAATAACAGAGTGTCATGGTGCAGCGTTAACTTTGTTAAATAAGCTCATGTCCATCTGCTGTTTAAATGAACTGAACATAGCACAACGGTAAAGAATCAGAATCAGAATCCGAAAAAGATTTATTGCCAGGTATAGTTAACACAATACGAGGAATTTGTTCTGGTGTGTTGGTGCACCATAAATATAAAAAAAAACAAGATAAAGTAGAAGATACAAATATAAAATATATAAAGTAAGCGTGTAATAGTTTTTTTGTAACTGTCCGTCAATCCGTCAAGGGAAGACGGAGACGACAAGGGCTGTGATTGGTCCTCTAGCTGCACCCTGCTGTGAAATGCAGCCCCTCTCCTTACACAGAAACAGACAGACAGGTCATCTCTGCAGCAGCACAGACAGGAACTAAAGTATCGATTATCCTTGTGAAAGGCAAAAAAAAAAAATCTATTTAATTCAGTTAGTAATTATGGCTGGGGTATATTTACACAGATCATACCAAAAGTTGTTGGTTTGCGTTCACTATTATCCAATTTTGTGTTGAAAAGAAAGAGGAAGAGGAGTTTTAAAGACTGAAAGCAATCGATGTAGTTCTCTTCTATCTCCCTCATAAATAATTAAATCATAAAATAGTATTTTCTCCTGCTTTTATCTGCGATATTGAGGCGAATTGCTTCACTTTCCGAGGGGGTGCATTTCAGAGCAGGGCTGCACAACACGCATCATGACGGAGAAGTGCGAGGGCTCGAGGGGTCTCCGTAGCTACGGAGTCGAATGACGGATTACGCAGACGGAGAAGTATATTCCAGCCTTAACAGTGCAAGAAACAGAGCCACGGAATTACAGTATTTTTTACAAGAATGTTTGGAGTGCAAGATATATATTGATATTTACATTGATATTTACATTTATACAGGTTTTGAGTGCAACTTTATGGTGTGAATGCACAGCATGACCAGCAACAGTGCCGGTGATGTGCATTAATGAACACGTTAATGTAACGTACAGTCTATGAGGAGGGGGTGTCAGCGGGGGATCTGGGCCTTGTTTATGAGGCCGGTGGCAGACGGGAAGAAACTGCTCTTGTGGTGTGAGGTTCTGGTCTTGATGGACCGAAGCCTCCTGCCAGAGGGTAATGTTTGAAAGAGTTTGTGTCCAGGGTGGGAGGGATCGGCCATAATCTTACCTGCACGCCTCAGAGTCCTGGAGGTGTACAGGTCCTGGAGGGAAGGCAGACTGCAGCCAATGACCTTCTCAGCAGAGCGGATGATACGCTGCAGTCTGCACTTGTCCTTGGCAGTAGCTGCAGTGTACCAGATGGTGATGGAGGAGGTGAGGAGGGACTCAATGATGGAGGTGTAGAAGTGCACCATCATCTTCACTGGCAGGTTGAACTTTCTCAGCTGCCGCAGGAAGTACATCCTCTGTTGGGCTTTTTTGGTGAGAGAGCTGATGTTCAGCTCCCACTTGAGGTCCTGGGTGATGATGGTGTCCAGGAAGCAGAGGTCTAGAAAGGTGGTTGAATTGAAGTCTAATAATTATCTGACGTTTATTAACGACAGTGACAATACCCGTTTTTTATTTTACTTTCAGTAACATTCACTAAGTTAGGAGTTACGTACGGAGATTTGCAGAACCATTTTTAAATGTCATAGTAAATGGTAATAATAGCTAACAGCGAGACAGCTATAAATATACACATAAACACACATGCAGACCAGCCTATAGTCAAAGTTAACCTATATAATAGGGTTAGTAGCCCACCACGACCAGTTACCGGTACCGTTAGCATAGCAACTGCTATGCTATCAGCTACCACGACGAGCTAGCTTGATTAGCGATGAGCCTCCGTAATTTACGTGAACTGTGGTATTAATTGGACTGTTAATTCTGTCTCACAACATTACCATGACTTTACTTACCGATAAACTGTGCCAGTGACTCCTCAGGTGAAGTAAGGCAGGCTGCTGTGACTGACAGAACAGTTCATGGACAGAATAAGTTCACGGAGATCGCACTGACATAAAAAAAATTGCTGTGACTCAGCATACTCAGAGACATCAGAGACCTGTAGCCACGTCCCACAGCTTTATGTGATATTTTTCACCATATATTAGACCATAATTCAGTAAATGAATATTCTGATGGCTCGCATTGGCAACAACTGACTGCTATGTTACATGCTCAAAAACGAAGGTGCGCTCGATTGCTCTTCCTACTAGTACCCGGATGTCTGTCACAGCAAACTTTTTGCAGTTTTTCCAATGCAGTGATTCAAATTAAACAATACAAATTCAAATTATGTGATTCAAATTTAGCTTTTTGATGCAATTATTCAAGTTTAGCAATTCAAATTCAAATATAAAAGATTCAAATTTAGTTTCTGGTGGCACAAATTTCAGCCCAAAGATATCAGTTAGCAGCTAGGTTATCGGAGCTATAATAGTTTGTTTACAATTTAGCTCCGAACATCCTAAACGTGGTTAAAACTGGTCTTTAGAACAGGCTGTGTATGTCTTCTATCAATGACAGCTGCATGTAAACAATCTATTATAGAGCCGGTAACCTAGCTGCTAGGTGATATCAGTCCGCCGCTGTCGAGCTTACTACCAGGAAGTATAGTACGCCACTGCTGCCTTCAAAATGCAAGGTTAGTTTTATGTCTAAAATTATTCTATCAACACAGATATTTACATCGATAGTCTGGTGTTATAACTGATTTGCCTCGGGTGCACTGTGGAATGGGTAAGACTGTTTTTAATGGCTAAACTAGAACCACTGACTTGCGTTAGCCTAGCACCAGTGAACTCTGCAGCTAGAAGGACTGAATGAAATTTGTTAAAAACTGTCTCACTCTTTACAACACTCTGGCTCGCTTGGAAATGAGGCCCTATGTCAAAAATCCTGAACTATCACTTTAAGTGTTGGCTAACACTGTACGCTATGCTAAGCTAACCCAGAGTGTCACGCTATAAAGTCAACAGTAAACAGTGCAGGTGTTCTCTGGTCCCACCTGTCTCACCTCGCTACCTCTCTCTACCGCTTTCTCTCTCTCTCTACCTCTCAGGCTGCCAGCAGTATGCAGTGTACTCCACAGCTAGGGTTAAGGCAGCCATTAAGAAATTAGAAGAAGAGATCACAACTAGTGAAAATTCTGTATATGTTCAAGACAATCAAGATATGTTCGGGCAAAAGAAAAAAGAGCTTGGTGTTTTACTCCAGGAGAGAGTAAGGGGGCAATTGGTGAGGTCCAGGTTCTTTGGGCTGAAGGACATGGACGCTCCAACAGTGTTTTTCTTTGACCTGGAGAAGAACGAGGCAGAAGTTTATGTCTTGTCTGCGCCTTCCTGATGGATGGACGAAAACAGATCCCCCTGAAATGAGAGCGCATGCAGTGGATTTTTATTCTTCTCTGTTAGGGGCTGAGGAGTGTCACCAGGGCGCTGTGGATGAACTCCTGAAGGGACTTCCTCAGCTCAGTGATGATGAGAGAGCTGATCTGGACAGAGAAATGAGTCTGGATGAACTGACCACTGCAGTACAGCAGCTGGCCAAAGGACGGGCTCCGGGAATAGATGGACCGTCTACTGACTTCTACCAGCATTTCTGGACTACACTGGGCCCAGACCCTCATCAGGTTCTGTTGGACTGTTTTAACATCAGGGAGCTGCCTCATGTCGAGGTGCTGTGGTCTCCCTGCTGCCGAAGAAGGGAGATCTGGCGTTGTTGAAGAACTGGAGGCCTGTAGCACTGCTGTGTGCGGACTATAAGATACTGTCCAGAGCTCTGTCCAGCATACTAAGACAATATATCGCACTACTGGTACACATGGACCAGAGTTATTTTGTGCCAGGGCAGACTATTATGGACAACCTCTTCCTTGTCAGAGATGTAATTGATATTTGTAAACTGTTTAATTTAAATACTGGTATTTTATCTCTTGATCAAGAGAAAGCCTTTGATTGGATTGATCACAGATATCTGTCTTCTGTTTTTCGTGGTTTTGGAGTTGGAGAGATATTTACTGCATGGGTGGGCTTATTATACAAAGGTGCTAACTGTATGGTGAAGGTTGGGGGTGGGCTAAGTAGGCCTATAAAAGTCCGAAGGGGAATAAGGCAAGGTTGTCCCCTCTCTGGTCAGCTCTATAGTCTGGCCATAGAGCCATTATTATGTCAACTGAGGGATAAACTTAAAGGTTTTCAGCTTCCTAACAGTCCACACAGTGTACCGTTGACATTGTCTGCTTATGCAGATGATAATATTATTCTGTCTGGTCAATATGATGTGTGCACCTTACAGGATAGCCTTAGTTTGTATCAGAGAGCCTCATCCGCTAAGGTTAACTGGGCTAAATGTGAGGCTTTCCAATGTGGGAATGGGGACATGGATGGGATGCCCAGACTTCCATCAGGGCTGCAATGGAAAAGTGACGTGATGAAGGTGTTGGGGGTTTATTTTGGATGTCAAACTTTTGAACAACAGAACTGGGAGGGTTTAGCTGAAAAGTGGCGCTCAAAGTTGTCTAAATGGCGATGGCTGCTGCCTCGGCTGTCGTATAGGGGACGGGTCTTGGTCATAAACAGTTTGGTTGCCTCGACACAATGGCATAAATTCAAAGTATTATCCCCCGCCTGGGAGCCTGGTTGGGGACATCCAGAAGCTGCTCGTGGATTTCTTTTGGGCTGGACAGCATTGGATCCGAGCAGCAGCTCTCTATTTTCCTGTAGAAGAGGGAGGGCAAGGCCTGGTGGACATCCAGTCCAAAATAATGTCATTCAGACTGCAGACTGCCTAGAGGTTCCTGTACCATTGTGGTTTTAGATGGCAAGAGACTGCAGAGCTCCTCCTTCGGAAAGTGGGCCGCCTGGGATACAGCAAACAACTGTTTTTAGTCTGTCTAAAGGAGGTGGATCTCACCGGTCTGTCACCATTCTACAGTTCTGTCCTGGAGACGTGGCAGGGCCTGCAACACAGAAGGGATCCTGGTACATCGTGTGGTGTATGGCTGCTAGAGGAACCGTTGCTGTACAGCAGCCTCATCCAGTCTCAGCTGGTCAGTCTGCATGTTGCTCTGCAGAGAGCTGGGTGTGTTAAAGTTGGACAATTGCTGCAGAGTGCCATGGTGTCTCTGGATGCTCTGGCCCAGAAAATGCACATCAGGTCGTCCAGAACTCTGGATGGATTAGTGAAGGAGGTCCTCTCATCTTGATCGTGCCAGGAACCACGAGGCACTACGCTGAGAGCTGTATCGGTGATGGTCAGTGGGATGAAGATGGCCAGTACAGCTTTCCCTCTCTGTTGGCCCGATGACGGAAAAGTGGCAGGAAGAGGAGGACAAGCTGCTGACATTTGTGACTCCAAAGCTAGGAACATTCGAGTCTATACAGAAGAAAGCAATGTACCAACTCTGTGTAAAGACATGCCATCTGAGGTCTCTGCTGGGGGTAAGTGTCGAGGTGGACTGAGGATCTCAGACATAGGGTGGACTGTCCCTTCTGTCCTCAGGAGGAGACTCTAGAGCATCTGTTCATTGGGTGTCCAATGCCTGGTTCACACAGGACGCGCCGCGCACCTTGTTTCGGATCGGCGGCCATGTTAACTTATGTGACAGTTCACACAGCACTCGCGGGGGAGCGCTGCAGAACGGCTTGCGCTCTGGGGCGCGGCCGCTCCTCTTCTCTCTATTTTTTGCGTGAGCCGCGCACACCGCGTGCGCCGCAAGAGTCAGTTGTACAGCTAGACAGAGCAGATCGGACCAGACAGGAAGTCGGGAACAGGAGATGTGAGAGAATCCGGTCAATTTTCAAAATAAAATACATTGAATGAAGATTGTCCGTAGTTGGGTCTAAACACAAGAGAGATAAACAGACGCGCGTCCAGACAAACAGACAGACAGACAGACAGACGCACACACACACAGTCTAGAGGGAGAGAAATGAGACATCCCTCCAAACACTTTGTGTTTACCGCCTGTAAATGTGGAAAACTGAGAGCAGGCGGATACAGCCGAGCACTGCCGAGCAAAGTCGATGTTTGACCCGCGCGGAAAGAGCGCAGCAGAAACGGTTTATGTGTGAACAGCCGAGCATCTGCGTGCCGCGCACGGCGTGCCGCGCACGGCGTTGCCGCGTCGGCGTCCTGTGTGAACCAGGCGCAAGGCTGGCTGGTTGTTTCATTTTTGTGTTTCTGAACATCTGAGCTTGTTTGTTTGGGAGTAAAGGATCCGTAATTGTTTAATAAAGTTCATTTTAAAAGTCTCTACCTCTCTCTCTCTACCTCTGTCTCTCTCTCTCTCTACCTGTCTGATATGAACAGGTAGCACACGTGAGAACACGTCACAGTTCTAAAACAGCTGTATCTCAGGGATTGTCACAGAAAGGTTCTGCTCATTGTTTCTGACAAACTCTATCTGAACAACAACATAACTGATCTGAAATCAGCCGAGTCAATCCTGAGTCATGTTGATGGGTCAAAGTGGCCAAGTCATGACTCCGCACAACAGATCAGAGCAGCACTGTTAATATTTAGGATCTAAATATTAGTTTCTGATAGGTCATCTTCGTCATCACTAAGGTCTCAATCTTCCTCTTCTTCCTCACAGATCAGCTGACCACCTGTGACATCATCAGACTGTTACGACGCAACAGCTCTGCGGTGACAAAAACCACCAATCAGAGGTATTGATAAGGCTGATTAGAGCCAATCAGCTGAGTCACTTCCTGCAGCAGGAAACAGCTGTCACTGTGTGATAACAGAACACACACACACACACGCACACACACACACACACACACACACGCACACACACGCACACACACACACGCACACACAGGCACACACATACACACACTCCCGACTCAGACACTGTAGTCATTAGCTTCCTGCTAATGCTAACTAAATGGACAAAAACAGGGCTTTTATTGTGAAGCTGCCACAGGAAAATGCCATGTGACCTGCTCTTTTAGACCCACAGAATGGGTGGGGCTGATAGGTGACAGGTGAGCTCACCTGTGGAACGATGAACTGAAGAGAATCTGCTGGCCAACTCCTCCTCCTCTCCTTCTCCTCCTGTCCTCCTCCTCTCCTCCTCCCCCTGTCCTCCTCCTCCTGTCCTCCCCCTGTCCGCCTCCTCCTGTCCTCCTCCTCTCCTCCTCCCCCTGTCCTCCTCCTCCTGTCCTCCTCCTCTCCTCCTCACCCTGTCGTCCTCCTCTCCTCCTCCTCCTCCTCTCCTGTCCTCCTCCTCTCCTCCTCTTCTCCTCCTCCTCCTGTCCTCCTCCTCTTCTCCTCTTCTGCTTCCTCCTCTCATCCTCTCCTCCACCCAGAGGAAGATGCTGTAAGACTCTCTCTCTCATTGAGTAACATCTAACCGTCGCCGTGAGGACAGTCAGGAGGAGTAAAGATGGCGGCGTGTCTCCGGTGTTGTTGTTGTCCTGCAGGCAGATGTGCCCACAGATTAGATCTGACCTCAGATCAGGTGCTGTTATTTAAGCTGCGGTGGGATGCTGGTGTAACAGACCTGGGGGGTGATGGGAACCACAGACCCCCCCCCACCCATGGACAGGAAGTGTGAGGCCCTGCAGAGCTGATGTACAGCGTAACACACTTCCTCTTTTCAGTGGTGACACACACACACACACAGTCTTACATCAGACACTCTTGTCATGCCTGAAGGTTCTCAGTCATCCAGGTGGATCAAACAGTCACCTGGTCTCCTCTCCTTCAGTTCTGACTGACAGAGTCCAGCAGAAACCAGCAGACCAACCTCCTACCCTGATCTGAGAAGTTCAGGTGAGCTGCACTCAGGTGAGTGTGGTGGTGGAGCTCCACACAGAGCTGTGGCTGATAGATGGTGTCCTGGACACATAGTTTGACATAGTTTGACAGAAATGTCCTCTTTAACTCCTCCTCCAACCATCTGTCTTCTCTGGCTAAAACCTGGACATTACTGTCCTCAAAGGAGTGTCTCCAGGTGCTGTCTTCAGGTGCAATGTTGCCTCTAAGCTGTGCACTGCTCTGCTCACAACAGATCTATGTGGCACAATAAACACATCACTGTTTATTCTACAGCATTATTCAGTGCAGCTCAGTGAGAACAGGGGACAACAATGACTGACACTGTCCATCTGAGAAGGTATCAGCCTCAGACTGTCCTCAGACTATCCTCAGTCTGTCCTCAGTCGATCAGTCTGTCCGCAGTCTATCAGTCTATCCTCAGACTGGACCTGAGACCTCTTCAGGTCTTTAATTTCAGTCTGGAGGAGAGAGCTTCCATCATCAGTGTCTCCATCTCCGTCCTTCAGTCTTTGTTTAATTCGTCTGTGTTTGTCCGTCCAGTAAACACAGACCTTTTGTGTTCCTGCTGTGGACACTAGAGTCGTTTTTATTCTCTGCTTTGTTTTGGACATTTTCTAAATACCTTCTGATTTGTGGCAGACAGCAGAGACCAACTTTGTCCTGGTCAGCTGTGTCTGTCTGTCCCCTCTGTCCATCTGTCCACTTCCATCCATCCATCTTCTCCTCTCATAGGGTCAGGGGGGCTGGAGCCTATCCCAGCTGTCTTAGGGTGAAAGACAGGGTACACCCTGGACAAGTGTCCAGTTCATCACAGGACACATAGAGACAGACAACCACTCACACTCACATTCACACCTACGGTCAATTTAAATTAACCAGTTAACCTAATCCCCATGCATGTTTTTGGATGGTGGGAGGAAGCCGGAGTACAGAAAGGCCCCGGGCCGGGAGTCGAACCCTTCTTGTTGTGAGGCGTCAGAGCTAACCACTACACCACTGTGCTGCCCCTCACACCTGAGGATTCATCCAGAATAAAGTTAATGATGAGAATCCAGAATAATCTTCATTGAGTTACACTATATTGCCAAAAGTATTCGCTCACCTGTCTTAACTCGCATATGAACTTCAGTGACATCCCATTCCTAATCCATAGGGTTCAATATGACATGGGTCCACCCTTTGCAGCTATAACAGCTTCAACTCTTCAGGGAAGGCTGTCCACAAGGTTTAGGAGTGTGTTTATGGGAATTTTTGACCATTCTTCCAGAAGTGTATTTGTGAGGTCACACACTGATGTTGGATGAGAAGGTCTGGCTCTCAGTCTCTGCTCTAATTCATCCCAAAGGTGTTCTATCAGGTTGAGGTCAGGACTCTGTGCAGGCCAGTCAAGTTCATCCACACCAGACACTGTCATCCATGTCTTTATGGACCTTGCTTTGTGCACTGGTGGGCCGGGAATCAAACCCAGTACCTTCTTGGTGTGAGGCAACAGTGCTTACCACTACACCACCGTGCCTCCCCATCTGTCCCCTTCTGTCTGTCAAATGTGTCCAAAGTGTAAGGTGATTAAAGTGGACTAAAGGTGACTAAAGTCGCTTTCACACTGTCCTCGTTTGGTCCGCTTTAAATGGACCAGAGTTTGTTTCCTCAGATAGTTCGCTTTGTTTGGACATGTATTCAAACTCATACAAACTCCGGTGCGGACCAAACAAAAAAACTCTGGTCCGCTTGAAAACGGAGGTCTTGGTTCATTTGTAAGTGAACCCTGGTGCTGTTCGTATGCAACGTGAAAGCTCACCGGACCAAATGTACACAGTGCATGTACAGCAGTACAACGCACACTCCAGACCAAAACAAAGAACGAGTGACCACTGTTAGCAGTTAGCTAGCTTAGCTCAATCATCTGAACAATTCACAGTTTGACATATTTGAACAAAATTAATCACAACTACCAACAGTCCCAGTGAAGGTGACTAAAGATGACTAAAGTGGACTGAAGGTGACTAAAGTGGACTGAAGTGGACCGAAGGTGACTAAAGTGGACTGAAGATGACTGAAGGTGACTAAAGTGGACTGAAGGTGACTAAAGTGGACTGAAGATGACTAAAGTGGACTGAAGGTGACTAAAGTGGACTAAAGGTGACTAAAGTGGACTGAAGATGACTAAAGGTGACTAAAGTGAACTGAAGGTGACTAAAGTGGACTGAGGGTGACTAAAGTGGACTAAAGGTGACTAAAGTGGACTGAGGGTGACTAAAGGTGACTAAAGTGAACTGAAGTTGACTAAAGTGGACTAACGTCAACTGAAGGTGACTAAAGTGGACTGAAGATGACTAAAGTGGACTAAAGATGACTGAAAGTGACTAAAGTGGACTGAAGATGACTGAAGGTGACTAAAGTGGACGGAAGATGACTGAAGGTGACTAAAGTGGACTGAAGGTGACTAAAGTGGACCGAAGATGACAGACTAAAGTGAACTGAAGGTGACTAAAGTGAACTGAAGGTGACTAAAGTGGACTAAAGTGAACTGAAGGTGACTAAAGTGGACTAACGTGAACTGAAGGTGACTAAAGTGGACTAAAGGTGACTAAAGTGGACTGAAGATGACTAAAGGTGACTAAAGTGAACTGAAGGTGACTAAAGTGGACTGAAGATGACTAAAGTGGACTAAAGGTGACTAAAGTGGACTGAAGATGACTAAAGGTGACTAAAGTGAACTGAAGGTGACTAAAGTGGACTGAGGGTGACTAAAGTAGACTAAAGGTGACTAAAGTGGACTGAAGATGACTAAAGTGGACTGAAGATGACTGAAGGTGACTAAAGTGGACTGAAGATGACTGAAGGTGACTAAAGTGGACTGAAGATGACTAAAGTGGACTGAAGATGACTAAAGGTGACTAAAGTGGACTAAAGTGAACTGAAGGTGACTAAAGTGAACTGAAGTTGACTAAAGTGGACTAACGTGAACTGAAGGTGACTAAAGTGGACTGAAGATGACTAAAGGTGACTAAAGTGAACTGAAGGTGACTAAAGTGGACTAAAGGTGACTAAAGTGGACTGAAGATGACTAAAGTGGACTAAAGTGGACTAAAGGTGACTAAAGTGAACTGAAGTTGACTAAAGTGGACTAACGTCAACTGAAGGTGACTAAAGTGGACTGAAGGTGACTAAAGTGGACTGAAGGTGACTAAAGTGGACCGAAGATGACAGACTAAAGTGAACTGAAGGTGACTAAAGTGAACTGAAGGTGACTAAAGTGAACTGAAGGTGACTAAAGTGGACTAAAGTGAACTGAAGGTGACTAAAGTGGACTAAAGTGGACTAAAGGTGACTAAAGTGGACTGAAGATGACTAAAGGTGACTAAAGTGGACTGAGGGTGACTAAAGTGGACTGAGGGTGACTAAAGTGGACTAAAGGTGACTAAAGTGGACTGAGGGTGACTAAAGTGGACTGAGGGTGACTAAAGTGGACTGAAGATGACTAAAGTGGACTGAAGATGACTGAAGGTGACTAAAGTGGACTGAAGATGACTAAAGGTGACTAAAGTGAACTGAAGGTGACTAAAGTGGACTGAAGGTGTCTAAAGTGGACTAAAGGTGACTAAAGTGGACTGAAGATGACTGAAGGTGACTAAAGTGTACCGAAGGTGACTAAGGTGGACTGAAGATGACTAAAGTGGACTGAAGGTGACTAAAGTGGACTGAAGGTGACTAAAGTGGACCGAAGATGACTAAAGTGGACTGAAGATGACTAAAGTGGACCGAAGGTGACTAAAGTGACCCGAAGATGACTAAAGTGGACTGAAGGTGACTGAAGTGGACTGAGGGTGACTAAAGTGGACTGAAGATGGCTGAAGATGACTAAAGTGGACTAAAGTGAACTGAAGGTGACTAAAGTGGACTAAAGGTGACTAAAGTGGACTGAAGATGACTAAAGGTGACTAAAGTGGACTAAAGTGAACTGAAGGTGACTAAAGTGAACTGAAGGTGACTAAAGTGGACTAACGTGAACTGAAGGCGACTAAAGTGGACTGAAGATGACTAAAGTGGACTAAAGATGACTGAAGGTGACTAAAGTGGACTGAAGGTGACTAAAGATGACTAACGTGAACTGAAGGTGACTAAAGTGGACTGAAGGTGACTAAAGATGACTAACGCGAACTGAAGGTGACTAAAGTGGACTGAGGGTGACTAAAGTGGACTAAAGGTGACTAAAGTGGACTGAAGATGACTAAAGTGGACTGAAGATCGCTGAAGGTGAGTAAAGTGGACTGAAGATGACTGAAGGTGACGAAAGTGGACTGAAGGTGATTAAAGATGACTAAAGTGGACTGAAGGTGACTAAAGTGGACTGAAGTGGACCGAAGGTGACTAAAGTGGACTGAAGATGACTAAAGGTGACTAAAGTGGACTGAAGATGACTGAAGGTGACTAAAGTGGACTGAAGGTGACTAAAGTAGACTGAAGATGACTGAAGGTGACTAAAGTCAAGTCAAGTCAAGTCAACTTTATTTGTATAGCCCAATATCACAAATTATGAATTTGCCCCATTGGGCTTTACAATCTGTACAGGATATGACACCCTCTGTCCTTTACAAATGACCCTCGCATCGACTAAGGAAAAACTCCCCAAAAAAAACCCTTTTAACAGGGAAAAAGAAACGGAAGAAACCTCAGGAAGAGCAACAGAGGAGAGATCCCTCTTCCAGGATGGACAGACGTGCAATAGATGCCATGTGTACAGAATAACAACAATGAAAACACATTAACACTAACATACAAAATTGTATGGAAATGTCCAACTCAATATAACAACAGCTAATATACAGTGTGTATATATAGAATTATATGAGAGTGTCCAAGGGTATGAAGAGCATCATCAAGCTATCAGCAAAGGATGAGAAGCATGTCGTCCTCTCCACCACGCCAACCAGAAGAAGCCTGGGCAGCACGTCCTCCTCTCCACCACACCAACCAGAAGAAGCCTGGGCAGCACGTCTTCCTCTCCACCACACCAAACAGGAGAAACCTCCGCAGGATGACCTCGTCACCACCACGTCACTCAGAACCAGAAGATGAAGCCTGACTGGTCTGCACAACCACTACTCCACCAGGTAGACTGGATCCATGGATACCTGTGAGATGAGAACGCACAGGGACTACGAGACACAAAAATAATCAGCAGCATGTGTTAAAGGGAGGAAGAGTAAACACATCCTCTTCTCCACTACCCTAACAGATACAACCTGAGCAGCATCGCCTCTTCTCCATCTCACCACCATCAGGACAGACGAAGCTTGGATGACACCACCTCCTTCTCACCAAGTAGCCTCAGCTCACGGACACCTGGGAGCTGAGAGCACAGGGACTCCAGGGAAGAAGATGAGTTAGTAAAATGACTTAATGGAGGCATCCAAATGAAGAAGAGGAGAAGCTCAGTGTGTCAGAGGAAGTCCCCCGGCAGTCTAGACCTATAGCAGCATAACTAAGGATTGATCCAAGGCAGCCTGAGTCAACCTTGGATCAGTCCTAACTATAAGCACTATCAAAAAGGAAAGTCTTAAGCCTACTCTTGAATAAGGGGATGGTGTCTGCCTCCCGGACTGAAAGAGGGAGTTGGTTCCACAGAAGAGGAGCTTGATAACTGAAAGCTCTAGCTCCCATTCTACTTTTATAAACCCTAGGAACCTCTAGTAGTCCTGCATTCTGAGAGCGTAGAGTTCTAGGAGGATTATAAGGCACTATTAGCTCTTTAAGATAAGATGGTGCCTGACCATTCAGTGCCTTGTAGGTGAGGAGGAGGATTTTAAATTCTATTCTAGATTTTACAGGGAGCCAGTGCAGAGAGGCTAACACCAGAGAAATATGGTCTCTTTTCCTGGTTCTGGTCAGAACACGTGCTGCAGCGTTCTGGACCAGCTGGAGAGTCCTGATAGACTTATTAGGGCAGCCTGATAATAACGAGTTACAATAGTCCAGCCTGGAAGTTACAAATGCATGGACTAATTTTTCTGCATCGTTTTAGAGAGAATATGCCTGATTTTTGCAATGTTACGCAGATGGAAAAAAGCTGTTCTAGCTGTTTGTTTCATGTGGACGTTGAAGGACATATCTTGGTCAAAAATTACCCCTAGATTCCTTACAGTGGTGTTCGAGGCTGGTACAAAGCCACCTGGAGTAAATAAGTCATTAGATAGGTTATTTCTGAGATTTTCAGGGCCAATTAGAATAACCTCAGTTTTATCTGAATTTAACAAGAAATTGTGCGTCATCCAAGTTTTTATATCCTGAAGACATGTTTGGAGTTTAGCTAACTGGCTGGATTCGTCTGACTTAAATGACAAATATAGCTGAGTATCATCTGCATAACAGTGAAAGTTTATGGAGTGTTTCCTGATAACATTGCCTAAAGGAAGCATATATAAAGTAAATAGAATAGGCCCAAGCACAGAACCTTGAGGAACTCCATAACTGACTATGGACTGCATGGAGGACTCATCATTAATGTGAACAAACTGTGATCGATCCGATAAGTAGGATTTGAACCAGCTTAAAGCAGTTCCTCTGATGCCAGTTAAATGTTCTAATCTGTGCAACAGGATATGGTGGTCAATAGTATCAAAAGCAGCGCTAAGATCTAACAAGACAAGTACTGAGACGAGTCCATGGTCTGATGCAATTAGCAGGTCATTAGTAATTTTCACCAGAGCGGTCTCGGTGCTATGATATTTTCTAAATCCTGACTGAAAGTCCTCAAATAGATTATTGTTCTGGAGGAAGTCACACAGCTGACTGCACACTGCTTTCTCAAGGATCTTAGAGAGAAAAGGAAGGTTGGATATTGGTCTATAGTTGGCTAAAACCTCTGGATCAAGACCGGGCTTCTTCAGAAGAGGTTTGATTACGGCTACTTTAAATGACTGAGGTACATAGCCTGACAGCAAAGATAAGTTGATCATGTTCAGTAAAGAGGTGCTCAGTAAAGGTAAAACTTCTTTAAGCAGTGAAGTTGGGATGGGATCTAAGAGACAAGTAGAAGGCTTAGATGAGGAAATCAATGAAGTCAGTTTGTGGAGGTCTATGGGAGAAAAGCAGTCCAAGTATACATCAAGTTCTTCAATGAGTCCTATGCTTCCTGTGTTTAAAGACAAAGCAGTTTCAGTCAAAGGCACAGTGTGACTGATTTTCTCCCTAATAGTTATAATCTTCTCATTAAAGAAGCTCATGAAGTCACTACTACTGAGGGTTATGGGAATAGATGGTTCAATAGAGCTGTGGCTCTCTGTCAGCCTGGCTACAGTGCTGAAAAGAAACCTGGGGTTGTTTTTATTTTCCTCTATTAATGATGAATAATAAGGTGCTCTGCCTTACGGAGAGCCTTCCTATAAGCTTTCAAACTATCATGCCAGTCCAGGCGAGACGCTTGCAGACGGGTTAAACGCCACTTCCTTTCAAATCTTCTTGCTGCTTGCTTTAAACTGTGGGTGTGAGGGTTATACCATGGAGCCAGCTTTCTGTGCTTTACTATCTTCTTTTTTAGAGGAGCAACAGAGTCTAGAGATGCCCGCAGAGAGTCTGCAGCACAATCTACCAAATTATCAATTTGAGTAGGACTGAAGTCTGAGCCCTCAAGTATATTGATATTAGGTATTGAATTAAAAGCTAATGGAATTATATCCTTAAACTTGGCTACAGCACTTTCAGATAAACATCTAGTGTACATGGATTTACCTGATGGAGTGTAGTCCAGAAGAAAAAATTCAAAGGTTAACAAGTAATGGTCTGATAGGAAGGAATTCCTATCAGACCATTTAGTCATCCACAAGTGGACTGAAGATGACTAAAGTGGACTGAACATGACTGAAGGTGACGAAAGTGGACTGAAGGTGACTAAAGTGGACTGAAGATGACTGAAGGTGACGAAAGTGGACTGAAGATGACTAAAGTGGACTGAAGGTGACTAAAGTGGACCGAAGATGACTAAAGTGGACTGAAGATGACTGAAGGTGACGAAAGTGGACTGAAGGTGACTAAAGTGGACTGAAGATGACTGAAGATGACTAAAGTGGACTGAAGATGACTGAAGGTGACGAAAGTGGACTGAAGGTGACTAAAGTGGACTGAAGGTGACTAAAGTGGACCGAAGATGACTAAAGTGGACCGAAGGTGACTAAAGTGGACTGAAGATGACTGAAGGTGACGAAAGTGGACCGAAGATGACTAAAGTGGACTGAAGATGACTGAAGGTGACGAAAGTGGACCGAAGATGACTAAAGTGGACTGAAGATGACTGAAGGTGACTAAAGTGGACTGAAGGTGACTAAAGTGGACCGAAGATGACTAAAGTGGACTGAAGGTGACTAAAGTGGACCGAAGATGACTAAAGTGGACTGAAGGTGACGAAAGTGGACTGAAGGTGACTAAAGTGGACTGAAGGTGACTAAAGTGGACCGAAGATGACTAAAGTGGACCGAAGGTGACTAAAGTGGACTGAAGATGACTGAAGGTGACGAAAGTGGACCGAAGATGACTAAAGTGGACTGAAGATGACTGAAGGTGACGAAAGTGGACCGAAGATGACTAAAGTGGACTGAAGATGACTGAAGGTGACTAAAGTGGACTGAAGGTGACTAAAGTGGACCGAAGATGACTAAAGTGGACTGAAGGTGACTAAAGTGGACCGAAGATGACTAAAGTGGACTGAAGGTGACTAAAGTGGACTGAAGGTGACTAAAGTGGACCGAAGATGACTAAAGTGGACTGAAGGTGACTAAAGTGGACCGAAGATGACTAAAGTGGACTGAAGGTGACTAAAGTGGACCGAAGATGACTAAAGTGGACCGAAGATGACTAAAGTGGACTGAAGGTGACTAAAGTGGACCGAAGATGACTAAAGTGGACTGAAGGTGACTAAAGTGGACTGAAGATGACTGAAGGTGACGAAAGTGGACCGAAGATGACTAAAGTGGACTGAAGGTGACTAAAGTGGACCGAAGATGACTAAAGTGGACTGAAGGTGACTAAAGTGGACCGAAGATGACTAAAGTGGACCGAAGGTGACTAAAGTGGACTGAAGATGACTGAAGGTGACGAAAGTGGACCGAAGATGACTAAAGTGGACTGAAGATGACTGAAGGTGACGAAAGTGGACCGAAGATGACTAAAGTGGACTGAAGATGACTGAAGGTGACTAAAGTGGACTGAAGGTGACTAAAGTGGACCGAAGATGACTAAAGTGGACTGAAGGTGACTAAAGTGGACCGAAGATGACTAAAGTGGACCGAAGGTGACTAAAGTGGACTGAAGATGACTGAAGGTGACGAAAGTGGACCGAAGATGACTAAAGTGGACTGAAGATGACTGAAGGTGACGAAAGTGGACCGAAGATGACTAAAGTGGACTGAAGATGACTGAAGGTGACTAAAGTGGACTGAAGGTGACTAAAGTGGACCGAAGATGACTAAAGTGGACTGAAGGTGACTAAAGTGGACCGAAGATGACTAAAGTGGACTGAAGGTGACTAAAGTGGACTGAAGGTGACTAAAGTGGACCGAAGATGACTAAAGTGGACTGAAGGTGACTAAAGTGGACCGAAGATGACTAAAGTGGACTGAAGGTGACTAAAGTGGACCGAAGATGACTAAAGTGGACCGAAGATGACTAAAGTGGACTGAAGGTGACTAAAGTGGACCGAAGATGACTAAAGTGGACTGAAGGTGACTAAAGTGGACTGAAGATGACTGAAGGTGACGAAAGTGGACCGAAGATGACTAAAGTGGACTGAAGGTGACTAAAGTGGACCGAAGATGACTAAAGTGGACTGAAGGTGACTAAAGTGGACTGAAGATGACTGAAGGTGACGAAAGTGGACCGAAGATGACTAAAGTGGACTGAAGATGACTGAAGGTGACTAAAGTGGACTGAAGGTGACTAAAGTGGACCGAAGATGACTAAAGTGGACTGAAGGTGACTAAAGTGGACCGAAGATGACTAAAGTGGACTGAAGATGACTAAAGTGGACTGAAGGTGACTAAAGTGGACTGAAGATGACTAAAGTGGACTGAAGGTGACTAAAGTGGACCGAAGATGACTAAAGTGGACTGAAGGTGACTAAAGTGGACGGAAGATGACTAAAGTGGACTGAAGGTGACTAAAGTGGACCGAAGATGACTAAAGTGGACCGAAGATGACTAAAGTGGACTGAAGGTGACTAAAGTGGACCGAAGATGACTAAAGTGGACCGAAGGTGACTAAAGTGGACCGAAGGTGACTAAAGTGGACTGAAGATGACTGAAGGTGATGAAAGTGGACTGAGGGTGACGAAAGTGGACTGAAGATGACTAAAGTGGACTGAAGGTGACTAAAGTGGACTGAAGATGACTAAAGTGGACCGAAGATGACTAAAGTCGACCGAATGTGACTAAAGTGGACTGAAGGTGACTAAAGTGGACTAAAGTGAACTGAAGGTGACTAAAGCTAACTGAAGGTGACTAAAGTGGACTAAAGTGAACTGAAGGTGACTAAAGTGGACTAAAGGTGACTAAAGTGGACTGAAGGTGACTAAAGGTGACTAAAGTGGACTGAAGGTGACTAAAGTGGACTGAAGGTGACTAAAGATGACTAAAGTGGACTGAAGGTGACTAAAGTGGACTGAAAGTGACTAAACATGACTAAAGTGGACTGAAGGTGACTAAAGTGGACTGAAGGTGACTGCAGTTGTCTAAAGTGCACTAAAGTGGACTAAAGTGGACCAAAGTGGACCAAAGTTGAGAGCAGTCACAGTGACAGTATTCAGCTGCTGACAGGGAGGCTGAAATATTCACTGTTTACTGACTCCTGCTGGGCTGATTTATCCCCCTGAAGAGGCCAGGCGGGTGGAGACTCACCCCCAGGTCAGTTCATTGGACTGACCTGAACCATTTGGACCAGAACCAGAGCCAGTACCAGGACCAGAACCAGGACCAGAACCAAGACCAGAACCAAGACCAGAACCAAAACCTTTAAACATCTCAATCATGTGATGTATTCATATTTTGGGTCCCTAATTTAGGTATTCCCTTTTAGTAAATAACTCCTCACTAAAGTATATACTGTATGTATATACATGTGATATATATATGATATGTTATATATTCATCACAGACACTGTGGACTCTCACATTGAAAGATGCTACTGATGCTGCTAATCTGTGATCGTCAGGAAGCAGCTGCAGCTTTAAGAAGAGGATTATTTCCAGGAACCCCCTGTTCCTGGAGGGAGGGGGGGTAAAAAAGAGAAACTGACGGGAAGGAAGGAGGAAGAGAGAAGACAAAAGACAGAAGGACTGTTAGTTTTTATCCTCCAGTCACTCCGTCCATCAGGAGGACATCAGTCAGTGTCTCTGTCCTCTTCCTGTCTCAACCTTAAGCTGCGTCACTGGACTTTCTTCTTTATTTATTTCACTTGGTCCATGTTGTTCATTTATATTGTGTAGTGCTGAGTTCTTCCATCTGGTCTGCTGCTTATTTACACATTTATACACTGGTATAATATAATATATTCAGTCTATCACTGATCAGTCCTTTCCTGAAGACACTGTTGTTTATTTTGTTTCATTTCAACACATTTATTTTTTCTACTTAGTCTTTTTATTTACTGATCAGTCAGTGCCTCCTAGTTTTCATGTATAAGTACAGGGGTTGGACAATGAAAGTGAAACTCCTGGTTTTAGACCACAGTAATTCATTAGTATGGTGTAGGACCTCCTTTTGTGACCAATAGAGCATCAGTTCGTCTTGGGAACGACAGATACAAGTCCTGCACAGTGTCCAGAGGGATTTTGAGCCTTTCTTCTTGCAGAATAGTGTCCAGGTCACTACGTGATGCTGGTGGAGGAAAACATTTCACCCTCATATATATAAAATATATATGAAGGTGTGTGCTCAAAGGAACATTATAAGGGGAAAAAACAAATGTTAAAGGAAGTGATCATTTTAACCACTAATGTTCTGCTTTTGTAAACGTGTTGTTATACATTAGCACTTCAGCACTATTTTAAGTTCATTTATTATTATTGTCATGTTAAAGTATTAACACTCATGTTGTTCTACTTTGTGTTATTGTCAGAAAGTCCCTTGTGCAGACTGGAAGTGTTCAAGGCTCCAAAATATTTCCCAATGAGCTCTCTCTCTCAGCTAATGTAAGCCATAGAAAATAATTCTAAAAAAACATTTAAATGAGTTTTTAGACTAATTTGAAACACATTGTCTTCTGTCAGCTTTTAATTAAACCAAGCAGCTCCAGTCTCCACCTTTGATAAAAACCATCAGACATGAACACAGCAGATATTTCAATCCAAATATCACTTTAAAAATAGGTTTTCAGTTTCAAATCACATTTGATTAAAGGAGTGTAATATATGAAAGATGTGATCAAACTTTATTGATCCCCAGGGGGAGAATTTATCTTCACAGCTACCAGAGCAGAGAGGCAGATATCATCAGGACAGCAACTAATAAATCAGTTCATTATAAGAGCTCGCTAAACATTTGGTGCAGCTAAAACAGACTTTGCTCTGCAGCTCGATGGACGTCCTCAGTGTGATTTAACGTGAAGGCTGTTCAGTCCTGAGGAGGTGGAGGCCATCAGGATGCTTTCATAAGTGTGTAAATATGAGATTGAAGCAATAGAAAGTTTTCGGTGAGTCAGAGGACACAGAGTCCGACCTGAGAGGATGTTGGTTCATCAGCAGAGAAGAAGAACATGGTGTGATGAGGAGCAGCTGAATGAAGAGTTCCTCTGAAGTAACCTCAGGTTAGAGTTAGTGAATGAAATGAAGCTCTCATTCTACCAGCGGTCACTGAAAAACACAGAAACATCTTCTACTGTGGACAAAAGTCAAACATCAAATATATAACAAGTCCATCGGTTTGGATCGTCTCAGGGTATTTCTGCACATCAGGTAGAAAAGTTTCCATCCAAACTTTTGTTTGACATCATCAGTCGACAGGAAATCAGTGGGAGCGCTGATGTCATTGCTGGGAGGCATTACATCATCCTAACTCTGGATTCAAGTTACCTTCAGGCTGATTGTTCATGTTACTGCAAAGATGCACCAGCAAATACACAGGACCACTGAGACGATACAACATACGGCAACACTCTTTAAATTCCCAGGGGGCACTGTCTGAAAAGATCAATAAAGTTTGACTATAACCCAACAAATGGAAACAAGCTGTGGCTAATCACTGGGACAGGAGCATCCAGCAAATACACTGAGCCAGCACCACTGCAGTGCTGGCAAAGTTCTGCATCTCCAGCAAATAGACAGAGCGGGTGTCCTGGTGTTGTTCAGCGTTCCCAGGAAATACACAGAGCCGGTGGTGAGGGAGGAGCAGGGAGGAGCAGGGAGGAGCAGGGAGGAGCAGGATGGGTGAGTCAGGGTGTAACGGCTGCTCCTCTCCTCCTCCTCCCAGCAGGCCTCAGGAACTAAAGAGGAAGTGAAAGGGCTGACAAAGGAGAGCTGCTCCTCCACTTCCTGTTTGTGTTACTCAGGGACACACAATAACACACGATAACATAGAATAACACAATAACACACAATAACATAGAATAACACACAATAACATAGAATAACACACAATAACACACAATAATACAATAACACACAATAACATAGAATAACACACAATAACACACAATAATACAATAACACACGTTAACATAGAATAACACAATAACACACAATAACATAGAATAACACACAATAACATAGAATAACACACAATAACACACAATAACATAGAATAACACACAATACCACACAATAATACAATAACACACGATAACATAGAATAACACACAATAATACAATAACACACAATAATACAATAACACACAATAACACACAATAACACACAATAATACAATAACACAATATAACACACAATAATACAATAACACACAATAATACAATAACACACAATAACACACAATAATACAATAACACACAATAACACACAATAATACAATAACACACAATAACATAGAATAACACACAATAACATAGAATAACACACAATAACACACAATAACCTAGAATAACACACAATAATATAGAATAACACACAATAATACAATAACACACAATAACACACAATAACACACAATAACAAAGAATAAAACACAATAACACACAATAATACAATAACACACAATAATACAATAACACACAATAACACACAATAATACAATAACACACAATAACACACAATAATACAATAACACACAATAACATAGAATAACACACAATAACATAGAATAACACACAATAACATAGAATAACACACAATAACACACAATAACATAGAATAACACACAATAACACACAATAATACAATAACACACGATAACATAGAATAACACACAATAATACAATAACACACAATAATACAATAACACACAATAACACACAATAACACACAATAATACAATAACACACAATAACACACAATAATACAATAACACACAATAACACACAATAATACAATAACACACAATAACATACAATAACACACAATAACATAGAATAACACACAATAACATAGAATAACACACAATAACACACAATAATACAATAACACACAATAACATAGAATAACACACAATAATACAATAACACACAATAACATAGAATAACACACAATAATACAATAACACACAATAACACACAATAATACAATAACACACAATAATACAATAACACACAATAACATAGAATAACACACAATAATACAATAACACACAATAACACACAATAATACAATAACACACAATAACACACAATAATACAATAACACACAATAACATAGAATAACACACAATAGCACACAATAACACACAATAATACAATAACACACAATAACACACAATAATACAATAACACACAATAACATAGAATAACACACAATAATACAATAACACACAATAACATAGAATAACACACAATAATACAATAACACACAATAACATAGAATAACACACAACAACATAGAATAACACACAATAACACACAATAGCACACAATAACACACAATAATACAATAACACACAATAACACACAATAATACAATAACACACAATAACATAGAATAACACACAATAATACAATAACACACAATAACATAGAATAACACACAACAACATAGAATAACACACAATAACACACAATAATACAATAACACACAATAACATAGAATAACACACAATAGCACACAATAACACACAATAATACAATAACACACAATAACACACAATAATACAATAACACACAATAACATAGAATAACACACAATAATACAATAACACACAATAACATAGAATAACACACAACAACATAGAATAACACACAATAACATAGAATAACACACAATAACACACAATGACACACAATAATACAATAACACACAATAACACAATAACACACAATAACACAATAACACACAATAACATAGAATAACACACAATAACATAGAATAACACACAATAACACACAATAACATAGAATAACACACAATAATATAGAATAACACACAATAATACAATAACATAGAATAACACACAATAACACACAATAATACAATAACACACAATAACACACAATAACATAGAATAACACACAATAACACACAATAACATAGAATAACACACAATAACACACAATAATACAATAACACAGAATAACACACAATAATACAATAACACACAATAACACACAATAACATAGAATAACACACAATAACACACAATAACACACAATAACATAGAATAACACACAATAACACACAATAACATAGAATAACACACAATAACATAGAATAACACACAATAATATAGAATAACACACAATAATATAGAATAACACACAATAACACACAATAATATAGAATAACACACAATAACATAGAATAACACACAATAACATAGAATAACACACAATAATATAGAATAACACACAATAATACAATAACACACAATAATACACAATAATATAGAATAACACACAATAACATAGAATAACACACAATAACATAGAATAACACACAATAACACACAATAATACAATAACACACAATAACACACAATAATACAATAACACACAATAACACACAATAACATAGAATAACACACAATAATACAATAACACACAATAACACACAATAACATAGAATAACACACAATAACATAGAATAACACACAATAACACACAATAATATAGAATAACACACAATAATACAATAACACACAATAACATAGAATAACACACAATAATACAATAACACACAACAACATAGAATAACACACAATAACACAATAACACACAATAACATAGAATAACACACAATAACATAGAATAACACACAATAACATAGAATAACACACAATAACACAATAACACACAATAACATAGAATAACACACAACAACATAGAATAACACACAATAACACACAATAATACAATAACACACAACAACATAGAATAACACACAACAACATAGAATAACACACAATAACACACAATAATACAATAACACACAACAACATAGAATAACACACAATAACACACAATAATACAATAACACACAACAACATAGAATAACACACAACAACATAGAATAACACACAATAACATAGAATGACACACAATAACATAGAATAACACACAATAACATAGAATAACACACAATAACACACAATAATACAATAACACACAATAACATAGAATAACACACAATAACACACAATAATACAATAACACACAATAACATAGAATAACACACAATAATACAATAACACACAACAACATAGAATAACACACAATAACACACAATAATACAATAACACACAACAACATAGAATAACACACAATAACACACAATAATACAATAACACACAACAACATAGAATAACACACAATAACACACAATAATACAATAACACACAACAACATAGAATAACACACAACAACATAGAATAACACACAATAACATAGAATAACACACAATAACACAATAACACACAATAACATAGAATAACACACAACAACATAGAATAACACACAATAACACAATAACACACAATAACATAGAATAACACACAATAACATAGAATAACACACAATAATACAATAACACACAATAACACACAATAATACAATAACATACAATAACACACAATAATACAATAACACACAATAACATAGAATAACACACAATAACACAAGATAATACAATAACACACAATAACATAGAATAACAAACGATAACATAGAATAACACACAACAACATAGAATAACACACAATAACACACAATAATACAATAACACACAACAACATAGAATAACACACAACAACATAGAATAACACACAATAACACACAATAATACAATAACACACAACAACATAGAATAACACACAATAACACACAATAATACAATAACACACAACAACATAGAATAACACACAACAACATAGAATAACACACAATAACATAGAATGACACACAATAACATAGAATAACACACAATAACATAGAATAACACACAATAACACACAATAATAAAATAACACACAATAATATAGAATAACACACAATAACACACAATAATACAATAACACACAATAACATAGAATAACACACAATAACACAATAATACAATAACACACAATAACATAGAATAACACACAATAACACACAATAATACAATAACACACAACAACATAGAATAACACACAACAACATAGAATAACACACAATAACATAGAATGACACACAATAACACAATAACACACAACAACATAGAATAACACACAACAACATAGAATAACACACAATAACATAGAATAACACACAATAACACACAATAATACAATAACACACAATAACATAGAATAACACACAATAACACACAATAATACAATAACACACAATAATATAGAATAACACACAATAACACACAATAATACAATAACACACAATAATATAGAATAACACACAATAACACACAATAATACAATAACACACAATAATATAGAATAACACACAATAACACACAATAATACAATAACACACAATAATATAGAATAACACACAATAACACACAATAATACAATAACACACAATAATATAGAATAACACACAATAACACACAATAATACAATAACACACAATAACATAGAATAACAAACGATAACATAGAATAACACACAATAGCACACAATAACACACAATAATACAATAACACACAATAATACAATAACACACAAAAACATAGAATAACACACAATAATACAATAACACACAATAACATAGAATAACACACAACAACATAGAATAACACACAATAACATAGAATAACACACAATAATACAATAACACACAATAACACAATAACACACAATAACACAATAACACACAATAACATAGAATAACACACAATAACACAATAACACACAATAATACAATAACACACAATAACACACAATAATACAATAACACACAATAACATAGAATAACACACAATAACACACAATAATACAATAACACACAATAACGCACAATAACACAATAACACACAATAACATAGAATAACACACAATAACACACAATAATACAATAACACACAATAACACAATAACACACAATAACATAGAATAACACACAATAACACACAATAACATAGAATAACACACAATAACATAGAATAACACACAATAACACACAATAACATAGAATAACACACAATAATATAGAATAACACACAATAATACAATAACATAGAATAACACACAATAACACAATAACACACAATAACATAGAATAACACACAACAACATAGAATAACACACAATAACACAATAACACACAATAACACAATAACACACAACAACATAGAATAACACATAACAACATAGAATAACGCACAACAACAAAGAATAACACACCATGTCTCTCCACACCAGAAGATGAAGCCTGGCTGGTCTGCACAACC
Source organism: Synanceia verrucosa (assembly GCA_029721515.1). Classification (NCBI taxonomy): domain Eukaryota; kingdom Metazoa; phylum Chordata; class Actinopteri; order Perciformes; family Synanceiidae; genus Synanceia; species Synanceia verrucosa. Next base: position 259,027 of record CM056549.1, read on the forward strand.
ACTACTCCAAGGCAGCCTGAGTCAGCCTTGGATAAGTCCTAACTATAAGCACTATCAAAAAGGAAAGTCTTAAGCCTACTCTTGATTAAGGGCATGGTGTCTGCCTCCCGGACTGAAAGAGGGAGTTGGTTCCACAGAAGAGGAGCTTGATAACTGAAAGCTCTAGCTCCCATTCTACTTTTATAAACCCTAGGAACCGCTAATAGTCCTGCATTCTAAGAGTGTAGAGTTCTAGCAGGATTATAAGGCACTATTAGCTCTTTAAGGTAAGATGGTGCCTGACCATTCAGTGCCTTGTAGGTGAGGAGGAGGATTTTAAATTCTTAAGTTCTGGTCAGAACACGTGCTGCAGCGTTCTGGACCAGCTGGAGAGTCTTGATAGACTTATTAGGGCAGCCTGATAATAACAAGTTACAATAGTCCAGCCTGGAAGTTACAAATGCATGGACTAATTTTTCTGCATCGTTTTGAGAGAGAATATGCCTGATTTTTGCAATGTTACGCAGATGGAAAAAAGCAGTTCTAGCTGTTTGTTTCATGTGGACGTTGAAGGACAGATCTTGGTCAAAAATGAGACCTTACAGTGGTGCTCGAGGCTGGTGCAAAGTCATCTAGAGTAAGTACGTCATTAGATAATTTATTTCTGAGATTTTCGGGGCCAATTAGAATAACTTCAGTTTTGTCTGAATTTAACAACAGGAAATTGTCCATCATCCAGGTTTGTCCTTAAGGCATGCTTGCAGTTTAGCTAACTGGCTGGATTCGTCTGACTTGAATGACAAATATAGCTGAGTATCATCTGCATAACAGTGAAAGTTTATGGAGTGTTTTCTGATAACATTGCCTAAAGGAAGCATATATAAAGTGAATAGAATTGGCCCAAGCACAGAACCTTGATGAACTCCATAACTGACTATGGACTGCATGGAGGACTCATCATTAATGTGAACAAACTGTGATCGATCCGATAAATAGGACTTAAACCAGCTTAAAGCAGTTCCTCTGATGCTAAATAAATGTTCTAATCTCTGCAGCAGGATATGGTGGTCAATAGTGTCGAAGGCAGCGCTAAGATCTAACAAGAGAAGTACTGAGACGAGTCCATTGTCTGACGCAATTAGCAGGTCATTAGTAATTTTCACCAGAGCTGTCTCTGTGCTGTGATATTTTCTAAATCCTGACTGAAAGTCCTCAAATAGATTATTATGTAAGTCAAACAGCTGACTGCACACTGCTTTCTCAAGGATCTTAGAGAGAAAAGGAAGGTTGGATATTGGTCTATAGTTGGCTAAAACTTCAGGATCAAGATAGATAGATAGATAGATAACTTTATTTATCCCCGAAGGGAAATTAAGTTGTCCGGTGCAAATACAATAAGAAATGCAATAACACAAAATACTTAAGGAGAGAAAATAGGAATAAAAAAGAGATAAAATATGAATAAAAATATGAATAAAAATACAAATACAAAGTGGGACAAGGCTTATAGAAAAGCACAAGTTAAATAAGTAAATAAGCGAATAAGCGAATAAAGTGCAGTGGCAAGGTGATGGTATAATACTGATGGTGTGATGGTAATGTTACTGACAATAACAGTGTATAATGACGGTATAACAGTATATAGTAGTAATAATAATAATAATAATAGTAATATATAATTTATAATTAGCAGTTAGTGATAATAATAATAGTATAACAGTATATAATAACAACAGTATATAGTACTCATGGGAGCAGCAACAGTATATAATAATAATAATAATAATAATAATAATAATATATACACTTAAAAACGTGTCATATATTTAGCCTTACACACAAGACAAGGCATGATGTATGAAATAGGATGTGGTTAACGATACCAATATTGTATGAATATGATATAAATATATCATCAATATGATAGTATTCACAATTACATATCACTTCATAAAAAACATTAAGTATATGCTGCAGGGTTTGTACAGTGCAAAAGGGTGATTGTGGCTCTGGCCGAGGTAGCTGTGTTGTAGAGTCTTATTGCAGTGGGTAGAAGCGATCTCCTGTATTGTTCCTTAGAGCAGCGGGGTTGAATGAGTCTGTTGCTAAAGCTGCTCTTTAGCTTGTCCAGTGTTTTGTGGAGAGGGTGAGAGGGATTGTCCCTGATTGCCAGCAGTTTTGCCAACATCCTCTCCTCCACCACCTCCTCCAGGGTGACAAGTTTCGAGCCTACAACAGACTCTGCCTTTCTGATGAGTTTGTTTAGTTTGTTGGCGTCCTTTGCCCTGATGCCCGCACCCCAAGACACCACAGCAAAAAAGATGGTGCTCGCCACAACTGAGTGGTAAAACATCTGCAGCATCTTATTGCAGACGTAGAAGGACCTGAGGCTCCTTGAGACGTAAAGCCGGCCTCTGTATTGGTAGACCAGTCCAGCTTATTGTCTAGTGTGACACCCAGGTATTTGTAAGAGTCCACTAAATCCACATCTGTCCCACTGATGCTGACAGGAGAGGGCAGGGGCTTGTTCCTCCTGAAGTCCACCACCATCTCCTTCGTCTTCGCCACGTTCAGTTGCAGGTGGTTCTCCCCACACCACTTAACAAAGCGGTCCACCAGGTCCCTGTACTCAGCCTCCCTCCCTCCCTCCACACACCCCACTATAGCCGTGTCATCTGAGAATTTCTGTAGATGACACAACTCAGTGCAGTACTTAAAGTCTGACGTGTATGTGGTGAAGAGGAAGGGAGACAGCACAGTTCCCTGGGGAGCCCCAATGTTACTAATCAGACGATCAGACACAGTTCTGTAGTCTCACAAACTGCGGTCTGCCCATCAGATAGTCATCAACCCAAGTGATGAGGGGAGCACTCACCTGCATATCCTGCAGTTTGGCCTTCAGCAGTCCGGGCTGGATAGTATTAAAGGCACTAGAGAAGTCGAAGAACATGATGCGGACCAAGGTGTTAGGTCTGTCCAGGGAGGAGTAGGCCTTCTGCAGCAGGTAGATAATTGCATCATCTACCCCAACATGGGGCTGATATGCAAACTGCAGAGGGTCTTGCAATGGGCACACCAGCGGCCTGAGGTGTGCCAGGACCAGTCTCTCCATGACCTTCATGATGTGAGAGGTCAGTGCCACTGGCCTGTAGTCCTCCAGTGCAGCAGGACGTCCTTTTTTAGGCACTGGAACCAGGCAGGATGTTTTCCAGAGCAGTGGTACTCTCTGAAGGCATAGGCTGAGGTTGAAGAGGTGCTGGAGAACTTCACAGAGCTGGTTGGAACATGCCTTCAACACACGAGGGCTGATGCAGTCCAGACCAGCAGCTTTCCTCTGTTTGAGCTTCTCTAGTTCTCTCCTCACCTGGCTGGATGTAATATGGAGTCCAGACTGGGGAGAGTGGGACACGGCAGGTTCTGAGGTTGAGGTCAGCAGTGGGTTGGGGGGTGGAGGTGGCGATGGTGGTGGGAAGAGGTGTCTGCTGTTGGAGGTGGTGGGGAACTGTGGGGGCTGTGAGGATGTCCTGGGGGCAAGAGGTGTGAAAAGGTCCATGGTGGGTGTCAGCAGGGGGGAAGTAGACAGGGGTGGTGAGGGGTAGATGGTGGTGGGGGGAGGTGGGGGGTTGTTGTTTTGTGATGCAGTAGAAGGGTTGTAAGGTGTGGGTGTGTTAGAGTTGAACCTATTGAAAAACATGTTCAGCTCGTTAGTACGTCTCTCGTCCCCCTCAACTGCACCCCCACCTCTCCTCTGGAAACCGGTGATCTCTCTCATCCCACTCCAGACATCCAAGACCTTCTTCAGAAGAGGTTTGATTACGGCTACTTTAAATGACTGAGGTACATAGCCTGACAGCAAAGATAAGTTGATCATGTTTAATAAAGAGGTGCTCAGTAACGGTAAAGCTTCTTTAAGCAGTGAAGTTGGGATGGGATCTAAGAGACAGGTAGAAGGCTTAGATGAGGAAATCAATGAAGTCAGTTTGTGGAGGTCTATGGGAGAAAAGCAGTCCAAGTATACATCAAGTTCTTCAATGAGTCCTATGCTTCCTGTGTTTTAAAGACAAAGCAGTTTCAGTCAAAGGCACAGTGTGACTGATTTTCTCCCTAATAGTTATAATCTTCTCATTAAAGAAGCTCATGAAGTCACTACTACTGAGGGTTATGGGAATAGATGGTTCAATAGAGCTGTGGCTCTCTGTCAGCCTGGCTACAGTGCTGAAAAGAAACCTGGGGTTGTTCTTATTTTCCTCTACTAATGATGAATAATAAGCTGCTCTGGCCTTACGGACTAAGAACCAGGCTTTCAAAAGACGTATAGTTTAATTTAGGTTTAGGTTTGATCGATAGACTAGGATCAAAAATGGCTGCAACTCCTCCTCCACGACCTGTATCTCTAGGAATGTGAGTATTAATATGACTAGGAGGAGTGGATTCACTCAGGCTGACATAATCATCCTGACACAACCAGGTTTCAGTAAGACAAAATAAATCAACCTGGTTATCTGATATTAATTCATTTACTAGTAGAGCTTTAGATGATAATGACCTGATATTTAACAGTCCACATTTAATTCTCCTGTCCTGATTAACTATTTCAGCAGTGGATTTAATTTTTATTAAGTTATTTTGTTCAACTCCCCTTTTGTTTACTATGGATTTAACTGATTTCAGTGGTCGTGGGACAGACACCGTTTCTATGGGGTTCTGGGTGGGTGACTGCTCTAATGGAAGCACAGAGAAGTGTGTTAAACTACAACTCTGTCTCCTGGTCTCAACCCTGGGTTGTCATGGGTTAGGTCGACTAATAAACTTGGCCATGTTTCTAGAAATGAGAGCTGCTCCTTCCAAAGTAGGATGGATGCAGTCTCTCCTCATCAGACCAGGTTTTCCCCAGAAACTGCTCCAATTATCGATGAAGCCCACATCATTAACTGGACACCACCTCGACAGCCAGCGGTGGAAGGATGACATGCGACTAAACATGTCATCAGAGGCCAAGCTAGGGAGGGGACCAGAGAAAACTACGGAGTGCGACATTGTTTTAGCGTAAGCACACACCGATTCCACGTTAATTTTTGTGACCTCCGATTGGCGTAACCGGGTGTCATTACTGCCAGCGTGAATAACAATAGTCCTATATTTCCGCTTATCCTTAGCCAGCAGTTTCAAATAGGATTCAACATCGCCCGCTCTGGCCCCCGGAATGCATTTGACTATGGTTGCCGGTGTCGCTAATTTCACGTTTCGAAGAATAGAGCTGCCAATAACCAGGGTTGGCTTCTCAGCGGGTGTGTCGCTGAGTGGGGAAAACTTGTTAGAAACGTGAAGGGGTCGGTGGTGATGCTGTCCTTCGGACAGTCAGAAAAACACACAATAACATAGAATAACACACAGAAAGGAATGAAATGAAACATGAACAAACGGAAGGAATATTTGTTTATTAAACACCTTCATCAGTCACTGCTGCTGTTCTATCACAGTTTCTCTCAGTTGTTTACACATATTTTCTGAAAGCATGCCTCATATTCTCAGAACTCCACACGCAAATCCAAAAACACACACACACACACACACACACACACACAATGAGCAAGACTTTACATTCAAAAATAAGTTATTTCTTCTCAAAATGAAAAAAACACTGACATGTTCAGTATAAAACTCTATGATGAATGGAAAACACTTGTATGACTTCTGCCTTTTTTTTTACTACAGAAAGTACATACATAACTGTGTGTGTTATAAAAATATTGTTTTATTCTCAGAATACACAAATACACTGCAACAAATATCTTTTATTTTTCCAACAAAAACAATGCACATCACAACCAACATACACAAACATGCACATTTCATTCCATACAGTGGACACAAAACAAATTTACTGTATACAGTTACAGTAATAAAACAATAAAACTACGCTGCATCCTCTCTTCTGTTTCGGTCTGGCCACAGCACCTCATCCATATCACAGCCAATCTTTTCTCTGGAAACTGTGAGGGCCCAAACGCTCGACTCGAGGCAGGAGATCGGTGCAACCAACAGGTGTTTTTTATTGAGACAGGCAGGATAATCAGACGGACGGGAAACTCTGGAGACGGGCAAGACGAGGCCGGCTACGGAGATGAGGGACAGGCTCTGGTGACGAGGGATTGGCTCTGGAGACGAGGGACAGGCTCTGGAGACGAGGGACTGGCTCTGGAAACGAGGGACTGGCTCTGGAGACGAGAGACTGGCTCTGGAGACGGGCAAGACGAGGCCGGTTACGGAGATGAGGGACAGGCTCTGGTGACGAGGGACAGGCTCTGGAGATGAGGGACTGGCTCTAGAGACAAGGGACAGGCTCTGGAAACGAGGGACAGGCTCTGGAGACGAGGGACTGGCTCTGGAGACGAGGGACTGGCTCTGGAGACGGGCAAGACGAGGCCGGCTACGGAGATGAGGGATTGGCTCTGGTGACGAGGGACTGGCTCTGGAGACAAGGGACAGGCTCTGGAGACGAGGGACTGGCTCTGGAGACAAGGGACAGGCTCTGGAAACAAGGGACAGGCTCTGGAGACTAGTGACTGGCTCTGGAGATGAGGGACTCGCTCTGGAAACGAGGGACAGGCTCTGGAGAGGAGGGACAGGCTCTGGAGACGAGAGACTGGCTCTGGAGACGAGGGACAGGCTCTGGAGACGAGAGACTGGCTCTGGAGACGAGGGACAGGCTCTGGAGACGAGGGGCAGGTAAGCTCATGGGACGAGGAACAAGGACAAATCTGACAAGACGATCTCGCAACAAGAAAAGACCTGAAACTTCCTGAAGTCACCTGAGAAAAGACCTGAAGTCCTGTACTGGTGTGTACTAGTTGGGAGGATTTATAATGGATTCAAACTCTGATCTGCAAAAAGTCCATGTTATATAAAGAAAATGTGTGTTTGTGTGTGTGTGTGTGTGAGGACTATCACACCGTTTTTGTGATAACTTCAAAATAAAAGCCTATTGCTGGTAGTTAGTTATCATCAGTAGAAACAGATTCATGTCCACAGTGTTTTGTGAATGAGACAAATATATTCTTATATTTTATGAAATTATTATATTGATAAATATTCAATTCTGCATGCTGATGAGGTGGGCGGGGCTAATATTGTGCTTCAACAGCACCAAACTCATTAAAATACAAAAATAAATACAAGTACATACAGTATATATGACATATGTCATAATAAAGTGATCACATACATGAATACTGCATGACACCGAAGTAATGTACGATGTCATGATTTCCTGCTTTTATTTTGAAGTCTACATGAAATATTTGAAAAGCTTAATTTTAAAATGTTGTCTAAGTGATGCTGCAATAACAACAACAACAATAATAATGATGTGTGTTTCCACAGTGACATCATGCTGCTCACACTTCCTCTGGGCTGATCCTGGGTCAGTTGTCAGTCATCATCAGACCATGAGTCGCTGGCGTTTCCTCTCCTGTGACTCTCAGTCAGCTTCCTGTTGACTGCAGCCGCTAACTTTAAGCTAAATTTAACCATCTGTCGCCCTGCAGTAACCCACCTGTGTGATGTCATCCAACCAGGAAGTCAAACTGACTCTGAGCACGAGTACCATTGTCAGTAGTAGTGGTCTAGTACTACTACTGTAGACAGTAGTACTAGTACCAGTACCATATGCAGTAGTACTGTTACTAGTACTGTATGCAGTAGTACTAGTACTAGTACCGTAGGCAGTAGCACTAGTACTGTATGCAGTAATAGTACTACTAGTACCGTAGGCAGTAGCACTAGCACTGTATGCAGTAATAGTACTACTAGTACCGTAGGCAGTAGCACTAGCACTGTATGCAGTAATAGTACTACTAGTACCGTAGGCAGTAGCACTAGCACTGTATGCAGTAATAGTACTACTAGTACCGTAGGCAGTAGCACTAGCACTGTATGCAGTAATAGTACTACTAGTACCGTAGGCAGTAGCACTAGCACTGTATGCAGTAATAGTACTACTAGTACCGTAGGCAGTAGCACTAGCACTGTATGCAGTAATAGTACTACTAGTACCGTAGGCAGTAGCACTAGCACTGTATGCAGTAATAGTACTACTAGTACCGTAGGCAGTAGCACTAGCACTGTATGCAGTAATAGTACTACTAGTACCGTGAGGCAGTAGCACTAGCACTGTATGCAGTAATAGTACTACTAGTACCGTGGGCAGTAGCACTAGCACTGTATGCAGTAATAGTACTACTAGTACCGTGAGGCAGTAGCACTAGCACTGTATGCAGTAATAGTACTACTAGCACCGTGAGGCCGTAGCACCAGCACTGTATGCAGTAATAGTACTACTAGTACCGTAGGCAGTAGCACCAGCACTGTATGCAGTAATAGTACTACTAGTACCGTAGGCAGTAGCACCAGCACTGTATGCAGTAATAGTACTACTAGTACCGTAGGCAGTAGCACCAGCACTGTATGCAGTAATAGTACTACTAGTACCGTAGGCAGTAGCACCAGCACTGTATGCAGTAATAGTACTACTAGTACCGTAGGCAGTAGCACTAGCACTGTATGCAGTAATAGTACTACTAGTACCGTAGGCAGTAGCACTAGCACTGTATGCAGTAATAGTACTACTAGTACCGTAGGCAGTAGCACCAGCACTGTATGCAGTAATAGTACTACTAGTACCGTAGGCAGTAGCACTAGCACTGTATGCAGTAATAGTACTACTAGTACCGTAGGCAGTAGCACCAGCACTGTATGCAGTAATAGTACTACTAGTACCGTAGGCAGTAGCACCAGCACTATATGCAGTAATAGTACTACTAGTACCGTAGGCAGTAGCACCAGCACTATATGCAGTAATAGTACTACTAGTACCGTAGGCAGTAGCACCAGCACTATATGCAGTAATAGTACTACTAGTACCGTAGGCAGTAGCACCAGCACTATATGCAGTAATAGTACTACTAGTGCCGTAGGCAGTAGCACCAGCACTCTATGCCGTAATAGTACTACTAGTACCGTGGGCAGTAGCACCAGCACTGTATGCAGTAATAGTACTACTAGTACCGTGAGGCAGTAGCACCAGCACTGTATGCAGTAATAGTACTACTAGTACCGTAGGCAGTAGCACCAGCACTGTATGCAGTAATAGTACTACTAGTACCGTAGGCAGTAGCACCAGCACTGTATGCAGTAATAGTACTACTAGTACCGTAGGCAGTAGCACCAGCACTATATGCAGTAATAGTACTACTAGTACCGTAGGCAGTAGCACCAGCACTGTATGCAGTAATAGTACTACTAGTACCGTAGGCAGTAGCACCAGCACTGTATGCAGTAATAGTACTACTAGTACCGTAGGCAGTAGCACCAGCACTGTATGCAGTAATAGTACTACTAGTACCGTAGGCAGTAGCACTAGTACTATATGCAGTAATAGTACTACTAGTACCGTAGGCAGTAGCACTAGTACTATATGCAGTAATAGTACTACTAGTACCGTAGGCAGTAGCACCAGCACTGTATGCAGTAATAGTACTACTAGTACCGTAGGCAGTAGCACCAGCACTATATGCAGTAATAGTACTACTAGTACCGTAGGCAGTAGCACCAGCACTGTATGCAGTAATAGTACTACTAGTACCGTAGGCAGTAGCACTAGTCCCGTTGCCTTGTGGTTTAGCTGCTGCTAACGCTAATGTTAGCGCTGTTGTGAAAGGCTGCAGTGTTGAAGTGAAGGTGTGAATGAGGGTTTGACAGCAGCATATAACATGATGTTGTTGTGTGTGGTGAGCAGAGACGCTCATTTCACCAGAATATTTCATTTAGCAGAAAGCATGCCGTGTTCAGATGTGCCCAGCGTCCAGAAAAACCACAGGAGTCTCTTCCACTATTGTCTCCCACATTCAGAGTAAACACTGAACTCAGCACTGTGTCCTCCCACAGAGTCCACTGGGACTTCATCACATCCATAGTTTAACAAACACTCCTCCTCAGGCTCTCTCCTTCCATATACTCTTTCTTTCTTTCTCTCTTTCTTCCTTCTTATTTACCTTGTGTCCTCTGGGACTGGAAGCAGGAGGAAAATGTTAGCTTAGCTTAGCATGAAGACGGAGTATTGCTAAGCTAAATGATATGCATTACTTAAGTAGTGAAGAACTGAAGTTATTGTGTTATTGTGGTTTTGGGGGAATGAAGCGAACGAACGAATCATCAATCAACATGAGCTGCCTCCTAAATCATGACACCATGACGGTGTGTGTGTGTGTGTGTTGTAAAATAATAAAATAAAGTCCTCCAGGCTGAGAACATTTCCCAGTTCCAACAATCCTTCATTTTCTGAACTGTCATGAACTCATAAATTACGTTGTTAAAGCGCCTCAGATCATCTCTTTATTTCTTCTCCCTGGAGGACACATTCCGATTGATCGATAGATTCTTTATAAATCCTGAGGGACATTCAGTAACCAGCAGCACAAGTTAAAAATATACTCTACTATTTACTTCTTCTTATTTATCATCTCAATCTGTTCCAAAACAGTTTTTATTCCTTTTCGCTCTATGAAGCATTTTCATCTGTTGTTCCGGCTGAATGTTAGCCTAGCTTAGCATAAAGACTGAAAGCAGGGGGAAACTGTTAGCCTAGCTTAGCATTAAGACTGGAAGCTGGGGGAAACTGTTAGCCTAGCTTAGCATAAAGACTGGAAGCAGGGGGAAACTGTTAGCCAAGCTTAGCATAATGATTGGAGGCAGGGGGGAAACTGTTAGCCTAGCAGCTAATGCAACTGTTTCTCTCCCTAAAAAATATCATTCAAACTATATCATATAATGTAACATAATAAGACTCTCTATCATCTCACCGGACTAAACTGAAACTAAACATTTCAACTCGTTTCCTAAAAACTGATCTGGACATTTGCTGAACTTTGAGGAATGTGTTTATTTTATTTTTGAAGCGGTCTGCATTAATCCTCCTGGAGTCCCTGCAGAGCTGCAGAGTGTGGACTCTGGACCTTTAATTCCCAGGTCAGAAATGTCATGATGTCATGATGTGGCGTTCGGTGCCGTTTGGTGGCGGCCTGGCAGCTCGCCGTCTGGACGGGCATGAATGGTTGTGAGGTTGACAGAATTAAGATCAAAACAGACGGTGACGTAACGAACCTGAGGAGCTCTGAGGTAACGGGTCAGAGCTTAACGGACGCCACTTGAAAAGCCGCAGCTTCCTGTTTGGCGAGCTGTTGGCCAACCGGCTCGCCTCGTCCCGTAAACGACGACTTTTTGCAGAACTAGTCGACCACAGGACGTCTCTGAAGAACAAGAACTGATCTGGATCTTTCAAAACCCTCTGAAGCAACAACGGACAGATTTCCACAAGACCTGAAGGGGACCAGGACCAGGACCCACAGGACCAGAGACCTGCAGGACCAGAAGCCACAAGACCAGAACCAGAGACCTGCAGGACCAGGACGCACAGGACGAGGACCCAAAGAACCTGCAGAAGACCACTGCAGAAGACGAGCAGCTGTTAGTAATAAAGAGTATAAACGACATGACTCTGTTCATCAGAGCCTCTAAAACACTTTTAATCAAATTCAAAATTGGTTCAATTTACCGTGGTATCATCAACAAAGCATGCTGGGAATGGTCATGTGATGATGACGTTTCTGAGCCAAAGGAATTTCACTCAGTTTGAAGTCTTACTGTGAAGGACAGACTGAGCACAACAAAATAAACAGGAAGTACTTCCCTCATATCTCCATTCAGTTTTTACACAAGGTGCATATTATGTTTGATGGGTTTTTCAAAATAAAACCAGCCACACAGAAGCGTGATGCTGTTCTTCTCCAGGACTGCAGCAGAAAGCAGGAAGAATAAAAGAATAGAAGAAAAAAACAACTAACTTTGACAGATCTGGTTTATAAACAGCATGAGGATCTTTGTGGTGTCTCTTCTCTCTTGTCACTCTTGTCTCTCTCGTCCAACTCATCCCTCTAGTCTCTCGTCTCTCTTGTCTCTCTTGTCCCTATTGTCTCTCTCATCTCGCTTGTCTCTCTCGTCCCGCTTGTCTCTTTTGTCCCTCTTGTCTCTCTCATCCCTCTTGTCTCTCTCATCTCTCTTGTCTCTCTTGTCCATCTTGTCTCTCTTGTCTCTCTCATCTCTCTTGTCTCTCTCATCCCTCTTGTCTCTCTTGTCTCTCTCGTCCCTCTTGTCTCTCTCATCTCTCTTGTCTCTCTCGTCCAACTCATCCCTCTAGTCTCTCGTCTCTCTTGTCTCTCTTGTCTCTCTTGTCCCTATTGTCTCTCTCATCTCGCTTGTCTCTCTTGTCCCTCTTGTCTCTCTCGTCCCTCTTGTCTCTCTCATCTCTCTTGTCTGTCTTGTCCCTCTTGTCTCTCTTCTCCCTCTCGTCTCTCTTGTCTCTCTTGTCCCTCTTGTCCCTCTCGTCTCTCTCGTCTCTCTCGTCCCTCTTGTCTCTCTCATCTCTCTTGTCTCTCTCGTCCCTCTTGTCTCTCTCATCTCTCTTGTCCCTCTTGTCTCTCTCGTCCCTCTTGTCTCTCTCGTCTCTCTTGTCTCTCTTGTCCTTCTTGTCTCTCTCACCTCTCTTGTCTCTCTTCTCCCTCTCGTCTCTCTTGTCTCTCTTGTCCCTCTTGTCCCTCTCGTCTCTCTCGTCTCTCTCGTCCCTCTTGTCTCTCTCATCTCTCTTGTCTCTCTCGTCCCTCTTGTCTCTCTCATCTCTCTTGTCCCTCTTGTCTCTCTCGTCCCTCTTGTCTCTCTCGTCTCTCTTGTCTCTCTTGTCCTTCTTGTCTCTCTCACCTCTCTTGTCTCTCTTGTCCCTCTTGTCTCTCTTGTCTCTCTTGTCCCTCTTGTCTCTCTCGTCCCTCTCGTCTCTCTCGTCTCTCTCGTCCCTCTTGTCTCTCGTGGTGCAGACTGTTCGATCTTCAGGCTCATCCACTGATCCTCTTGTCACGGCAGAGGCTTTTCATGATGGATGAAGAACCATCAGCCATGCTTTAATGAAGGGCGGCGTCCACATGCTGCGACCTGTCACCGGACACGTGGGAGGTGTGATGTCACAGCAGTGATGCAATGGGTAGATGGGCGAGGAAACGGGGACGTTGGGGCGTAACGACAACAAACTACCACGGCTCATCATTATGGGCTCAGCCCAGATAACTGTCCCGTGTCACATGACAGACAGCGAGACGATCCAACAACACGTTTACCTTTCTGAGGCGTGTCCTGCTGGTCCACCTGAGACAGTAAGGACAGGTGAGGACAGGTGAGGACAAGATGTGACCTCTGACCTCTGGTCTTATGATGAGCTGATCAAAAGAAAGAAAAAGTCAGAAATAATTTTTAAGAGACAAAAAAGCTTTTAGCTCATTTCCTCTGATATGGAGAGAAAAACATCAACTCTTTAATGATAATAATAAAAATAAAATTCAATATGAGTATTATTAGTAATAATACTAATAATATTGAAAGTCACATCTTTTACTGAACCGTCCAGTCTTTGTCCTGGTCTACAGATAGTCCTTGTCCAGTCTTTGTCCTGGTCTACAGATAGTCCTGGTCCAGTCTTTGTCCTGGTCTACAGATAGTCCTGGTCCAGTCTTTGTCCTGGTCTACAGATAGTCCTGTTCCATTCTTTGTCCTGGTCTACAGATAGTCCTTGTCCAGTCTTTGTCCTGGTCTACAGATAGTCCTTGTCCATTCTTTGTCCTGGTCTGCAGATAGTCCTGGTCCAGTCTTTGTCCTGGTCTACAGATAGTCCTGGTCCAGTCTTTGTCCTGGTCTACAGATAGTCCTTGTCCAGTCTTTGTCCTGGTCTACAGATAGTCCTTGTCCAGTCTTTGTCCTGGTCTACAGATAGTCCTGGTCCAGTCTTTGTCCTGGTCTACAGATAGTCCTGTTCCATTCTTTGTCCTGGTCTACAGATAGTCCTTGTCCAGTCTTTGTCCTGGTCTACAGACAGTCCTTGTCCATTCTTTGTCCTGGTCTGCAGATAGTCCTGGTCCAGTCTTTGTCCTGGTCTGCAGATAGTCCTGGTTGAGTCTTTGTCCTGGTCTACAGATAGTCCTGGTCCATTCTTTGTCCTGGTCTACAGATAGTCCTTGTCCAGTCTTTGTCCTGGTCTACAGATAGTCCTGGTCCAGTCTTTGTCCTGGTCTACAGATAGTCCTTGTCCAGTCTTTGTCCTGGTCTGCAGATAGTCCTGGTCCAGTCTTTGTCCTGGTCTACAGATAGTCCTTGTCCAGTCTTTGTCCTGGTCTACAGATAGTCCTTGTCCAGTCTTTGTCCTGGTCTACAGATAGTCCTGGTCCAGTCTTTGTCCTGGTCTACAGATAGTCCTTGTCCAGTCTTTGTACTGGTCTACAGATAGTCCTGTTCCATTCTTTGTCCTGGTCTACAGATAGTCCTTGTCCAGTCTTTGTCCTGGTCTACAGATAGTCCTGGTCCAGTCTTTGTCCTGGTCTACAGATAGTCCTTGTCCAGTCTTTGTACTGGTCTACAGATAGTCCTGTTCCATTCTTTGTCCTGGTCTACAGATAGCCCTGGTCCAGTCTTTGTCCTGGTCTACAGATAGTCCTGGTCCAGTCTTTGTCCTGGTCTACAGATAGTCCTTGTCCAGTCATTGTCCTGGTCTACAGATAGCCTTGGTCCAATCTTTGTCCTGGTCTACAGATAGCCCTGGTCCAGTCTTTGTCCTGGTCTACAGATAGCCCTGGTCCAGTCTTTGTCCTGGTCTACAGATAGTCCTGGTCCAGTATCTACAGAGGAGCAGCCTCTGCAGTGTCTAATCTTTCCTGAAACCTTCAGCCGGGAGGAAACCCTCCTCTAATCCTCTCATCCTTCATCTTATCTTTCTGGACGCCTTCGTTTCTCCAGTAGAACTCAGTCCTGTCGGCTTCATTTATGTGACGGCATGAACTTCCCTTCAGAGGTCAGAGGTCGAGATAACAGATCATGTAGAAATGAAGACTTTAAAGTTCACCCTTATCTGAGCCATAAATCCACTGCAGACACAAGACTGACACTGACTGAGACTGAGACTAACTGAGACTGAGACTGGGACTAACTGAGACTGGAACTGACTGAGACTGAGACTGAGACTAACTGAGACTGAGACTGAGACTGACTGAGACTGGGACTAACTGAGACTGAGACTGAGACTAACTGAGACTGAGACTGGGACTAACTGAGACTGGGACTGACACTAACTGAGACTGACACTAACTGAGACTGAGACTAACTGAGACTGGGACTAACTGAGACTAACTGAGACTGAGACTGACTGAGACTGGGACTGACACTAACTGAGACTGAGACTGAGACTAACTGAGACTGGGACTGAGACTGAGACTGAGACTAACTGAGACTGAGACTGAGACTAACTGAGACTGGGACTAACTGAGACTGAGACTGAGACTGACTGAGACTGAGACTGAGACTGAGACTGGGACTAACTGAGACTGAGACTGACACTAACTGAGACTGAGACCAACTGAGACTGGGACTAACTGAGACTGAGACTAACTGAGACTAAGACTGAGTGAGACTGAGACTGAGACTGGGACTAACTGAGACTGAGACTGACACTGACTGAGACTGAGACTAACTGAGACTGGGACTAACTGAGACTGAGACTAACTGAGACTAAGACTGAGTGAGACTGAGACTGAGACTGGGACTAACTGAGACTGAGACTGACACTGACTGAGACTGAGACTAACTGAGACTGGGACTAACTGAGACTGAGACTAACTGAGACTAAGACTGAGTGAGACTGAGACTGGGACTAACTGAGACTGAGACTGACACTAATTGAGACTGAGACTGACACTAACTGAGACTGAGACCAACTGAGACTGAGACTAACTGAGACTAAGACTGAGTGAGACTGAGACTGAGACTGGGACTAACTGAGACTGAGACTGACACTAATTGAGACTGAGACTGACACTAACTGAAACTGCGACTGACACCAACTGAGACTGAGACTAACTGAGACTGAGATTGACACTTATTGAGACTGCGCTATTGTTCAGTTTACTGATGTTTACACCACTTTAAACAAACAGCATGCCGCTCTCTGGACGTTCTGGAGGTTTTTGAGGTTCAGAGGGTTTTCAAGGTTCTGGAGGTTCAGAGGGTTCTGGAGGTTCTGGAGGTTTTGGAGCTTGAGAGGTTCAGAGGGTTGTGGAGGTTCTGTAGGTTTTTGAGGTTCAGAGGGTTCTGGAGGTTTTTGAGGTTCAGAGGGTTGTGGAGGTTCTGGAGGTTGAGAGGTTCAGAGGGTTGTGGAGGTTCTGGAGGTTGAGAGGTTCAGAGGGTTGTGGAGGTTCTGGAGGTTGAGAGGTTCAGAGGGTTGTGGAGGTTCTAGAGGTTCAGAGGGTTGTGGAGGTTCTGGAGGTTCAGAGGTTCAGAGGGTTGTGGAGGTTCTGGAGGTTCAGAGGTTCAGAGGGTTGTGGAGGTTCTGGAGGTTGAGAGGTTCAGTGGGTTGTGGAGGTTCTGGAGGTTCTGGAGGTTTTGGAGGTTGAGAGGTGTAGAGGGTTCTGGACGTTCTGGAGGCTTTTGAGGTTCAGAGGGTTCTCGAGGTTCTGGAGGTTTTGGAGGTTCAGAGGTTCAGAGGGTTGTGGAGGTTCTGGAGGTTTTGGAGGTTGAGAGGTTCAGAGGGTTGTGGAGGTTCTGGAGGTTTTGGAGGTTGAGAGGTTCAGAGGGTTGTGGAGGTTCTGAAGGTTGAGAGGTTCAGAGGGTTGTGGAGATTCTGGAGATTCTGGAGGTTCTGGAGGTTTTGGAGGTTGAGAGGTTCAGAGGGTTCTGGACATTCTGGAGGTTTTTGAGATTCAGAGGGTTCTCGAGGTTCTGGAGATTCAGAGGTTCAGAGGGTTGTGGAGGTTTTGGAGGTTCAGAGGTTCTGGAGGTTGAGAGGTTGAGAGGTTCAGAGGGTTGTGGAGGTTCTGGAGGTTCTGGAGGTTTTGGAGGTTGAGAGGTTCAGAGGGTTGTGGAGGTTCTGGAGGTTGAGAGGTTCAGAGGGTTGTGGAGGTTATGGAGGTTTTGGAGGTTCAGAGGTTCAGAGGGTTGTGGAGATTCTGGAGGTTCTGGAGGTTTTGGAGGTTGAGAGGTTCAGAGGGTTGTGGAGGTTCTGGAGGTTGAGAGGTTCAGAGGGTTGTGGAGGTTATGGAGGTTTTGGAGGTTCAGAGGTTCAGAGGGTTGTGGAGGTTCTGGAGGTTCTGGAGGTTTTGGAGGTTGAGAGGTTCAGAGGGTTGTGGAGGTTCTGGAGGTTCTGGAGGTTTTGGAGGTTGAGAGGTTCAGAGGGTTGTGGAGGTTCTGGAGGTTGAGAGGTTCAGAGGGTTGTGGAGGTTCAGAGGGTTGTGGAGGTTCTGGAGGTTGAGAGGTTCAGAGGGTTGTGGAGGTTTTTGAGGTTCAGAGGGTTGTGGAGGTTCTGGAAGTTCAGAGGTTCAGAGGGTTGTGGAGGTTCTGGAGGTTGAGAGGTTCAGAGGGTTGTGGAGATTCTGGAGGTTCTGGAGGTTCTGGAGGTTTTGGAGGTTGAGAGGTTCAGAGGGTTCTGGACATTCTGGAGGTTTTTGAGATTCAGAGGGTTCTCGAGGTTCTGGAGATTCAGAGGTTCGGAGGGTTGTGGAGGTTGTGGAGGTTTTGGAGGTTGAGAGATCCAGAGGGTTCTGGATGTTCTGGAGGTTTTGGAGGTTCAGAGGTTCAGATCGTTCTCGAGGTTCTGGAGGTTCTGGAGGTGCAGTGACTCAACACAAAAAGCTCAACTGTCACAGAGCAGGAAGTGGTTTCACTGACTTCCTCTTTCAGGTTTAGTGCCTGAGGATGGCAGGAAGTGAACGCAGCACTCCCTGCAGAGTGTTCAGCAAACCTGGACCCTGAATCCTCTTCTGGATCCTGAATCTTCTTCTGGGCCCTGAGCCAGTTTGTCAGTACCAAGTTACACCAGAGTTCCTGATGGAGAGAATAAAACCCCCGAAACACAGTTCAGGCTCAACCTGATGATCCCTGAGGGTCTCTGATGGTGTTTGATATCTATGATGGTCTCTGAGGGTCTCTGAAGGTCTTTAATGGTCTTTCATGGTCTCTGAGGTCTTGTGGTCTAGATTGTCCCTGAGGGTCTCTGGTGGTCTCTATGGTCTCTGGTGGTCCTTAAGGGTCTCTGGTGATCCCTTAGGGTCTCTGATGGTCCTTGAGGGTTTCTGATCATCCCTGAGGGTCTCTGATTGACCAAGATGGTTCCTGGAGTCCTGAATCTGACCCAGACAGTCCTGATCAGACTGAGTGCAGACTGGCTGCTGGTCTTCAGTGTCTCCCTCACTGTTTATTTTATTCTATTTATTCTTCTGATCATCATCATGATCAGTGTGATGGTTATAGTAAAGATGACTTCCTGTTGGTGCTTCTTGTTTTTTCTTGTTGAGGTGTTCCGAGCCCATCAGATTTATTACCAGTTTTTCTGCTTCCAACTGTGGGAATACTGGACATTCTTGTAAAAGGTGCACTCACAGGTGAGGGAAACCTTCACTGCCATGGCCTCATTCCAACCCAAGAACTAGCCAGATATAAACAGTTTATTAAATGTTTGACCAGAGAGGAGAACATTCTGGATCACTGTTACTCTGCAGTAAGTGGAGCCTATCACCGGGCCACTCTGACCACATCATGGCCCACCTGATTCCTGCTTACAGACAGAAATTAAAGCTCTGTAAACCAGTGAGGCTGTGGAGGGTCTTCAGGAGTGCTTGCATTGTACAGACTGGGATGTTTTCAGGACTGAACCCAGCAGCCTGGTAGAGCTTCTGAAGGAGCTTCTGAAGGAGCTTCTGATGGAGCTTCTGAAGGAGCTTCTGATGGAGCTTCTGAAGGAGATTCTGATGGAGCTTCTAAAGGAGCTTCTGAAGGAGCTTCTGATGGAGCTTCTGATGGAGCTTCTAAAGGAGCTTCTGAAGGAGCTTCTGATGGAGCTTCTGATGGAGCTTCTAAAGGAGATTCTGAAGGAGCTTCTGATGGAGCTTCTGATGGAGCTTCTAAAGGAGATTCTGAAGGAGCTTCTGATGGAGCTTCTGATGGAGCTTCTAAAGGAGATTCTGATGGAGCTTCTAAAGGGGCTTCTGAAGGAGCTTCTGATGGAGCTTCTGATGGAGCTTCTAAAGGAGATTCTGAAGGAGCTTCTGATGGAGCTTCTGATGGAGCTTCTAAAGGAGATTCTGAAGGAGCTTCTGATGGAGCTTCTAAAGGAGATTCTGATGGAGCTTCTAAAGGAGATTCTGAAGGAGCTTCTGATGGAGCTTCTGATGGAGCTTCTAAAGGAGCTTCTGATGGAGCTTCTAAAGGAGATTCTGAAGGAGCTTCTGATGGAGCTTCTGATGGAGCTTCTAAAGGAGATTCTGAAGGAGCTTCTGATGGAGCTTCTGAAGGAGCTTCTGAAGGAGATTCTGAAGGAGATTCTGAAGGAGCTTCTGATGGAGCTTCTGAAGGAGATTCTGAAGGAGCTTCTGAAGGAGATTCTGATGGAGCTTCTGAAGGAGCTTCTGAAGGAGCTTCTGAAGGAGATTCTGAAGGAGATTCTAAAGGAGCTTCTGATGGAGCTTCTGAAGGAGATTCTGAAGGAGCTTCTGAAGGAGCTTCTGATGGAGCTTCTAAAGGAGCTTCTGATGGAGCTTCTGATGGAGCTTCTGAAGGAGATTCTGAAGGAGCTTCTGAAGGAGATTCTGATGGAGCTTCTGAAGGAGCTTCTGAAGGAGCTTCTGAAGGAGATTCTGAAGGAGATTCTAAAGGAGCTTCTGATGGAGCTTCTGAAGGAGATTCTGAAGGAGCTTCTGAAGGAGCTTCTGATGGAGCTTCTAAAGGAGCTTCTGAAGGAGATTCTGAAGGAGCTTCTGAAGGAGATTCTGAAGGAGCTTCTGAAGGAGATTCTGATGGAGCTTCTGAAGGAGATTCTGAAGGAGCTTCTGAAGGAGATTCTGAAGGAGCTTCTGAAGGAGATTCTGATGGAGCTTCTAAAGGAGCTTCTGATGGAGCTTCTGATGGAGCTTCTGAAGGAGATTCTGAAGGAGCTTCTGATGGAGCTTCTGAAGGAGCTTCTAAAGCATCATGAAGCTTCAGGAAACACAGAATGGACAGATGCTGCCATTTATAACATAAAGAACAATAAATAAAATAAATGACAGTAAGTAGATCGCTGTCGTCTTTATCAGATATGAGGAAGTAAATGGTGACCTCCAGACTGACGCCTCCTCATGCTTGTACTTCCTGTCTGTTGTCATGGTGACAGTGGTGGGCAGAGCCTGACCTATAACTGACTGTCATCAGAGCTGCTTTAATTTAGAAACTCGACCTTAAGACACAAACAAGAAACATCTCTGCTCTCCTCCTCTTCCCCTCCTCCTCCCCCTCTCCTCCTCTTCCCCTCCTCCTCCCCTTCTCCTCCTCTTCCCCTCCTCCTCTTCCCCTCCTCCTCCCCTTCTCCTCCTGTTCCCCTCCTCCTCTTCCCCTCCTCTCCTCTCCATATTTAAATCTTATCAGTGCTGATAAAACCTCATCAGGTCAGTGTAACCTCTGGCATCAACACTCAGCTCAATACAAGAAAGTCAACATGTCAATACTAAAGTATGGTACCTGAAAACTGTGAAGAGACGGAACTAAAATCATTACTATTAATATTGTTACATGCACTACTTTTACCACTACTACTACTACTACTACTGCTACTACTGCTACTACTACTACTACTACTACTACTACTGCTACTACTGCTACTACTACTGCTACTACTGCTACTACTACTACTACTACTGCTACTACTACTACTACTACTGCTACTACTGCTACTACTACTGCTACTACTGCTACTACTACTACTACTACTACTACTACTACTACTACTATCACTACTACAGTGACTACTACTACTATTATCACTACTACAGTGACTACTGCTACTACTACTACTATTATCACTACTACAGTGACTACTACTACTACTACTACTACTGCTGATACTACCACTACTACAGTGACTACTACTACAACTACTACTACTGCTACTACCACTACTACAGTGACTACTACTACTACTACTACTACTGCTACTACTGCTACTACTACTGCTACTACTGCTACTACCACTACTACAGTGACTACTACTACTACTACTATTACTATCACTACTACAGTGACTACTACTACTATTATCACTACTACAGTGACTACTACTACTACTACTACTATTATCACTACTACAGTGACTACTACTACTACTACTACTACTGCTGATACTACCACTACTACAGTGACTACTACTACAACTACTACTACTGCTACTACCACTACTACAGTGACTACTACTACTACTACTACTACTGCTACTACCACTACTACAGTGACTACTACTACAGCTACTACTACTACTACTACCACAACTACTATTATCACTACTACAGTGACTACTACTACTACTACTACTGTTATCACTACTACAGTGACTACTACTACTATTATCACTACTACAGTGACTACTGCTACTACTACTACTATTATCACTACTACAGTGACTACTACTACTACTACTACTACTGCTGATACTACCACTACTACAGTGACTACTACTACAACTACTACTACTGCTACCACCACCACCACAGTGACCACTACCACTACTACCACCACTGCTACCACTGCCACTACCACTGCTACCACTGCTACCACCACCACCACAGTGACTACTACTACCACTACCATTACCATCACCACCACAGTGACTACTACCACCATTATCACCACTACAGTGACTCACTACCACCACTACTACTACTATTATCACTACTACAGTGACTACTACTACTACTACTACTACTGCTGATACTACCACTACTACAGTGACTACTACTACAACTACTACTACTGCTACTACCACTACTACAGTGACTACTACTACTACTACTACTACTGCTACTACCACTACTACAGTGACTACTACTACAGCTACTACTACTACTACTACCACAACTACTATTATCACTACTACAGTGACTACTACTACTACTAGTACTGTTATCACTACTACAGTGACCACTACTACTACTACCACAACTACTATTATCACTACTACAGTGACTACTACTACTACTACTACTGTTATCACTACTACAGTGACTACTACTACTACCACTACTACTATTATCACTACTACAGTGACTACTACTACTACTACTATTATCACTACTACAATGAATACTACTACTACTACTATTATCACTACTACAGTGACTACTACTACTACGACTACTATTATCACTACTACAGTTAATACTACTACTACTACTATTATCACTACTACAGTGAATACTACTACTACTACTACTACTACTATTATCACTACTACAGTGACTACTACTACTACTACTATCACCACTACAGTGACTACTACTACTACTACTACTATTATCACTACTACAGTGACTACTACTACTACTACTATTATCACTACTACAGTGACTACTACTACTACTACTATCACCACTACAGTGACTACTACTACTACTACTACTATTATCACTACTACAGTGACTACTACCACTACTATTATCACTACTACAGTGACTACTACTATTACTACTACTATTATCACTACTACAGTGACTACTACTACTACTACTACTATTATCACTACTACAGTGACTACTACTACTACTACTACTACTATTATCACTACTACAATGAATACTACTACTACTACTATTATCACTACTACAGTGACTACTACTACTACGACTACTATTATCACTACTACAGTTAATACTACTACTACTACTATTATCACTACTACAGTGAATACTACTACTACTACTACTACTACTACTATTATCACTACTACAGTGACCACTACTACTACTACTATCACCACTACAGTGACTACTACTACTACTACTACTATTATCACTACTACAGTGACTACTACCACTACTATTATCACTACTACAGTGACTACTACTATTACTACTACTATTATCACTACTACAGTGACCACTACTACTACTACTATTATCACTACTACAGTGACTACTACTACTACTACTATTATCACTACTACAGTGACTACTACTACTACTACTATTATCACTACTACAGTGACCACTACTACTACTACTACTACTACTATTATCACTACTACAGTGACTACTACTACTACTACTATTATCACTACTACAGTGACCACTACTACTACTACTACTACTACTATTATCACTACTACAGTGACTACTACTACTACTACTATTATCACTACTACAGTGACCACTACTACTACTACTACTACTACTATTATCACTACTACAGTGACCACTACTACTACTACTACTACTACTATTATCACTACTACAGTGACCACTACTACTACTACTATTATCACTACTACAGTGACCACTACTACTACTACTACTATTATCACTACTACAGTGACCACTACTACTACTACTATTATCACTACTACAGTGACCACTACTACTACTACTATCACCACTACAGTGACTACTACTACTACTACTACTATTATCACTACTACAGTGACTACTACCACTACTATTATCACTACTACAGTGACTACTACTATTACTACTACTATTATCACTACTACAGTGACCACTACTACTACTACTACTACTACTATTATCACTACTACAGTGACTACTACTACTATTATCACTACTACAGTGACCACTACTACTACTACTACTACTACTATTATCACTACTACAGTGACTACTACTACTACTACTACTACTATTATCACTACTACAGTGACCACTACTACTACTACTACTACTATTATCACTACTACAGTGACCACTACTACTACTACTACTACTATTATCACTACTACAGTGACCACTACTACTACTACTGCTACTATTATCACTACTACAGTGACTACTACTACTACTATTATCACTACTACAGTGACTACTACTACTACTACAGTTACTACGTAGTGCTACTACTACTCTTTCTTTTCATCAGCGCGTTACAGCTCCTCCAAAATAAAACAATGCACACCGCTAGACCAAAGAGGCGTAGCAGTGTGCATTCATCATCATAGTGGCATCATGGTGTCGTTATAGAGAACTGATGGTGTCTTAGCGGTCTGTTGGTCTGTTGACGCTCTGTTGGTGTCATGGTGGTGTCTTGACAGTCTGGTGGTGTCTTGGCGGTCTGGTGGTGTCTTGACAGTCTTGTGGTGTCTTGACGGTCCGGTGGTGTCTTGACAGTCCGGTGGTGTCTTGACGGTTTGGTGATGTCTTGGCGGTCTGGTGGTGTCTTGGTGGTCTGGTGGTGTCTTGATGGTCTGGTGGTGTCTTGACAGTCCGGTGGTGTCTTGGCGGTCTGGTGGTGTCATGGTGGTGTCTTGACGGTCTGGTGGTGTCTTGGCGGTCTGGTGGTGTCTGGTGGTGTCTTGGCGGTCTGGTGGTGTCTTGACAGTCTTGTGGTGTCTTGGCGGTCTGGTGGTGTCATGGTGGTGTCTTGACGGTCTGGTGGTGTCTTGGCGGTCTGTCGGTGTCATGGTGGTGTCTTGACAGTCTGGTGGTGCCTTGATGGTCTGGTGGTGTCTTGGCGGTCTGGTGGTGTCTTGACGGTCTGGTGGTGTCATGGTGGTGTCTTGGCGGTCTGGTGGTGTCTTGGCGGTCTGGTGGTGTCATGGTGGTGTCTTGGCAGTCTGGTGGTGTCTTGGCGGTCTTGACGGTCTGGTGGTGTCTTGGCGGTCTGGTGGTGTCTGGTGGTGTCTGGTGGTGTCTTGACAGTCTTGTGGTGTCTTGACGGTCTGGTGGTGTCTTGACAGTCTGGTGGTGTCTTGACGGTCTGGTGGTGTCTTGACAGTCCGGTGGTGTCTTGACGGTTTGGTGATGTCTTGGCGGTCTGGTGGTGTCTTGGTGGTCTGGTGGTGTCTTGACGGTCTGGTGGTGTCTTGGCGGTCTGGTGGTGTCATGGTGGTGTCTTGACGGTCTGGTGGTGTCTTGGCGGTCTGGTGGTGTCTGGTGGTGTCTTGGCGGTCTGGTGGTGTCTTGACAGTCTTGTGGTGTCTTGGCAGTCTGGTGGTGTCATGGTGGTGTCTTGACGGTCTGGTGGTGTCTTGGCGGTCTGTCGGTGTCATGGTGGTGTCTTGACAGTCTGGTGGTGCCTTGATGGTCTGGTGGTGTCTTGGCGGTCTGGTGGTGTCTTGACGGTCTGGTGGTGTCATGGTGGTGTCTTGGCGGTCTGGTGGTGTCTTGGCGGTCTGGTGGTGTCATGGTGGTGTCTTGGCAGTCTGGTGGTGTCTTGGCGGTCTTGACGGTCTGGTGGTGTCTTGACGGTCTGGTGGTGTCATGGTGTTGTCTTGGCAGTCTGGTGGTGTCTTGGCAGTCTGGTGGTGTCTTGGCAGTCTGGTGGTGTCTTGGCGGTCTTGACGGTCTGGTGGTGTCTTGGCGGTCTGGTGGTGTCATGGTGGTGTCTTGGCAGTCTGGTGGTGTCTTGACGGTCTGGTGGTGTCTTGGCAGTCTGGTGGTGTCTTGGCGGTCTTGACGGTCTGGTGGTGTCTTGGCGGTCTGTCGGTGTCATGGTGGTGTCGTGACGGTCTGGTGGTGTCTTGTGGTGTCTTGACAGTCTGGTGGTGTCTTGACGGTCTGGTGGTGTCTTGACAGTCCGGTGGTGTCTTGACGGTCTGGTGGTGTCTTGACAGTCTGGTGGTGTCTTGGCGGTCTGGTGGTGTCTTGACGGTCTGGTGGTGTCTTGACAGTCCGGTGGTGTCTTGACGGTCTGGTGGTGTCTTGACAGTTTGGTGGTGTCTTGGTGGTCTGGTGGTGTCTTGGTGGTCTGGTGGTGTCTTGACAGTCCGGTGGTGTCTTGGCGGTCTGGTGGTGTCATGGTGGTGTCTTGACGGTCTGGTGGTGTCTTGGCGGTCTGTCGGTGTCATGGTGGTGTCTTGACAGTCCGGTGGTGTCTTGGCGGTCTGTCGGTGTCATGGTGGTGTCTTGACGGTCTGGTGGTGTCTTGGCGGTCTGTCGGTGTCATGGTGGTGTCTTGACGGTCTGGTGGTGTCTTGACAGTCCGGTGGTGTCTTGACGGTCTGGTGGTGTCTTGACAGTCTGGTGGTGTCTTGGCGGTCTGGTGGTGTCTTGACGGTCTGGTGGTGTCTTGACAGTCCGGTGGTGTCTTGACGGTCTGGTGGTGTCTTGACAGTTTGGTGGTGTCTTGGTGGTCTGGTGGTGTCTTGGTGGTCTGGTGGTGTCTTGACAGTCCGGTGGTGTCTTGGCGGTCTGGTGGTGTCATGGTGGTGTCTTGACGGTCTGGTGGTGTCTTGGCGGTCTGTCGGTGGTCTGGTGGTGTCTTGATGGTCTGGTGGTGTCTTGGCGGTCTGGTGGTGTCTGGTGGTGTCTTGGCGGTCTGGTGGTGTCTGGTGGTGTCTTGGCGGTCTGGTGGTGTCTGGTGGTGTCTTGGCGGTCTGGTGGTGTCTGGTGGTGTCTTGACAGTCTTGTGGTGTCTTGGCGGTCTGGTGGTGTCATGGTGGTGTCTTGACGGTCTGGTGGTGTCTTGGCGGTCTGTCGGTGTCATGGTGGTGTCTTGACAGTCCGGTGGTGTCTTGGCGGTCTGTCGGTGTCATGGTGGTGTCTTGGCGGTCTGGTGGTGTCTTGGCGGTCTGGTGGTGTCATGGTGGTGTCTTGGCAGTCTGGTGGTGTCTTGGCAGTCTGGTGGTGTCTTGGCGGTCTGGTGGTGTCATGGTGGTGTCTTGGCAGTCTGGTGGTGTCTTGGCGGTCTGGTGGTGTCTTGGCGGTCTGGTGGTGTCATGGTGGTGTCTTGGCATTCTGGTGGTGTCTTGGCGGTCTTGACGGTCTGGTGGTGTCTTGACGGTCTGGTGGTGTCATGGTGTTGTCTTGGCAGTCTGGTGGTGTCTTGGCGGTCTGGTGGTGTCTTGACGGTCTGGTGGTGTCATGGTGTTGTCTTGGCAGTCTGGTGGTGTCTTGGCGGTCTGGTGGTGTCTTGGCAGTCTGGTGGTGTCTTGGCGGTCTTGACGGTCTGGTGGTGTCTTGGCGGTCTGGTGGTGTCTTGGCGGTCTTGACGGTCTGGTGGTGTCTTGGCGGTCTGGTGGTGTCATGGTGGTGTCTTGGCAGTCTGGTGGTGTCTTGACGGTCTGGTGGTGTCTTGGCAGTCTGGTGGTGTCTTGGCGGTCTTGACGGTCTGGTGGTGTCTTGACGGTCTGGTGGTGTCTTGGCGGTCTTGATGGTCTGGTGGTGTCTTGGCGGTCTGGTGGTGTCATGGTGGTGTCTTGACGGTCTGGTGGTGTCTTGACGGTCTGGTGGTGTCTTGGCGGTCTGTCGGTGTCACGGTGGTGTCTTGGCAGTCTGGTGGTGTCTTGGCGGTCTGGTTGTGTCTTGGCAGACAGGATACCAGGAGCCTGATCTACTGCAGAATCATTCCTCACCAGATTAGCTTCCTGCTCGGTGCTGATCTGCTGCACCATCTTAATCTGCAGCCAGAGGAGGGAGCATGTGACTGCAGGGGCTGATGGGAAATCCACATGGGTGTGTTTGTTTAAGGTCTGGATTGGCTCTGGTTCTTCTTCTGGTTCTGGACTGGTTCTGGACTGGTTCCTGTTCCAGGTTTGGTTCTGGGTTTGGTTCTGGTTCTGGTTCTGGATTGATTGTAATTTGGTTGTGGTTCAGTTTTGGGCTGGTCTAATCTCTGGTCTCTGGTCTGGTCTCAAGTCTAGTATGAGGTCTCTGGTATGGTCTCAGGTCTCTGGTCACAGATCTGGTCACAGGTCTGGTGTCTGGTCTGGTCTCAGATCGGGTCCCTGGTCCCTGGTCTCTGGACTCAGGTCTCTGGTCTCAAGTCCGGTTTCAAGTGTGGTCTCTGGTCACAGATCTAGTCTCAGGTCGGGTCCCTTGTCTCAGGTCTCTGGTCTCAAGTCCGGTTTCAAGTGTGGTCTCTGGTCACAGATCTGGTCTGTGGTCTGGTCTGTGGTCTGGTCTTAGTATACGACTGCTGGAGTCACCTAGAAAACACAACTTGGACTTGGACTCGGGGGCCCAGGTCTCACAGGGGTCAACTGGTTAGCGCTCTGTAAGCTGATTGGACCTCATGCTAACGGCTAAGACCAGTGGCTAAGGAGCTCCAGGAGGCCGGTAGTGTGAGACAAGTCATGAAGGAGTAATCTGCTGGATTTACCTTCACCATGCAAATCTGCTTTAAGTCACTTCGCACTCTGAAAGTAGAGGTCACGTAGAGGTCACGCAGAGGTCATCACATAGCTGAGAACTGAAGCTAAAGGTCCTGTTCACCTACACACCTGGACCAGACTAGAACTGAAGGAACAGATGGATAATAATAACAACAACCGTCAGTACAGGCTTAGGTGGTTAGCGTAGATTAGCATAAAGACTGGAATCAGCTAACATGGTGGTGCTACTATTGATATTGATGATGGTGGTGATGCTAGCGGTGGTGCTAGTGGTGGTTGTAGTGGTGGTGGTGAAGGTACTGGTGGTGGACTGGGGCCCAGTCTGGAGGTTGTGGATCGTATGTCTGCAATCTCTAACATCAACCCTGGTTTCTCCTCTTTCACTGTTTCATCTCATTTCTGAGGTTCAGATCCAGCAGGGTCCAGTCCAGCAGGGTCAATCTGACAGGGTCCAGATCCAGCAGGGTCCAGTCCAGCGGGGTTCTCTCCAGCAGGGTCCAGATCCGGCAGGGTCCAGTCCAGCAGGGTTCAGTCCGACAGGGTCCAGATCCAGCAGGGTCCAGTCCAGCAGGGTTCTCTCCAGCAGGGTCCAGATCCAACAGAGTCCAGATCTAGCAGGTTCCAGTCCAGCATGGTCCAGAGCCAGCTGGGTCCAGTCCAGCAGGGTTCAGATCCAGCTGGGTCCCGTCCAGCAGGCAGCATATAGCTCACTGATCTCTGGGACTCATTCTGACTGTTCTCAGATCAGATAAACGTTGTGTTGATCCCAGCAGAGCAACAAGGACTCCTCCTGTCTTTATGACTGCTGCTCTCAGCCAGAGGTCAAAGGTCACGAGCCAAAACTGCTTGGAATGATTGAGACATTCCCATTCTCTTCTGACACTAAAATTCATTTCACTTTGTCTGTGCAGAAAACTATTAAATTTGTCATTAGGAAACTCATGTGATGATGCTAAGCTAACCGATGTCATTTACTCATAAGGGCAGATGCTACGCTAACTGACATCATTTACTCATGAGGACAGATGCTAAGCTATTCATCCATCCATTTTCTACCTCTTATCCTCTCATAGGGTCAGGGGGGCTGGAGCCTATCCTAGCAGACATGAGGAGAACATTCAAACTCCACACAGAAAGGCCCCGGGCCAGGAATCAGACCCGGTACCTTCTTGCTGTGAGGGCCCTGCTAAGCTAATGGCTGTTATTTATTCATGAGGACAGATGCTAAGCTAACAGCTGTTATTTACTCATGAGGACAGATGCTAAGCTAACAGCTGTTATTTACTCATGAGGACAGATGCTAAGCTAACAGTTGTTATTTATTCATGAGGACAGATGCTAAGCTAACAGCTGTTATTTACTCATGAGGACAGATGCTAAGCTAACAGCTGTTATTTACTCATGAGGACAGATGCTAAGCTAACAGCTGTTATTTACTCATGAGGACATATGCTAAGCTAACAGCTGTTATTTACTCATGAGGACAGATGCTAAGCTAACAGCTGACTCATGAGGACAGATGCTAAGCTAACAGCTGTTATTTACTCATGAGGACAGATGCTAAGCTAACAGCTGACTCATGAGGACAGATGCTAAGCTAACAGCTGTTATTTACTCATGAGGACAGATGCTAAGCTAACAGTTGTTATTTATTCATGAGGACAGATGCTAAGCTAACAGCTGTTATTTACTCATGAGGACAGATGCTAAGCTAACAGCTGTTATTTACTCATGAGGACATATGCTAAGCTAACAGCTGTTATTTACTCATGAGGACAGATGCTAAGCTAACAGTTGTTATTTATTCATGAGGACAGATGCTAAGCTAACAGCTGTTATTTACTCATGAGGACAGATGCTAAGCTAACAGCTGTTATTTACTCATGAGGACATATGCTAAGCTAACAGCTGTTATTTACTCATGAGGACAGATGCTAAGCTAACAGCTGTTATTTACTCATGAGGACAGATGCTAAGCTAACAGCTGACTCATGAGGACAGATGCTAAGCTAACAGCTGACTCATGAGGACAGATGCTAAGCTAACAGCTGTTATTTACTCATGAGGACAGATGCTAAGCTAACAGCTGTTGTTTACTCATGAGGACAGATGCTAAGTTAACAGCTGTTATTTACTCATGAGGACAGATGCTAAGCTAACAGCTGACTCATGAGGACAGATGCTAAGCTAAAAGCTGTTATTTACTTATGAGGACAGATGCTAAGCTAACAGCTGACTCATGAGGACAGATGCTAAGCTAACAGCTGTTATTTACTCATGAGGACAGATGCTAAGTTAACAGCTGTTATTTACTCATGAGGACAGATGCTAAGCTAACAGCCGTTATTTACTCATGAGGACAGATGCTAAGCTAACAGCTGACTCATGAGGACAGATGCTAAGCTAACAGCTGACTCATGAGGACAGATGCTAAGCTAACAGCTGTTATTTACTCATGAGGACAGATGCTAAGCTAACAGCTGTTATTTACTCATGAGGACAGATGCTAAGCTAACAGCTGTTATTTACTCATGTGAGCACAGATGTGTTTGCTGGTAGCATTTCTGTTTTTCTTGTGTCTTTTTTCTGTTCACTGCCACATCCAAGTAATAATAATAATGATAATAATAATAATAATAATAACAATAATGATAATAATAATAATAATAATAATAATAATAATACAGATGTGGGACAAACCACTTCAGAAACAATTTTTAATCTGTGGGTGACCAGACTGTTAAACACCTGCAGTGACCCCTATGGTTAAATACAATCAGTGCAATAAGGTGACATCAAATTATAAATAAATAAGGTGCAATAATGTGTCTGTGCATGTGAATTACTTTCTTTATTTTCTATTTATCCTTACTCTTCATTCTTTTACTCAGTAGTAACTTGAGGCAGTTTTTTTCTGTGCAATGTTGGGAATGCTCCACCAATTTCCGTCAAACAAATTTTTAAGTACAATGACAATAAAGCTATTCTATTCTATTCTATTCTGTAACTTCCTTTTTGTTTGTGCAGGAAATTAAAGCCTTCAAACCTGATCTAAAGGATAAACATGTAGGTCTCAACAGACAGACTGTTGTTGTTGTTGTTTGTTGAAGGTTACAGTCAGAATA
Organism: Synanceia verrucosa; assembly: GCA_029721515.1. NCBI lineage: Eukaryota > Metazoa > Chordata > Actinopteri > Perciformes > Synanceiidae > Synanceia > Synanceia verrucosa. The sequence goes on from CM056549.1 coordinate 290,350, forward strand.
CATTAAACCCTTCAGAGTATGCTGAGAAGGTTTCATCTTCTGCGTCTCCTTGTCTTCCTCATCATCACTGTGTCTTTGTCATCGCTGTCCTTTTGTTTTGTTGTTTGTCCAACAGGAAACACATTTTGACACAAGAGGAATGTGGTCGGGTGAAGTTACCCAACAGCATGACGAAGGCCAGCAGCAGGTACTTCTTTGTTTCCCTCAGTGGAGACAACGTACATCCATCAAATATAAAATATGTATTTTATATGTGTGTCATTTGGCATATATACTGTGTATGTACTGTATATATACAGCAATATACATATATATATATATATACACATATCATTAGTTTGTCATATCCTGTAACTTGTAATTTGTGATACTGGGCTACACAAATGAAATTAACTTGACTTATTATTATTGTCCACTAGTGTCAGGTGTTTACCACCTCTGTCCTAAATTAACAATATCACTGATTATCCTCTGATGGTTAATCCACCAGTATGTGCAAGCTCTTTAATCAAAATGACACCTTAAATGATAAAATAGAATTATTGTAATCGTTATTTGACTGAGATGTTAAATTCTCCAGTTATTTCCTGTCATTCCTGAACAGAAAAATGTGTTTTAGTGGTTGTTTGTTATTCTGGATTCATTTCTGATTTCTCAGTGAATTCCAGTGTTCTGGATCAAATTTGGCCCAAAAAGATGAATTCAGTTTAAATTCCTCACTCCTGTTGAAAATGATGAAGAGTAGTGAGGAAGAGAGAGTCCAGTTAAAGTGAGGGAGTTGATGCTGGAGGTGAAGCTTCAATAAATCTGTTCAGCTCTGGATATTTTATTTCTTACAGTATAAAATCAAATGTTTCCTCAACCTCAGAAAACAACAGGAAGTCATCAGAGATGTAAAATATGAGTGTTTACTTCAACAACTAGTCACTATTAAAACTAAATGTCGTTAACTAATCAATAATAAATAATAAAGCTCTACGTGTAAAATAAGGTGGATGCTGGTGCAGTGTCTCTGCAGAGCGTTGCAGAGCGTTGCCTCATGCAGCAGCAGCTCTAAATCTTCAGTCAGCTGAGCGCTGGAGTCTTTAATATTTCAGCCCTTCTGGCTCCATGATGACATTTGGAGCTGAGGAGGTGAAATGCTGCGACGCCACCGAGGACACCAGCAGCAGCAAGATGTTGTTATTTCTGGATTTTTATACTTCTTTTTCTTGATATTTCTCTTCACTCAGGAGCGGAAGTCAGTGTGACTAAACTTTTCACTCAGTTACTTCTTAAATCATCTGGATTATTACCTCACAGTCACCTTTTTCATTTCAAAACAAAACAAATAATTCAAAGAGTGAATGTATTATGTTTCTGCTTATAAAACTAGAGGACGTTAATGATCATCATCATCATTGATTATCATCCATCCATCATAATCCTCTTGTCCTCCATAGGGTTGGGGGGTGGAGCCTATCAGCTGTCATATAGGGCCAAAGGCAGGGTTCACCTGGACAGGTGTCCAGGTCATCACAGGGTTCATTTATTATTATCTATATTTAACATCTTATTTAGTCTGTGTGGTTTTTATGTCATCTTATTATTATTATTTAGAATTAAACCATTTCATTTTTCAGTCCTGCTCCCTGCCTCCTAGTCCAGTCCTGGTCCTGCTCCCTGCTCCTGGTCCAGTCCTATCCTCAGGACTCCCTGCTCCTGGTCCAGTCCTGTCCTCAGGACTCCCTGCTCCAGTCCTGAGCAATGATTATATTTCTTCATAAAATGATGCTTCAGTTCAGGGGCCACCTGTTTCTGCTGGGGGCCTCTCTTGGCCCTCGGGCTACTGTTTTCCTGTTTTCTGTCCTGCAGGTCTGAAAGTTTTAACTCAACTTTTAACTGAACTTTAAAGTCTCTGATATTTAGAATAAATGATGGGACAGGAAACGTCCATGACAGACTGAATAAAACGTTTATTCTGAATCAGCGTTAAAAACCAGTAGAAACCATCTGATGGCTGCTGCTGCTCCCAGATCAGCCCAGTAGAAAAGTAGAAACAGGCTGAAACAATACAGTTTAACGGAGAACTGTAGGCAGAGAGTGACGCCTGCTGGTCATATGTTCATAATACACCATAAATCAATATCTGAGAAATTAGTGTCTCTATTCTATCATTGTTTTAAAAAAAGAAAATGACATGGATGAATGAATAGAAAATTATATATATACGTATATATATATATATATATATATATATATATACGTGTATATATGCATATACACGTATATATATACGTATATGTATACACACATATACATATACGTATATATATACGTGTATATGTATATGTGTGTGTATATATATATATATATATATATATATATATATATATATATATATATATATATATATATATATATACATACACATAAGCAGAAAATAAAAAGTGCAAATTAATTAATTAGACAAATAAAATAAAAGTCCTACTAGTACCACTACTAGTACTACTACGACGACGACTACTGCTAATAATTATAAATATATTAATAATAAGAAAACTTATTATTATATAAACAGTTAAAAGAGGAGGGGGGCCGCGGGTGATAATCCGTTCGCCCTCGGCAAGGTTTGTCATCTTTCGCTTTCCGTAGTCTGAGCCAACATGGCGGACTCCAGTGATGAGGACCTAGTGAGTTTCGGGACTCCTCTGGAGCCTCTGGAGGAAGGTACAGTTTTTGTTTAGAATCTATAACATGTTTCTCTCGACTCAAACATACCTTCTTAATGTGAAGAGAAATGAGCCACGACGTGTCCAATGGTAACTTTAGGATGCTAAGCTAACTAGCTAACAACAGGCTCGGAGCGTTAGCCTAGCCTGGTTCATGACCCGGACTTCATGCAAACTAAATGTCTGTGTCATGTTGAGCTCAGGTAGCTGCTCACCTTATGTTAGCTGACAGAGATGTTTTTTGAATGAAAGTTTGACAAGCGGGAAAAAAAACATTTAAGAGAATAAATCACACGCCAGAATAAATATGTATGTATATATATATATATATATATATATATATATGTATATATGTATATGTGTGTGTGTGTATATATATATACAGTCATGGAAAAAATTATTAGACCACCCTTGTTTTCTTCAATTTCTTGTTCATTCTAATATCTGGTACCACTAAACGTATAATACAATGAACACAACAAAAAATGCAGCTGGTCACATAATACTTTATGTCCTATTTGACATTCTTAAGCTTAATTGATTCCCAGGGTATATAAGAGGCCATTTCATGTCACAAGCAGCACTGCACATGCAAAGGCCTAGAGTGGTTTCCTGTTTACATTCAAGCCGTAGCACAACTCAGAAGTTGTCAGCTCTCACATAAGGCCTAAAACAAAAGAATTATGTGAAGCAACAAAGGCAGCCATCTTGGCACTGCTGGAAATTGGCATGAGTGAGAGACAGGTAGCGAAAAAACTGAAGATCTCCAAGACAGCCGTTCATTCCAACAAAAAAAACAAGCTGAACATGGCACTACCAAATTGCTACCTGGCCGTGGCAGGAAACGTCTTTCTACCCCACGAGATGACCGTGCACTCATCCGATCCTGTGTCAGGAATCGTCGTCAGACCTCCAGGGACCTTAAAAATGAGTGGGCACTGTCGAGAAATGTGACTTGCTCGGCAAGGACAGTTCGAAACCGACTTGTTGAAGCTGGTTTGAAGTCACACAGAGCACGCAAGAAGCCCTTCATCAATGAAAGGCAGAGGAAGGCCCGGTTACTCTTTGCTCGAGACCACAAGGATTGGACTGTTGATGATTGGGCTAAGGTTCTCTTCAGTGATGAATCCAATTTTGAATTGATGCCCACTCCAGCCAACTTACTGGTTAGGAGGAAGCCTGGAGAAGCTTACAACCCAGACTGTCTTGCCCCTACAGTAAAACATGGGGGTGGATCAGTCATGATCTGGGGTTGTTTCAGTCTGAGTGGAACAGGGCAAATGCAATTGTGTGAAGGCCGAATGAACCAGGTCAAGTACAGGACTACCCTTGAAAACAGTCTTCTTCCATCAGCTGGAAAACTCTTTCCTGCCTCGAATGACTGGATTTTCCAACAAGACAATGCCCCTTGCCACACGGCAAGGTCAGTTAAAGCCTGGATGGAGAACCACAACATTCGCACCATGCCTTGGCCTGCTCAATCACCAGATCTTAATCCAATTGAAAACCTGTGGAAAATCATCAAACTCAAAAAGGAGAACCACAAGCCCAAAAACAAAGAAAATTTGTTTGAATTTGTCCAACAGGAATGGGCTGCTGTGACAGCAGAACAATGTCAGAAGCTGGTGGAGAGCATGCCAAGACGCATGGCTGCAGTCATCAAAAACAATGGTTATGCAATCAAGTATTAACTCTTGTGTGTATCATGTGTTTAAAGCAAACAGAAAAGAAAACATGGAATGCTTAAAAGTAGTGTTTTGGGCGGTACAATGCCATAGCTATTGATGTAAGAATTTAAGTAATTTTGGTTATTATCAAGAAAACCATGGAAAATGAATAATCCTTAGTTCTTAAATTAAACTCTCATGAGCTATTTTTGTTGTTATCATTATAATTGTCCAAACAAATGTACCTTTAGTTGAGCCAGGCATTAAAATTAACAAGAAATTGAAGAAAACAAGGGTGGTCTAATAATTTTTTCCATGACTGTATATATATATATATATATATATATATATATATATATATATCAATATGTATGTGTGTGTGTATACATATATATGTATACTATATATATATATACGTATGTGTATTTATATACATATCTACATATATACATATGTACATACACATATATACATATATATACACACGCATATACATAAACATATATACGTGTGTGTGTGTATATATATATATATTTATACATATATATACATATATATATATATATATATATATATATATATACATATATAATGCTTTAGCTCTGTTGGTGTTTTGTTGTGGAAGTTTTCTGAAACTGCTCAGTCATTGTTTTTGTTGTGATTTTAATGTGTCATGTTAACTGTCTGTACTGTGTCTGTGCCCTGAAGTCCACACTAACAGTGTTGTTTCCTGCAGACGAGCCTCCTAAGAAGCCTGTTCCTCTCCATGAGCAGACAGTGAAGGACGAGAAGGGCCGCTACCAGCGCTTCCATGGGGCGTTCACTGGAGGCTTCTCTGCTGGATATTTCAACACTGTGGGCACCAAAGAAGGTCAGTGTCCTGTTTCTTTACTCTTTACTAATGTGTGTGTGTGTGTGTGTACAGTATGTATATATACATATATGTATGTGTATACCAGTATACATATATATGTATAATGGTGTTTAATGTCAGCATGATGATAAAGGGTCAAAGGTCATGTTTTTGTTATTAGCCTTAGTATATTTACTCGTTAACCTGTCGTTGTTGTTGTTGTTGTTGTCTTTAGGCTGGACCCCATCAACCTTTGTGTCGTCACGGCAACAGAAAGCTGAGAAGCAACATGCCAGACCAGAAGATTTCATGGATGAGGAGGTAAAAGGAGAGGTTTAGGTTGACTTTAATGTAGTTTAATTTAGTTTGATTGTAGTTTCATTTAGTTTAGTTTAGTTGCTGAAACAAACTGTTCAGGGTGTCTGAATAAATATGGGTTGCCGTGGTGATTGTTGTTGTTTTCGTCAGGACTTCGGGGAGCACGGCATCGCTCCCAGACAGATCACCACCAGCCAGGAGTTCACGTCCAGCCGCAGAGACGCCGTCAGAGAGAAAGCCAGAGCAGTGAGCGCTCAGACAGCTCTGATCCCTGGAGACACTCTGCTGGAGGAGCTGATCACACCTGCCAGGTAATAAATACGTAAATAAATACTGTCAGTCTGACAGAAAAACATCATCAGCTGCTGGAACGCAAACCTCTGTTCTGATCCAGAGCAAACTGCTTCAGACTAAATGATCCATTATTGTTACAATAAAAACCATCAAGCCTCCACATTCATGCTTGTTAATGTTTGCTCCTCAGTTCATCCATCGGGGTGGAGCTGCTGAGGAGGATGGGCTGGAAGGAGGGTCAGGGAGTCGGTCCTCGAGTGAAGAGGAGGGCTCGCCGCCAGCAGACGGGTTGGTTGTCTGGTTTACTGTCAAATGATCCTGATAGTGAGGAGAGGTGCTGATGATGAGTCCGACTGATGATGGTGCTGATGGTGCTGATGATGAGTCCGACATGAAAGTGAAGTGAAAATAACCGGCGGCATGCCCAATCGTACCATCCTGTGCCGCATAGCTCAGACTCACAGAGCCCAGTGCCGTCAGTAATACTTTATTAGTACGATAATTTGATTAGTTTTGAAGTTAGGCTGATCAAACATCCTCTTTTCCCCAGACATGTCCACTTTTAACGTCCCGTCCAGGACGTCCGGGGGTTTTTATTGATTAATGATAATGTATGGTTTTCCTTCTGTGTGCGCCCCCCGGTTGTCAGTGTTTGACTGGTGTGGAAACATTTCTCAAAGCCCTCCTCCCCCCCTCTATTACATAAAATGGATCAGTCCTGCTGCTCCTTCAGGCAGTGCGACTTAACGAGTGGAGGAGGAGACGGCAGGATGTCTCAAAAGTCAGGGAGTATAAAGAAAAGAAAAAAGCTCAGACAGGAGAAAGAAGTGAAGAGTCGACAGTTTGTCACCAGTTTTTTCACAGGTAAGGTGGGTCTGTGATGGAAAGCGAGCGAGTGTCCTCTTTTTAGTAAATCAAAATATGGTCACCCTATTTGAAGTGGCAGTGATTTACAGCTGGTGATAAATGAGGATGAGAAGAGGATTTACTGAATAACAGAGTGTCTGATTTATTTAAAACAGGTGGCTCACTTGTTCAGACAGGGCACGGAGGGTGTAACTGCTAGCGAATACTTTTGGCTAAATGTTGTATTTCTGTTAGCAGGTAACAGGGTGTACGGCTGCTCGCTGCCTCCTGCTGGATCAGAGGGCTCTCAGGTGGGATCAGTGCTACATCAGTGATGTAATAGAAATAAAATAAGACCATTTATAATGCTCATATACTGTCAGCTGAAGTGGAGTTTATATTTTCTGAAGGTTTTGTTGAATATGCTGAAATATGTTGGAGGCTCCTCATTGATCCATCCTGACTCCTTTCATGTTAATGTGACTTCCTTTTTGCCCTTCAGGATGAAGATGACGAGGAGGAGATTGCTCCAGAGAATGTGACCTTTGCCCCGAAGGATGTGACCTCAGTGGACTTCAGCCCCAGGCTGGGTGTTCAGGGTCTGGGTTACCGTGGTCTGGACCCAGGTCTGGCTCTGCTGGGCCGAGGGGCTCCAGAACACATCAACCTGTTCAGGCCTCAATCTGAGGAGAGGAGTCGGCTGTTCGGAGACGCCCAGAGAGGCTCACGGAGAGGAGGCGTGGCTGGACAGGTGGGCGCTCTCACCTGTAGATCACTCTCTATCAGGAGCGAAGCTGCCATTCTAAACCCTGACCTTTGACCTGCAGGCGTTTGGCCTGGGTGCCTTGGAGGATGACGACGACGAAGACGTCTACCACAGAGACTCCATGTCCACATATGACAAAGAGCTGGGAGGGGAAGAGCCTGGAGACGGTCTGTATGGCTGGACAGCACCACGACAGGACGCCACCAGAACAGGTGAGGGGTGGTGGTGATATATCTGCTGATAACTCTTTGAGTGCCATTGATGTAATGTGACATCAAAGTGATTTTTTTGCAGCTGGTCGCTGATCACGGTCTGCCGCAGCCTGTCAGTAATGTTGGGGCTTCTGTGATTTGTAGTCTGGACATAAAGAGTTAATATGCGCCACAGAGAGCAAAACAGGAAGTGGAAACGATCGCATTCAGAGAGCAAAACAGAAGGACTCTGTAGAAAAAGTGGTGATTTTTTTTTTGGTGAAAGTGTCCTCTACTCTAGAGAGTCTCTTCTTTCATTTGAGCTATTCACTGTTTTCAGAGTCATAGTACAAAATGTTCTGTGGGTCTAGAAATATGACTGAAAATGGACAAAAACGCTGGAACAAGACACTTTGTGATTTATAAAACAGCTGGCACTCAAAGAGTTAATATAGCTATACGTTAATATATATGTTAATATATCATCTGCTGTCTATTGAAAAGCAGAAAGAGTCATGTTTATCTTTAGTCAATTTTCAGTTGACTAAAGTGCTGTACATCTATTAGATATAGTCTAAAATCCCAGAGCATACAAATTAATTGAAATATGGTCCGAAGTAAAAGTAAATTCAAATCATAAAATAAAAATGTAAAATGAAATAATAATAGTAATAACAAGAAAGACGGAATTATGATGATAATAAGACACATAGCTGAAATAAAAAGTGTCTTTAAATAATCCTGATTCTGAGACTTTTTCATGTTGACAGACAGAAGAAACAAAGATGTTTCATATGGCGGTAAAATCCTGGAGGGCTTCACTCTGGCCCAGAACCCACCTGAGGAGAAACAGGTGAGCTGATGGTATGTTTACTGAGATCGTCTCTAATCTGACCGACAGCGCGTTTGCTGAGATCGTCTCTAATCTGACCGACAGCGCGTTTGCTGAGATCGTCTCTAATCTGACCGACAGCGCGTTTGCTGAGATCGTCTCTAATCTGTCTTAATCTGACTCTGTGTTCTACCTCAATCTGCAGATCTTCCCTCCTCCCTCCCTGCCCAGAGACTACCGTCCTGTCCACCGGTTCCGGCCCTCGGTCTCTGGTCTGTCTGGGGTCAGTCCAGCGTTGGCTGAGGCTCTCAGGACCTCCAGGGGCCACATGGTCCAAGAGGGGCCCCACCAAGGAGGACGCCACCAACTGGACTGTGACCAGAGGAGGGCGCTGCTGGGAGAGGATGTCCTGCAGGGTGAGAGATATCAGCAATGTAATAACAATAATCAGATAGTGATCAGCAGTTATGAGAGATATAAGCAGATGATAATCAGTGTCCTTGTTAGACTGATGACATCACATCTGTCAGGACTAAAGTCGAACAAGACTGAGTCCACTTCAGTCTCAGTGTGCCTGTTTCAAAGTCTAAAAACTGAGAGGCTTCGGCCAAATACTTTATGACTTTCAGGAGGCTCAGTTGTCGCTCTGACTCAGTTGAAATATTGATCTCCTGATCAGGTCCCAGTTCAGTCCTGGAGCTGCTGAAGCCTGAAGACAGAGAGCGGCTGCTCAGCCTCAGAAACACCTCCAGCGTTTCCTCCAGCACAACCACGGCTCTGACCTCCTATGATGCCTTGCGGTCTCCTGTCTCCTCTGGCCTCCAGCAGCAGCAGCAGGAGGCTCTGACGGCGTGGAGAGGAGTCCAGACCTCCTCACAGACCTTCAGGCCATTTGAGAAGAACCCCAGCAAACAGGCCCGCTACGAGCTGTACCTGAATCACCTGAAACAGGGAGACCAAGGTAGGACGCTCTGGACTACATGTCCCATAATGCACAGCAGGTCTGCAGTCTGAAGCACCCTGAGAACATAGAATGAGCTGAAAGACAAGGACAAGGTCTGGAGGTAGACTGAACCTGAATCTAGCCTAAACCTGGTCGGTTCTCAGATGGTCTGGAGCAGAGTCTGGACCCGGGGATGACAGAGTGGGAGCGAAGCAGGGAGAGGGATGAGTTTGTCCGAGCCTCCATCCTCTACAGACCCACCTCCTCCTCCCTGTCGTCCCGCTTCACCAGAGCCAAGAACCAGGAGGACGAGGACAGCGTGGAGGTCACCCGGGACCAGGAGGTAGGAGGCCACGATCACCAGACTCCATTCACTAAAGCAGTAATTTAAACTCTCCTTTCACTAGATTCCATTCACGAAAGCGTTAATTTAAGTTCTCCTCTCACCAGACTCCATTCACTAAAGCTGTAATTTAAGCTCTCCTTTCACCAGAATCCATTCACTAAAGCAGTAATTTAAACTCTCCTTTCACCAGACTCCATTCACTAAAGCGTTAATTTGAGCTCTCCTCTCACCAGACTCCATTCACTAAAGCTGTAATTTAAGCTCTCTTCTCACCAGACTCCATTCACTAAAGCTGTAATTTAAACTCTCTTTTCACCAGACTCCATTCACTAAAGCAGTAATTTAAACTCTCCTTTCACCAGACTCCATTCACTAAAGCGTTAATTTGAGCTCTCCTCTCACCAGACTCCATTCACTAAAGCTGTAATTTAAGCTCTCTTCTCACCAGACTCCATTCACTAAATCTGTAATTTAAGCTCTCCTTTCACCAGACTCCATTCACTAAAGCGGTAATTTAAACTCTCCTCTCACCAGACTCCATTCACTAAGGCTGTAATTTAAGCTCTCCTCTCACCAGACTCCATTCACTTAAGCTGTAATTTAAATTCTCCTCTCACCAGACTCCATTCACTAAAGCTGTAATTTAACCTCTCCTCTCAGCAGACTCCATTCACTAAAGCTGTAATTTAAGCTCTCCTCTCACCAGACTCCGTACACTAAAGCGGTAATTTAAGCTCTCCTCTCACCAGACTCCGTACACTAAAGCTGTAATTTAAGCTCTCCTCTCACAAGACTCCATTCACTACAGCGGTAATTTAAGCTCTCCTCTCACCAGACTCCATTCACTAAAGCTGTAATTTAAGCTCTCCTCTCACCAGATTCCATTCATTTAAGATGTAATTTAAGCTCTCCACTCACCAGACTCCATTCACTAAAGCAGTAATTTAAACTCTCCTTTCACCAGACTCCATTCACTAAAGCGCTAATTTAAGCTCTCCTCTCACCAGACTTCATTCACTAAAGTTGTAATTTAAGCTCTCCTCTCACCAGACTCCTTTCACTGAAGTTGTAATTTAAGCTCTCCTCTCACCAGACTCCATTCACTAAAGCTGTAATTTAAGCTCTCCTCTCACCAGACTCCATTCACTAAAGCTGTAATTTAAGCTCTCCTCTCACCGGACTCCATTCACTAAAGCGGTAATTGAAGCTCTCCTCTCACCGGACTCCATTCACTACAGCGGTAATTTAAGCTCTCCTCTCACCAGACTCCATTCACTAAAGCTGTAATTTAAGCTCTCCACTCACTAGACTCCATTCACTTAAGCAATAATTTAAGCTCTCCACTCACTAGACTCCATTCACTTAAGCAATAATTTAAGCTCTCCTCTCACCAGACTCCATTCACTAAAGCTGTAATTTAAGCTCTTCACTCACTGGACTCCATTCACTTAAGCAATAATTTAAGCTCTCCTCTCACCAGACTCCATTCACTAAAGCAGTAATTTAAACTGTCCTCTCACCAGACTCCATTCACTAAAGCGCTAATTTAAGCTCTCCTCTCACCAGACTTCATTCACTAAAGTTGTAATTTAAGCTCTCCTCTCACCAGACTCCTTTCACTGAAGCTGTAATTTAAGCTCTCCTCTCACCAGACTCCATTCACTAAAGCTGTAATTTAAACTCTCCTCTCACCAGACTCCATTCACGAAAGCTGTAATTTAAGCTCTCCTCTCACCGGACTCCATTCACTAAAGCTGTAATTTAAGCTCTCCTCTCACCGGACTCCATTCACTAAAGCTGTAATTTAAGCTCTCCTCTCACCAGACTCCATTCACTAAAGCGTTAATTTAAGCTCTCCTTTCACCAGACTCCATTCACTAAAGCAGTAATTTAAACTCTCCTTTCACCGGACTCCATTCACGAAAGCTGTAATTTAAGCTCTCCTCTCACCAGACTCCATTCACTAAAGCTGTAATTTAAGCTCTCCTCTCACCGGACTCCATTCACTAAAGCTGTAATTTAAGCTCTCCTCTCACCAGACTCCATTCACTAAAGCGTTAATTTAAGCTCTCCTTTCACCAGACTCCATTCACTAAAGCAGTAATTTAAACTCTCCTTTCACCGGACTCCATTCACTAAAGCAGTAATTTAAGCTCTCCTTTCACCAGACTCCATTCACTAAAACTGTAATTTAAGCTCTCCACTCACTAGACTCCATTCACTTAAGCAATAATTTAAGCTCTCCACTCACTAGACTCCATTCACGTAAGCAATAATTTAAGCTCTCCTCTCACCAGACTCCATTCACTAAAGCTGTAATTTAAGCTCTTCACTCACTGGACTCCATTCACTTAAGCAATAATTTAAGCTCTCCTCTCACTAGACTCCATTCACTAAAGCATTAATTTAAGCTCTCCTCTTACCAGACTCCATTCACTAAAGCTGTAATTTAAGCTCTCCTCTCACCAGACTCCATTCAAGAAAAGCTGTAATTTAAGCTCTCCTCTCACCGGACTCCATTCACTAAATCTGTAATTTAAGCTCTCCTTTCACCAGACTCCATTCACTAACGCGGTAATTTAAGCTCTCCTCTCACCAGACTCCATTCACTTAAGCTGTAATTTAAGCTCTCCTCTCACTAGACTCCATTCACTTAAACTGTAATTTAAGCTCTCCTCTCACCAGACTCCATTCACTAAAACGGTAATTTAAGCTCTCCTCTCATCAGACTCCATTCACAAAAGTTGTAATTTAAGCTCTCCTCTCACTAGACTCCATTCACCAAAGCGGTAATTTAAGCTCTCCTCTCACCAGACTCCATTCACTAAAACTTTAATTTAAGCTCTCCTCTCACCTGACTCCATTCACTTAAGCTGTAATTTCAGCTCTCCTTTCACCGGACTCCATTCACTAAAGCTGTAATTTAAGCTGTCTTCTCACCAGACTCCATTCACTAAAGTGGTAATTTAAGCTCTCCTCTCTCCGGACTCCATTCCCTAAAGCTGTAATTTAAGCTGTCTTCTCACCAGACTCCATTCACTAAAGCTGTAATTTAAGCTGTCTTCTCACCAGACTCCATTCACTAAAGTGGTAATTTAAGCTCTCCTCTCTCCGGACTCCATTCCCTAAAGCTGTAATTTAAGCTGTCTTCTCACCAGACTCCATTCACTAAAGCTGTAATTTAAGCTGTGTTCTCACCAGACTCCATTCACTAAAGTGGTAATTTAAGCTGTGTTCTCACCAGACTCCATTCACTAAAGTGGTAACTTAAGCTCTCCTCTCACCGGACTCCATTCACTAAAGCGTTAATTTAAGCTCTCCTTTCACCAGACTCCATTCACTAAAGCAGTAATTTAAACTCTCCTTTCACCGGACTCCATTCACTAAAGCAGTAATTTAAGCTCTCCTCTCACCAGACTCCATTCACTAAAGCGGTAATTGAAGCTCTCCTCTCACAAGACTCCATTCACTACAGCGGTAATTTAAGCTCTCCTCTCACCAGACTCCATTCACTAAAGCTGTAATTTAAGCTCTCCTCTCACCAGATTCCATTCATTTAAGATGTAATTTAAGCTCTCCACTCACCAGACTCCATTCACTAAAGCAGTAATTTAAACTCTCCTTTCACCAGACTCCATTCACTAAAGCGCTAATTTAAGCTCTTCTCTCACCAGACTTCATTCACTAAAGTTGTAATTTAAGCTCTCCTCTCACCAGACTCCATTCACTAAAGCTGTAATTTAAGCTCTCCTCTCACCAGACTCCATTCACTAAAACGGTAATTTAAGCTCTCCTCTCATCAGACTCCATTCACTAAAGCTGTAATTTAAGCTCTCCTCTCACTAGACTCCATTCACTAAAGCTGTAATTTAAGCTCTCCTCTCACCGGATTCCATTCGCTAAATCTGTAATTTAAGCTCTCCTTTCACCAGACTCCATTCACTAAAGCGGTAATTTAAGATCTCCTCTCACCAGACTCCATTCACTTAAGCTGTAATTTAAGCTCTCCTCTCACCAGACTCCATTCACTAAAGCTGTAATTTAAGCTCTCCTCTCTCCGGACTCCATTCACTAAAGCTGTAATTTAAGCTCTCCTTTCACCAGACTCCATTCACTAAAGCGGTAATTTAAGATCTCCTCTCACCAGACTCCATTCACTAAAGGGGTAACTTAAGCGCTCCTCTCACCGGACTCCATTCACTAAAGCTGTAATTTAAGCTCTCCTCTCTCCGGACTCCATTCACTAAAGCTGTAATTTAAGCTCTCCTCTCTCCGGACTCCATTCACTTAAGCTGTAATTTAAGCTCTCCTCTCACGAGACTTCATTCACTTAAGCTGTAATTTAAACTCTTCTCTCACCAGACTCCATTCACTAAAGCTGTAATTTAAGCTCTCCTCTCACCAGGCTCCATTCACTAAAACAGTAATTTAAGCTCTCCTCTCACCAGACTCCATTCACTAAAGCTGTAATTTAAGCTCTCTTCTCACCAGGCTCCATTTTCTAAAACAGTAATTTAAGCTCTTCTCTCACCAGACTCCATTCACTAAAGCGGTAATTTAAGCTCTCCTCTCACCAGACTCCATTCACTAAAGCTGTAATTTAAGCTCTCCTCTCACCAGACTTCATTCACTAAAGTTGTAATTTAAGCTCTCCTCTCACCAGACTCCTTTCACTGAAGTTGTAATTTAAGCTCTCCTCTCACCAGACTCCATTCACTAAAGCTGTAATTTAAGCTCTCCTCTCACCAGACTCCATTCACTAAAGCTGTAATTTGAGCTCTCCTCTCAGCAGACTCCATTCACTAAAGCTGTAATTTAAGCTCTCCTCTCACCAGACTCCATTCACTAAAACGGTAATTTAAGCTCTCCTCTCATCAGACTCCATTCACTAAAGCTGTAATTTAAGCTCTCCTCTCACTAGACTCCATTCACTAAAGCTGTAATTTAAGCTCTCCTCTCACCGGATTCCATTCGCTAAATCTGTAATTTAAGCTCTCCTTTCACCAGACTCCATTCACTAAAGCGGTAATTTAAGATCTCCTCTCACCAGACTCCATTCACTTAAGCTGTAATTTAAGCTCTCCTCTCAGCAGACTCCATTCACTAAAGCTGTAATTTAAGCTCTCCTCTCTCCGGACTCCATTCACTAAAGCTGTAATTTAAGCTCTCCTTTCACCAGACTCCATTCACTAAAGCGGTAATTTAAGATCTCCTCTCACCAGACTCCATTCACTAAAGTGGTAACTTAAGCTCTCCTCTCACCGGACTCCATTCACTAAAGCTGTAATTTAAGCTCTCCTCTCTCCGGACTCCATTCACTAAAGCTGTAATTTAAGCTCTCCTCTCTCCGGACTCCATTCACTTAAGATGTAATTTAAGCTCTCCTCTCACGAGACTTCATTCACTTAAGCTGTAATTTAAACTCTTCTCTCACCAGACTCCATTCACTAAAGCTGTAATTTAAGCTCTCCTCTCACCAGGCTCCATTCACTAAAACAGTAATTTAAGCTCTCCTCTCACCAGACTCCATTCACTAAAGCTGTAATTTAAGCTCTCTTCTCACCAGGCTCCATTTTCTAAAACAGTAATTTAAGCTCTTCTCTCACCAGACTCCATTCACTAAAGCTGTAATTTAAGCTCTCCGCTCACCAGACTCCATTCACTAAAGCGGTAATTTAAGCTCTCCTCTCACCAGACTCCATTCACTAAAGCTGTAATTTAAGCTCTCCTCTCACGAGACTCCATTCACTAAAGCTGTAATTTGAGCTCTCCTCTCAGCAGACTCCATTCACTAAAGCTGTAATTTAAGCTCTCCTCTCACCGGACTCCATTCACTAAAGCTGTAATTTAAGCTCTCCTCTCACCAGACTCCATTCACTAAAGCGTTAATTTAAGCTCTCCTTTCACCAGACTCCATTCACTAAAGCAGTAATTTAAACTCTCCTTTCACCGGACTCCATTCACTAAAGCAGTAATTTAAGCTCTCCTTTCACCAGACTCCATTCACTAAAGCTGTAATTTAAGCTTTTCACTCACTAGACTCCATTCACTTAAGCAATAATTTAAGCTCTCCACTCACTAGACTCCATTCACTTCAGCAATAATTTAAGCTCTCCTCTCACCAGACTCCATTCACTAAAGCTGTAATTTAAGCTCTTCACTCACTGGACTCCATTCACTTAAGCAATAATTTAAGCTCTCCTCTCACCAGACTCCATTCACTAAAGCATTAATTTAAGCTCTCCTCTCACCAGACTCCATTCACTAAAGCTGTAATTTAAGCTCTCCTCTCATTAGACTCCATTCACTAAAGCTGTAATTTAAGCTCTCCTCTCACCGGACTCCATTCGCTAAATCTGTAATTTAAGCTCTCCTCTCACCAGACTCCATTCACTAACGCGGTAATTTAAGCTCTCCTCTCACCAGACTCCATTCACTTAAACTGTAATTTAAGCTCTCCTCTCACCAGACTCCATTCACTTAAGCTGTAATTTAAGCTCTCCTCTCACCAGACTCCATTCACTAAAACGGTAATTTAAGCTCTCCTCTCATCAGACTCCATTCACTAAAGTTGTAATTTAAGCTCTCCTCTCACTAGACTCCATTCACTTAAGCTGTAATTTAAGCTCTCCTCTCACCAGACTCCATTCACTAAAATGGTAATTTAAGATCTCCTCTCATCAGACTCCATTCACTAAAGTTGTAATTTAAGCTCTCCTCTCACTAGACTCCATTCACCAAAGCGGTAATTTAAGCTCTCCTCTCACCAGATTCCATTCACTAAAACTTTAATTTAAGCTCTCCTCTCACCTGACTCCATTCACTTAAGCTGTAATTTCAGCTCTCCTTTCACCAGACTCCATTCACTAAAGCTGTAATTTAAGCTCTCCTCTCACCAGACTCCATTCACTAAAGTGGTAATTTAACCTGTCCTTTTACCGGACTCCATTCACTAAAGCAGTAATTTAAGCCCTCTTCCCACCGGACTCCATTCACTAAAGCGGTAATTTAAGCTCTCCTCTCTCCGGATTCCATTCACTAAAGCTGTAATTTAAGCTGTCTTCTCACCAGACTCCATTCACTGAAGCGGTAATTTAAGCTCTCCTCTCTTCGGACTCCATTCCCTAAAGCTGTAATTTAAGCTGTCTTCTCAGCAGACTCCATTCACTAAAGCGGTAATTTAAGCTGTGTTCTCACCAGACTCCATTCACTAAAGTGGTAACTTAAGCTCTCCTCTCACCGGACTCCATTCACTAAAGCTGTAATTTAAGCTCTCCTCTCTCCGGACTCCATTCACTAAAGCTGTAATTTAAGCTCTCCTCTCTCCGGACTCCATTCACTAAAGCTGTAATTTAAGCTGTCTTCTCACCAGATTCCATTCACTTAAGCTGTAATTTAAGCTCTCTTCTCATCAGACTCCATTCACTAAATTTGTAATTTAAGCGCTCCTCTCAGCAGACTCCATTCACTAAAGCTGTAATTTAAGCTCTCCTCTCACCAGACTCCATTCACTAAAACGGTAATTTAAGCTCTCCTCTCATCAGACTCCATTCACTAAAGCTGTAATTTAAGCTCTCCTCTCACTAGACTCCATTCACTAAAGCTGTAATTTAAGCTCTCCTCTCACCGGACTCCATTCGCTAAATCTGTAATTTAAGCTCTCCTTTCACCAGACTCCATTTACTAAAGCGGTAATTTAAGATCTCCTCTCACCAGACTCCATTCACTTAAGCTGTAACTTAAGCTCTCCTCTCACCAGACTCCACTAAAGCTGTAATTTAAGCTCTCCTCTCACCAGACTCCATTCACTAAAGCTGTAATTTAAGCTCTCCTCTCACCAGGCTCCATTCACTAAAACAGTAATTTAAGCTCTCTTCTCACCAGACTCCATTCACTAAAGCTGTAATTTAAGCTGTCTTCTCACCAGGCTCCATTTTCTAAAACAGTAATTTAAGCTCTTCTCTCACCAGACTCCATTCACTAAAGCTGTAATTTAAGCTCTCCGCTCACCAGACTCCATTCACTAAAGCGGTAATTTAAGCTCTCCTCTCACCAGACTCCATTCACTAAAGCTGTAATTTAAGCTCTCCTCTCACCAGACTCCATTCACTAAAGCTGTAATTTAAGCTCTCCTCTCACCAGACTCCATTCACTAAAGCTGTAATTTAAGCTCTCCTCTCACCAGACTCCATTCACTAAAGCTGTAATTTAAGCTCTCCTCTCACCAGACTCCATTCACTAAAGCTGTAATTTAAGCTCTCCTCTCACCAGACTCCATTCACTAAAGCTGTAATTTAAGCTCTCCTCTCACCAGACTCCATTCACTAAAGCGGTAATTTAAGCTCTCCTCTCACCAGACTCCATTCACTAAAGCGGTAATTTAAGCTCTCCTCTCACCAGACTCCATTCACTAAAGCTGTAATTTAAGCTCTCCTCTCACCAGACTTTGTTAAAGCTGCAGTCAGAAGTTCTTTTTGTTCTCCTGGTGAAGTGGTCCTTCCATCCCCAGTCAATCAATACATTATGTATTTAGAAAAAGGAAACCTGTGTTTGGGTTGATATTAATGGTGCCTTCAACTTGTACACAAACGTCAGAATTTAAATTAGATAATAGAGATAATATTTCAAAAAAAATATTAATTATGGTCATGGATCAATCCACATTAACATGACAATTTCAACAGCCCTAGTTTTCGATCTTTACTTTGAAGGACATCCTCAGCTGAGTTCTTTGTTTGCTTAGTTGATTTGTTTTTGTTTGTTTGGTTGTCAGGGTGACGTGAAGGATAAACAAGCCGCCGTCAACATGAAGATGTTTGGAAAACTGACCAGAGAAACTTTTGAGTGGCATCCTGACAAACTGCTGTGCAAGAGGTTCAACGTCCCTGACCCATACCCTAGGTACGGTACACTGATGGTCCTGGTCCTTATTGGGGTCCTTGTTATGTTCCCGATTCTGGCCCTGAGTATGGTCCTGGTGGTCACAGAGTCTGTCCTGGTCCTGCAGGTCTGGTCTGGTGGGTCTACCTACAGTGAAGAGGGACCAGTTCTCAGTGTTTAACTTCCTGTCAGTGGAGAGCAGAGAGAGAGCAGGTAGAGAGAGCTTCAGTTTGAACTCCTGTTGACCAGACTGGAGCAGAGACACAACAACAACTCCTCTACTCCCTCTTTTTCCCTCCCCCCTCCTTCTCCTCCTCAGCTCCTCCAGAGTCTGGGAGGAGGTCCAGATGGGATGTTTCAGACCAGAAGGAGCAGACCGACCCTCTCAGCGAGCTGCTCATCGCTGCACGAAACCAAACTGAGACCAAAGTGAAAGAAACTCCCTCTCCTGCTCCTCCTGCTCCTCCTGAGGTACCAGACTAGACTCGAGATGTGGTCAGCCCCTCCTCTGGAGAGGAAGCCTCATGTTTTCTTCTCTCCATGCAGAACAAGAAGAGAGGAGGAGATGAAGAGGAGGAAGAGGAGGAGGAAGAGGAGGAGAACAGGCCTCCTATGGATCTGTTCAAGGCCATCTTCGCCAGCTCCTCTGATGACAGGTCCTCCTCTTCATCATCAGAGAGTGGTGAGGAGAAGGAGGAGGTGCACTCACAGCCACTGAACCTCTTCAGCATCAGCTCCTCCTCCATCAGCTCCTCCTCCACCTCCACCCAGCAGAAAGGTAAGAACACCTGGTTTCCATGGTGAACTGTAAATTTTTCTGTGACTGTAAATTTCTCTCTGAGATGAATAAAGGATCTATCTGTGTATCTATCTATCTATCTAACTCTATAAGTAAAGTTCATTTCATGCCCACCATGCCTCTACCCCCGGTCTGAAAATAACAAACACACAAATGGTTTGTTCTGTTTTTATTTCTCATTGATATAAAATAAATATTTCATGTCCTCCATCATTTTCTGTTCACTGTTTCATCAGTGAGCCTCATGAATAACAGAAGTGACATCTGTGTGACTGTTTCTCTTAAAGCACAACAACAACAACAACAACAGGAGGAGTTTGGTCCGAAGCTGCCTCCTCCTGCTCTCAGTCAGTTTCCTCTCAAACTGTTTATTAACACCTTAATACTGAGATTTAAAAAATATTTACTGATCTCAGGATCTTATTTTCTGTTTTTCATATAATATTTCAGCGTTAACACACTCATTTTTACAGCCCTAATTTTTTACTATCACTTGTGTTATCATGTTTTATTACTGTACTAATATGTTTTATTATTTTATATATTATATACAATATGCTGTCATATAATTTAATACAATACACTGTAATATATTTTATTGTCTTACATTATGCTATCATGTATTTTATTGTATCACCATATATTGCAGTCATGGTGTAATCCTGCTGTTCCCTTGTTCAGCCAGAGGAGGAGGTGCCACCTCCCTGTGCTCCCCCAGAGAGGAGAAGAAACCCAGCAGCAGGAGCAGAGACAAGAAACACAAGAACAAGAAGCAGCACAAACACAAGAAGGAGAAGAAGGTAGAGAAGGTGCAGATCCTCACTTCCTGTTTCTCCTCCTTTTGACTTCATGCTCCTTTGTTTGGTTGTTTTTCCCAGAAGAAACTGAAGAAACACAAACACAAAGAGAAGAAGAGTAAGAAGGAGATGGACAGTTCAGAGGAAACTGATCTGGTGTCAGCTCAGGATCTGCTCCAGAGGTCAGAGGTCACCGCTAACGCATCATTTAAATCATTATCATATACAGTTTAACATTTAAATTATCATTATACAGTTTAACATATCTATAGAATTTAAATTATTATCATATACAGAGGGCGGCACGGTGGTGTAGTGGTTAGCACTGTGGCCTCACAGTAAGAAGGTACTGGGTTTGATTCCCGGCCCGGGCCCTTTCTGTGTGGAGTTTGCATGTTCTCCTCATGTCTGTGTGGGTTCTCTCTGGTACTCCGGCTTCCTCCCACCATCCAAAAACATGCATGGGGATTAGGTTAACTGGTTAATTTAAATTGACCGTAGGTGTGAATGTGAGTGTGAGTGGTTGTCTGTCTCTATGTGTCCTGTGATGAACTGGACACTTGTCCAGGGTGTACCCTGTCTTTCACCCTAAGACAGCTGGGATAGACTCCAGCCCCCCTGACCCAGTGAGGATGAGCAGTAGATAATGGATGGATGGATGGATCATATACAGAGTTTAATCTGCTGTTCTGTCTTCTCTAAACCTCTTTTTCTTTCTTTCTTTCTTCTCTCTTCAGACTGAAGAACATCAGGCCTCCTGACACCTGGTGAAGGAGCTCCTCCTCCATCTTCTCTGCTCGCTGCCTCTTTGTCCTGTTAATAAAATGTCATTCAATTTAAAAATAGTTTGTTTACCGTTTTGTTGTATAGTTTTGAGTTGTTCATTGTTGTGAGGAAGAGAGATGAGCTCTGAAGTTAAATATAAAGCAAGGCGTGGAGAAACTCAACAGGCTAAATTAAACTGTTGGTCCTGTTTTGTCCCACTGCTCCTGAAGTCATCATCATGCTGTCACAACCACTGTTGCTAGGCAACTGTCTCAGAGGGAGCCTCAGTGTCGTCTCTTGTTGTACGCAAACAAACAGTCAAACTTTGTCAACAATGGCGTTGAAGAACATGGATCCTTTATCAGTGGAGGAGGCTCCAGGAGGTGAAGGAGAGGAGGAGCAGAGAGGAGCAGCAGGAGGCCAGGAGACTCGGGTAGAAAACTACAGTCACTTCCGGTTAGCTCTAAGGCTAACGCTAGCCAGGCAGGATGCGTTTGCAGACCAAAAGGCAGTGAAAGTAGAAATACTACACTATCCAGAATATTAAATAGTATCATTGTACTATAAATGTAGTGCAGTACAAAGTACAGTACTTTCCTCAGCAGAGTAGTGGAGTAATAGAAGTACTGTGTCAAATAATAGAACAATGACATTAAAACGCCAAAACAACACAGTACAGGTTGCAGTATTTAGTTACTAATGATGGAAAGTAGTTTTACAAAAAAGATGCAATCAATATTAATAGTCCTGTAATTTTCACTCACTGGCCACTTTATTAGGTACACCTTGGTAGTAAAAGGTTGGACCCTTGTTCCTTCAGAAGACTTTGAATTAGGTGTTGGAAACATTGCTCTCAGATTCTGCTCCATATTGACATGACAGCATCACTCAGCTGCTGCTCTGTTCCTCCACATCCCAAACGTTCTACTGGACTGAGATCTGGTGACTGTGGAGTCCACAGAACTCTTTGTCATGTTCCAGAAACCAGTTTGAGATGATCTGAGCTTTGTGACATGGAGCATTATCCTGCAGGAAGTGTCCATCAGAAGATGGCCCACTGTGGTCATAAAGGGATGGACATGGTCAGTAACAGTACTCAGGTAGACTGCAGTGTTTAAACCATGCTCAGCTGGTACTAAAGAAAAGCTCCTCCAGCATTAGACCAGCAGCAGCCTGAACCGTTGATACAAGGCAGGATGGATCCATGCTTTCATGGTGTTTCCTCCAAACTCTGACCATCTACCATGTGAATGTTCAGCTGAAATGGAGACTGCTCAGACCAGCCAACGTTTCTCCATCTTCTATTGTCCACTTGTGGTGATCCTGTGTGAAGTGTAGCCTCAGTTTGCTGTCCTTAGGTTACAGGTGTAGATGGTTCTAGTGAAAATCCCAGTAGATCAGTTTCAGTTCCTTAAATACTCAGACCAGCAACCATGTTCAAAGTCTCCTTAATTCTCTGTCTTCTCCATCCTGATGCTCACTTTGAACTTCAGCTAGTTGTCTTCACCACGTCTACATGACTGGATGATTTGAGCTGCTGCCCTGTGATTGGCTGATCAGCTTTTAGTGTGTACAAGTAATTGAACAGGCGTGCCTAATAAAGTAACATATACAGTATGTATGTATAACACGGATACCACCCTACAAGGGTGGTATCCTCAAGCTCGGGTTCTCTACCAGAGTCCTGGGAGTTTTAGGGTTCTGCACAGTATCTTCGCTGTTCCTAGGACTGCTCTCTTCTGATTCAGATGTTGTTCCTGGAATCTGCTGGAGCCACTCTCCCAGTTTGCCGGTCACCGCCCCGAGTGCTCCTACCACCACAGGGACCATGTTGACCTTCACCTTCCACACCTGTTCCAGCTGTTCTTTCAACCCATGGTACTTCTCAACCTTATTGTGCTCCTTCCTCTTGGTGTTGCACAAGTATTGGGTCTAGGGAATGTCATGATATTACAGCCCAAACCATCACCGATCCACCCCCATGCTTCACTCTAGACATGCAACAGTCTGGTATGCTTCTTTGGGGCTTCTCCACACCAGAACTCTCCAGAATGTGGCAAAAACAGTAAAGGTGGACTCATCAGAGAACAATATATGTTTGACATTGTCCACAGCCCAAGATTTTCACTGCTGGCATCACTGAAACCAACGTTTGGCATTGAGTGACCAAAGGTTTGGCTATAGCAGCCCGGCCATGGATATTGACCCTGTGGAGCTCCAGACGGACAGTTTTGGTGGAAACAGGAGAGTTGAGGTGCACATTTAATTCTGCAGTGAGTTGGGCAGCTGTGGTTTGATGTTTTTTGGATACATCCCTTTCAGACAGCTTCCTCTTGCGTCCACAGTTCCTCCTGTTGGATGTGGTTCGTCCTTCTTGGTGGTATGCTGACATCACCCTGGATACCGTGGCTTTTGATACGTCACAAAGACTTGCTGTCTTGGTCACAGATGCGCCAGCAAGACATGCACCAACAAATTCTCCTCTTTTGAACTCTGATATGTCACCCATAATGTTGTGTGCATTGCAATATTTAAGCCAAACTGTGCTATTACTCTGCTAATTGAACCTTCACACTCTGCTCTTACTGGTGCAATGTGCAATCAATGAAGTTTGACCACCAGGCTGCTCACATTTAGCCATGAAACCTCCAACACTAAATTGGCCAGTGTTTCAGTTTCATTGTCCAACCCCTGTACTTTTACTTTTGTTACTTCCATAGAAAGTAATAATAACAATACTGTTTCTATGGAAGTTTTAAAAGTAAAAGTAAAACAATAATACTGATATAATGTTGTTTTATGTTGTGATCAGTTTTAATCTGATTGTTGTTCAGATGATTCATTTTATTTGATCTTAATTTTACTTTTTCTGTCCTGTGGTTCAGTGAGAGTACAAATACCACTATTAAATACTGACATGAAATATTAGTCTCTAGGATATTAGTACTACAGTATCAGTAGTATTTGCTGTGTTCTCTGCTTCCTGTCTGCAGCTTCCTGTCAAGGTGTTCAGATCTCACAGCTCCACCGTCACCTCCTCCTTCCTCTGCTTCAATGACCACTTCCTCCTCAGCTGCCCCTCCTGTTTCTATAAACCTGCTCACTGATCAGTTAACGAAGCATTAACTTCTGACCTTTGTCCTGTAACCTCTGACCTCTGACCCCTGCAGGATGTGAACAGCTGTCGACCTCTGAAGGTCTTTGATGGACTTCATGGTGAAACCATCAGTGAGTGTGACGTGATCCCCAGCAGCAACCAGTGAGTGTGGACCTCTGGATTAGATTAGATTAGACTAGGTTAGATCATATTAGGTCGGATTAGACTAGGTTGGATTATATTAGGTCAGATTAGGTAAAATCAGATTAGATTAGATCAAATCAGATTAGGTCAGATTAAACTAGGTTGGATTGGATAAGAAGTGCTTGAGCTCACAGTCGTGTCTGTTGAAGTTGTGAGGGTTATATCTCTGTATTGATCCGTTCAGTGAGTCTTTGTCCCCTCAGGATGGTCTCAGTGTCCTGGGACAAGAAGATGGTGGCTACAGACCTAGAGACGGGCCAGACTCTGGTAACTGCTCTGCTTCTGGTGTCATGGTCTGTCTGTTGCTGGTATCATGGCCTGTCTGTTGCTAATATTATGGCCTGTCTGTTGCTGGTGTTATGGTCTGTCTGTTGCTGGTGTTATGGTCTGTCTGTTGCTGGTATCACGGTCTGTCTGTTGCTAATATTATGGTATGTCTGTTGCTGGTGTTATGGTCTGTCTGTTGCTGGTGTTATGGTCTGTCTGTTGCTGGTATCATGGTCTGTCTGTTGCTAATATTATGGTCTGTCTGTTGCTGGTGTTATGGTCTGTCTGTTGCTGGTGTTATGGTCTGTCTGTTGCTGGTGTTATGGTCTGTCTGTTGCTGGTATCATGGTCTGTCTGTTGCTGGTATCATGGTCTGTCTGTTGCTAATATTATGGTCTGTCTGTTGCTGGTGTTATGGTCTGTCTGTTGCTGGTGTTATGGTCTGTCTGTTGCTAATATTATGGTATGTCTGTTGCTGGTGTTATGGTCTGTCTGTTGCTGGTGTTATGGTCTGTCTGTTGCTGGTATCATGGTCTGTCTGTTGCTAATATTATGGTATGTCTGTTGCTGGTGTTATGGTCTGTCTGTTGCTGGTATCATGGTCTGTCTATTGCTGGTGTTATGGTCTGTCTGTTGCTGGTATCATGGTCTGTCTGTTGCTAATATTATGGTCTGTCTGTTGCTGGTGTTATGGTCTGTCTGTTGCTGGTGTTATGGTCTGTCTGTTGCTAATATTATGGTCTGTCTATTGCTGGTGTTATGGTCTGTCTGTTGCTGGTATCATGGTCTGTCTGTTGCTGGTGTTATGGTCTGTCTGTTGCTGGTGTTATGGTCTGTCTGTTGCTGGTGTTATGGTCTGTCTGTTGCTAATATTATGGTCTGTCTGTTGCTGGTGTTATGGTCTGTCTGTTGCTGGTGTTATAGTCTGTCTGTTGCTGGTGTTATGGTCTGTCTGTTGCTAATATTATGGTATGTCTGTTGCTGGTGTTATGGTCTGTCTGTTGCTGGTGTTATGGTCTGTCTGTTGCTGGTATCATGGTCTGTCTGTTGCTGGTGTTATGGTCTGTCTGTTGCTGGTGTTATGGTCTGTCTGTTGCTGGTATCATGGTCTGTCTGTTGCTGGTGTTATGGTCTGTCTGTTGCTGGTATCATGGTCTGTCTGTTGCTGGTATCATGGTCTGTCTGTTGCTGGTGTTATGGTCTGTCTGTTGCTGGTATCATGGCCTGTCTGTTGCTAATATCATGGTCTGTCTGTTGCTGGTATCATGGTCTGTCTGTTGCTAATATTATGGCCTGTCTGTTGCTGGTATCATGGCCTGTCTGTTGCTGGTGTTATGGTCTGTCTGTTGCTGGTATCATGGTCTGTCTGTTGCTAATATTATGGTCTGTCTGTTGCTGGTGTTATGGTCTGTCTGTTGCTGGTGTTATGGTCTGTCTGTTGCTAATATTATGGTCTGTCTGTTGCTGGTGTTATGGTCTGTCTGTTGCTGGTGTTATAGTCTGTCTGTTGCTGGTGTTATGGTCTGTCTGTTGCTAATATTATGGTATGTCTGTTGCTGGTGTTATGGTCTGTCTGTTGCTGGTGTTATGGTCTGTCTGTTGCTGGTATCATGGTCTGTCTGTTGCTGGTGTTATGGTCTGTCTGTTGCTGGTGTTATGGTCTGTCTGTTGCTGGTATCATGGTCTGTCTGTTGCTGGTGTTATGGTCTGTCTGTTGCTGGTATCATGGTCTGTCTGTTGCTGGTATCATGGTCTGTCTGTTGCTGGTATTATGGTCTGTCTGTTGCTAATATTATGGCCTGTCTGTTGCTGTTATCATGGCCGGTCTGTTGCTGGTATCATGGTCTGTCTGTTGCTAATATTATGGCCTGTCTGTTGCTGGTATCATGGCCTGTCTGTTGCTGGTATCATGGTTTGTCTGTTGCTGGTATCATGGCCTGTCTGTTGCTAATATTATGGTCTGTCTGTTGCTGGTATCATGGTCTGTCTGTTGCTGGTATCATGGCCTGTCTGTTGCTGGTATCATGGTCTGTCTGTTGCTGGTATCATGGCCAGTCTGTTGCTGGTATCATGGCCTGTCTGTTGCTAATATTATGGCCTGTCTGTTGCTAATATTATGGCCTGTCTGTTGCTGGTGTTATGGTCTGTCTGTTGCTGGTATCATGGTCTGTCTGTTGCTGGTATCATGGTCTGTCTGTTGCTAATATTATGGCCTGTCTGTTGCTGGTATCATGGCCTGTCTGTTGCTAATATTATGGCCTGTCTGTTGCTGGTGTTATGGTCTGTCTGTTGCTGGTATCATGGCCTGTCTGTTGCTAATATTATGGCCTGTCTGTTGCTAATATTATGGCTTGTCTGTTGCTGGTGTTATGGTCTGTCTGTTGCTGGTTTCATGGTCTGTCTGTTGCTGGTATCATGGCCTGTCTGTTGCTAATATTATGGCCTGTCTGTTGCTGGTGTTATGGCCTGTCTGTTGCTGGTGTTATGGCCTGTCTGTTGCTAATATTATGGCCTGTCTGTTGCTGGTATCATGGCCTGTCTGTTGCTGGTATCATGGTCTGTCTGTTGCTGGTATCATGGCCTGTCTGTTGCTGGCATCATGGTCTGTCTGTTGCTAATATTATGGTCTGTCTGTTGCTGGTATCATGGCCTGTCTGTTGCTGGCGTCATGGCCTGTCTGTTGCTGGTATCATGGTCTGTCTGTTGCTGGTATCATGGCCTGTCTGTTGCTGGCATCATGGTCTGTCTGTTGCTAATATTATGGTCTGTCTGTTGCTGGTATCATGGCCTGTCTGTTGCTGGCGTCATGGTCTGTCTGTTGCTGGTATCATGGTCTGTCTGTTGCTGGTATCATGGCCTGTCTGTTGCTGGTATCATGGTCTGTCTGTTGCTAATATTATGGTCTGTCTGTTGCTGGTATCATGGCCTGTCTGTTGCTGGTATCATGGCCTGTCTGTTGCTAATATTATGGTCTGTCTGTTGCTGGTATCATGGCCAGTCTGTTGCTGGTGTCATGGCCAGTCTGTTGCTGGTATCATGGTCTGTCTGTTGCTAATATTATGGTCTGTCTGTTGCTGGTGTTATGGTCTGTCTGTTGCTGGTGTTATGGTCTGTCTGTTGCTGGTATCATGGTCTGTCTGTTGCTGGTGTTATGGTCTGTCTGTTGCTGGTATCATGGTCTGTCTGTTGCTAATATTATGGTATGTCTGTTGCTGGTGTTATGGTCTGTCTGTTGCTGGTATCATGGCCTGTCTGTTGCTAATATTATGGCCTGTCTGTTGCTGGTATCATGGCCAGTCTGTTGCTGGTATCATGGCCTGTCTGTTGCTAATATTATGGCCTGTCTGTTGCTGGTATCATGGCCAGTCTGTTGCTGGTATCATGGCCTGTCTGTTGCTAATATTATGGCCTGTCTGTTGCTGGTGTTATGGTCTGTCTGTTGCTGGTATCATGGCCTGTCTGTTGCTAATATTATGGCCTGTCTGTTGCTAATATTATGGCCTGTCTGTTGCTGGTATCATGGTCTGTCTGTTGCTGGTATCATGGCCTGTCTGTTGCTGGTATCATGGCCTGTCTGTTGCTGGTATCATGGTTTGTCTGTTGCTAGTATCATGGCCTGTCTGTTGCTAATATTATGGTCTGTCTGTTGCTGGTATCATGGCCTGTCTGTTGCTGGTATCATGGTCTGTCTGTTGCTGGTATCATGGTCTGTCTGTTGCTAATATTATGGCCTGTCTGTTGCTGGTATCATGGCCTGTCTGTTGCTGGTATCATGGTCTGTCTGTTGCTGGTATCATGGTCTGTCTGTTGCTAATATTATGGCCTGTCTGTTGCTGTTATCATGGCCGGTCTGTTGCTGGTATCATGGTCTGTCTGTTGCTAATATTATGGCCTGTCTGTTGCTGGTATCATGGTTTGTCTGTTGCTGGTATCATGGTCTGTCTGTTGCTGGTATCATGGTCTGTCTGTTGCTGGTATCATGGCCTGTCTGTTGCTGGTATCATGGCCAGTCTGTTGCTGGTATCATGGCCTGTCTGTTGCTAATATTATGGCCTGTCTGTTGCTGGTGTTTTGGTCTGTCTGTTGCTGGTATCATGGCCTGTCTGTTGCTAATATTATGGCCTGTCTGTTGCTAATATTATGGCCTGTCTGTTGCTGGTGTTATGGTCTGTCTGTTGCTGGTATCATGGTCTGTCTGTTGCTGGTATCATGGTCTGTCTGTTGCTAATATTATGGCCTGTCTGTTGCTGGTATCATGGCCTGTCTGTTGCTAATATTATGGCCTGTCTGTTGCTGGTGTTATGGTCTGTCTGTTGCTGGTATCATGGCCTGTCTGTTGCTAATATTATGGCCTGTCTGTTGCTAATATTATGGCCTGTCTGTTGCTGGTGTTATGGTCTGTCTGTTGCTGGTATCATGGTCTGTCTGTTGCTGGTATCATGGCCTGTCTGTTGCTAATATTATGGCCTGTCTGTTGCTGGTGTTATGGCCTGTCTGTTGCTGGTGTTATGGCCTGTCTGTTGCTAATATTATGGCCTGTCTGTTGCTGGTATCATGGCCTGTCTGTTGCTGGCATCATGGTCTGTCTGTTGCTAATATTATGGTCTGTCTGTTGCTGGTATCATGGCCTGTCTGTTGCTGGTATCATGGTCTGTCTGTTGCTGGTATCATGGCCTGTCTGTTGCTGGCATCATGGTCTGTCTGTTGCTAATATTATGGTCTGTCTGTTGCTGGTATCATGGCCTGTCTGTTGCTGGCGTCATGGTCTGTCTGTTGCTGGTATCATGGTCTGTCTGTTGCTGGTATCATGGCCTGTCTGTTGCTGGTATCATGGTCTGTCTGTTGCTAATATTATGGTCTGTCTGTTGCTAATATTATGGTCTGTCTGTTGCTGGTATCATGGCCTGTCTGTTGCTGGTATCATGGCCTGTCTGTTGCTAATATTATGGTCTGTCTGTTGCTGGTATCATGGCCTGTCTGTTGCTGGTATCATGGCCAGTCTGTTGCTGGTGTCATGGCCAGTCTGTTGCTGGTGTCATGGCCTGTCTGTTGCTGGTGTCATGGCCTGTCTGTTGCTGGTATCATGACCTGTCTGTTGCTGGTATCATGGTCTGTCTGTTGCTAATATTATGGTCTGTCTGTTGCTGGTATCATGGCCTGTCTGTTGCTGGTATCATGGTCTGTCTGTTGCTGGTATCATGGTCTGTCTGTTGCTGGTATCATGGCCTGTCTGTTGCTGGCATCATGGTCTGTCTGTTGCTAATATTATGGCCTGTCTGTTGCTGGTATCATGGCCTGTCTGTTGCTGGTATCATGGCCTGTCTGTTGCTGGTATCATGGTCTGTCTGTTGCTAATATTATGGCCTGTCTGTTGCTGGTATCATGGGCTGTCTGTTGCTGGTATCATGGTCTGTCTGTTGCTAATATTATGGCCTGTCTGTTGCTGGTATCATGGGCTGTCTGTTGCTGGTATCATGGTCTGTCTGTTGCTAATATTATGGCCTGTCTGTTGCTGGTATCATGGTCTGTCTGTTGCTGGTATCATGGCCTGTCTGTTGCTGGTATCATGGTCTGTCTGTTGCTGGTATCATGGTCTGTCTGTTGCTGGTATCATGGCCTGTCTGTTGCTGGTATCATGGCCTGTCTGTTGCTAATATTATGGCCTGTCTGTTGCTGGTATCATGGTCTGTCTGTTGCTAATATTATGGCGTGTCTGTTGCTGGTATCATGGTCTGTCTGTTGCTAATATTATGGCCTGTCTGTTGCTGGTATCATGGCTTGTCTGTTGCTGGTATTATGGTCTGTCTGTTGCTGGTATCATGGCCTGTCTGTTGCTGGTATCATGGTCTGTCTGTTGCTGGTATCATGGCCTGTCTGTTGCTGGTATCATGGTCTGTCTGTTGCTGGTATCATGGTCTGTCTTTTGCTAATATTATGGCCTGTCTGTTGCTGGTATCATGGTCTGTCTGTTGCTAATATTATGGTCTGTCTGTTGCTGGTATCATGGTCTGTCTGTTGCTGGTATCATGGCCTGTCTGTTGCTGGTATCATGGCCTGTCTGTTGCTGGTATCATGGCCTGTCTGTTGCTGGTATCATGGGCTGTCTGTTGCTAATATTATGGCCTGTCTGTTGCTGGTATTATGGCCTGTCTGTTGCTGGTATCATGGTCTGTCTGTTGCTGGTATCATGGTCTGTCTGTTGCTGGTATCATGGCCTGTCTGTTGCTGGTATCATGGTCTGTCTGTTGCTAATATCATGGTCTGTCTGTTGCTGGTATCATGGTCTGTCTGTTGCTGGTATCATGGTCTGTCTGTTGCTAATATTATGGCCTGTCTGTTGCTAATATCATGGTCTGTCTGTTGCTGGTATCATGGTCTGTCTGTTGCTGGTATCATGGTCTGTCTGTTGCTAATATTATGGCCTGTCTGTTGCTGGTGTCATGGTCTGTCTGTTGCTGGTATCATGGTCTGTCTGTTGCTAATATTATGGCCCGTCTGTTGCTGGTATTATGGTCTGTCTGTTGCTAATATTATGGCCCATCTGTTGCTGGTATTATGGCCTGTCTGTTGCTGGTATCATGGCCTGTCTGTTGCTGGTGTTATGGTCCGTCTGTTGCTGGTATCATGGTCTGTCTGTTGCTGGTATCATGGCCTGTCTGTTGCTGGTATTATGGTCTGTCTGTTGCTGGTGTTATGGTCTGTCTGTTGCTGGTATCATGGCCTGTCTGTTGCTGGTATCATGGTCTGTCTGTTGCTGGTGTTATGGTCTGTCTGTTGCTGGTGTTATGGTCTGTCTGTTGCTGGTGTTATGGTCTGTCTGTTGCTGGTATCATGGTCTGTCTGTTGCTGGTGTTATGGTCTGTCTGTTGCTGGTGTTATGGTCTGTCTGTTGCTGGTGTTATGGTCTGTCTGTTGCTGGTATCATGGTCTGTCTGTTGCTGGTGTTATGGTCTGTCTGTTGCTGGTATCATGGTCTGTCTGTTGCTGGTATCATGGTCTGTCTGTTGCTAATATTATGGCCTGTCTGTTGCTGGGCAGTGGAGCTGGACGGCTCCTGGCCTCCTGACCTCCTGCAGCTGTTCTCCGGATGGACGGCTGCTGGTCTGTGCTACAGAGCCTCAGAACGCTGTTTATATCAGCGACGCCGCCAGCGGACAGACGATGCACCACATCAGTGGTACGATGACTCACCTGGCTCACCTGTCTGCAGTAGACACATAGAAACTTTATTTTATTAATTCTTAGGATTATTAACATCCAGATCATCATCGCTCCACCATCACACGGTGTCGCTTCGACCCTCACACACTGACGCTGAGACACGTCATTCTCTCACTAACTTTATTTTCCTTTTATCATTTATTGATCAGAGTTTCTGCTCCTGGGATCAATAAACGTCTATTTAATCTAAATGAACATTCGTCTTGCTGTCTTCCTCTCTGTCTCTCAGTAGCCATGGTAACATCGTCTCTGACTGCTGCTTCACCAACAATGGCTACTTCCTGTGCACAGCATCGTGGGATAAAGGCCTGAAGCTGTGGGACCTGCGGACGGGGGGGTTTCGGTCTCACGGTGGGACGCCGCTGCAGAGAGGCCATGAAGGCAGCGTGAGCTCCTGCTGCTTCTCTGCTGACAGTAACACCTCTTTTATTTTGAAGTTACTCAGCCTGTAACCTCCTCCCATGAAACACTTCCTGTTTCCACAGCAACCCTGCTGGTGTCCGGCTCCTATGACAGGACTGTTGCACTCTGGGATATGTCGTCGCTTTGCCGAACTGTCATCCTGAAGGCAAGTAAACAACAACAATCTGTATTTGTTGTTGTTCTGGAAACCTGAGGGCTGTTTCCCAAAATATGACAAGGGATTAATCCAGAATATCTCAGCTATCCAGGTTTAATTTAGCCTTGAATCGGTCTCACTAAAGCAGGGTCACATTAGTTACCATGGAGATTTATTGTGTGCAGGTAGCCTGCTCTAGACCAGGCTAACAGCCAGGCTTAGTTAATCCTGCTGCCTAGTAAGCTGTCACTGAAATTAAAAACTAATGAGCTCATTTCTCCTCATGTTTATTCGCATTGAAATAATACACATATGTAAGGTAAATGTCATCATTTTATTTCAGGTACCAGGTTCAATTCCCGTCACGGGGTCTTTCTGTGTGGAGTTTACATGTTCTCCTCATGTCTGTGTGGGTTCTCTCTGGTACTCCGGCTTCCTCCCACCATCCAAAAACATGCATGGGGATTAGGTTAACTGGTTAATTTAAATTGACCGTAGGTGTGAATGTGAGTGTGAGTGGTTGTCTGTCTCTATGTGTCCTGTGATGAACTGGACACTTGTCCAGGGTGTACCCTGTCTTTCACCCTAAGACAGCTGGGATAGACTCCAGCCCCCCTGACCCTATGAGAGGATAAGAGGGAGAAGATGGATGGATGGGGAGATATATATATATACAGTCATGGAAAAAATTATTAGACCACCCTTGTTTTCTTCAATTTCTTGTTCATTCTAATATCTGGTACCACTAAACGTATAATATAATGAACACAACAAAAAATGCAGCTGGTCACATAATACTTTATGTCCTATTTGACATTCTTAAGCTTAATTGATTCCCAGGGTATATAAGAGGCCATTTCATGTCACAAGCAGCACTGCACATGCAAAGGCCTAGAGTGGTTTCCTGCTTACATTCAAGCCGTAGCACAACTCAGAAGTTGTCAGCTCTCACATAATGCCTAAAACAAAAGAATTATGTGAAGCAACAAAGGCAGCCATCTTGGCACTGCTGGAAATTGGCATGAGTGAGAGACAGGTAGCGAAAAACTGAAGATCTCCAAGACAGCCGTTCATTCCAACAAAAAAAAACAAGCTGAACATGGCACTACCAAATTGCTACCTGGCCGTGGCAGGAAACGTCTTTCTACCCCACGAGATGACCGTGCACTCATCCGTTCCTGTGTCAGGAATCGTCGTCAGACCTCCAGGGACCTTAAAAATGAGTGGGCACTGTCGAGAAATGTGACTTGCTCGGCAAGGACAGTTCGAAACCGACTTGTTGAAGCTGGTTTGAAGTCACACAGAGCACGCAAGAAGCCCTTCATCAATGAAAGGCAGAGGAAGGCCCGGTTACTCTTTGCTCGAGACCACAAGGATTGGACTGTTGATGATTGGGCTAAGGTTCTCTTCAGTGATGAATCCAATTTTGAATTGATGCCCACTCCGGCCAACTTACTGGTTAGGAGGAAGCCTGGAGAAGCTTACAACCCAGACTGTCTTGCCCTACAGTAAAACATGGGGTGGATCAGTCATGATCTGGGGTTGTTTCAGTCTGAGTGGAACAGGGCAAATGCAATTGTGTGAAGGCCGAATGAACCAGGTCAAGTACAGGACTACCCTTGAAAACAGTCTTCTTCCATCAGCTGGAAAACTCTTTCCTGCCTCGAATGACTGGATTTTCCAACAAGACAATGCCCCTTGCCACACGGCAAGGTCAGTTAAAGCCTGGATGGAGAACCACAACATTCGCACCATGCCTTGGCCTGCTCAATCACCAGATCTTAATCCAATTGAAAACCTGTGGAAAATCATCAAACTCAAAATGGAGAACCACAAGCCCAAAAACAAAGAAAATTTGTTTGAATTTGTCCAACAGGAATGGGCTGCTGTGACAGCAGAACAATGTCAGAAGCTGGTGGAGAGCATGCCAAGACGCATGGCTGCAGTCATCAAAAACAATGGTTATGCAATCAAGTATTAACTCTTGTGTGTATCATGTGTTTAAAGCAAACAGAAAAGAAAACATGGAATGCTTAAAAGTAGTGTTTTTGGCGGTACAATGCCATAGCTATTGATGTAAGAATTTAAGTAATTTTGGTTATTATCAAGAAAACCATGGAAAATGAATAATCCTTAGTTCTTAAATTAAACTCTCATGAACTATTTTTGTTGTTATCATTATAATTGTCCAAACAAATGTACCTTTAGTTGAGCCAGGCATTAAAATTAACAAGAAATTGAAGAAAACAAGGGTGGTCTAATAATTTTTTCCATGACTGTATATATATATATATATATATATATATATATTTATGTGTGTGTGTGTGGTATATAGGAAGTTTCACCCCAGGTTGTCTGGTTGGTGTTCATGAGACTGATCCAGGATGAACAGATCAGACTCTATCAAGTCTCCTTCGGTCAGGATCATCTGAATCCTGCTTTGGTGAAACAGGCCTCTGGTCTCATGTGTCCTGTTGTTGTCACAGGGCCACAGTGATTGGGTGACAGATGTGTCCATCAATGATGACGGGAAGTTGGTAGTCTCTGCATCCAAGGTATCTGATCTGGACTGATGTGGACTGACTGGTCATGTATTCAGTGTGTGTAGAGTAGATTATATGTTTTAACTCATTGAGTGTCAGTCCTTTCATAAAACAGAACGTTCCTTGTTCCAGTGTTTTTGCCCATTTTGAGTCATATTTCTAGACCCACAGAATATTTAGTACTATGTCTCTGAAGACAGAGAATAGCTCAAATGAAAGAAGAGACTCTCTATTTCATCATGAAAAAAATGTTTTTTACCTTGGTCCATTCTTGTTTTATCAGAGGTAGAGTAGAGGGCACTTTCACCAAAATCACCACTTTTTCTCCACATTCTGTTTGTTTTGCTCTCTAATCTCGATCGTCTCCACTTCCTGTTTTGATCTCTGTGGTGTATACCGTCTCTTTATGCTCTGACTACATCTCCCAGAAGCCCCAGTATTACTCACAGACTGTGTGAGAGCTACTGCAGAAAAACCCCATTTTGACGTTGTATTACGTCAAAGGCAATCAAAGAGTTATTGTTATTATTATTATAAGGACAGGGGTGTGAGGTTATCATTATTATTAATATTAATATATAACACCTGTGTGTCTGCAGGACAGGACTGTGAGGTTGTGGAACACAGAGAACATGGAGAACATCCCAGAAATCCTAGAAAAGAGGACAGCAGGGGCAGGCGTGCACCTCCTCAAGGTTTTTTTTTCTAATGCTGAGTTCAGTGTCAGTAGAATAATAGGACATATGAGTTGTCGTGGCCTTCTGACGGCTGACTGAAGTGTGTCTGTTTCCAGTGTGGGGACTGTGGGAGGCCCTTCCCAGGGTCCAGACCACAGACCTGCTGACTCAGTGCGTCTTCTGTCGCCTCAAAGCACCGTCCAGGTACCGACCACAACCTCCACTTGTCATGTGACTTCCTGTCAGAGGTCAGAGGTGAACCACCGAGCAGCAGCTGGTAGGACGCTGTGATATGAGAGTATTAATATTATATCATCACCATCTACTGTGTATTAAAGACAGCAGTGACATCTGCCTGACTACAGCTATCAGGTTAGCTATCGTTAGCTATCAGGTTAGCTATCGTTATGTTAGCTATCAGGTTAGCTATTGTTAGCTATCAGGTTAGCTATTATTAGCTATCAGGTTAGCTATTGTTAGCTATCAGGTTAGCTATCAGGTTAGCTATTGTTAGCTATCAGGTTAGCTATTGTTAGCTATCAGGTTAGCTATCGTTAGCTATCAGGTTAGCTATTGTTAGCTATCAGGTTAGCTATCAGGTTAGCTATTATTAGCTATCAGGTTAGCTATTGTTAGCTATCAGGTTAGCTATTGTTAGCTATCAGGTTAGCTATCAGGTTAGCTATTATTAGCTATCAGGTTAGCTATTATTAGCTATCAGGTTAGCTATTGTTAGCTATCAGGTTAGCTATCGTTAGCTATCAGGTTAGCTATTGTTAGCTATCAGGTTAGCTATCAGGTTAGCTATTATTAGCTATCAGGTTAGCTATTGTTAGCTATCAGGTTAGCTATCAGGTTAGCTATCAGGTTAGCTATTGTTAGCTATCAGGTTAGCTATCAGTTGACTGAATTCAAACATACTTTTATTGGTATTTCACAGAACATTCATCAACTCGTGTTCAAGCCGTATATGAACATGAAGTGAAGTGACAGGAAGCTCCTGAAACGTCTCATCATCCCAGAGGATCTTTAGTCATCACAGTTTGAAATCTGAAGTCCAGGAAATTATTCAAGCTGTCAACAATCCTTCATTAGAGGAAACAATAACAAGGTCAACTTGGATGTAGCATTTCATCCTGAGGGTGGAGCTCGAGGAGGTGTCTCCATCCTGAGGAAAGGTCCGGAGGGTTCGTCCTCTGGAGATGGTGAATGGACGTCCTTGCTGCTGTTCCTCTGCTGTTCCATGTGTCGACCATCGCCATCAGATCAGAAGGTGCTCTGCAGCAGACAGTGACAGCCACAGCCGGCCGGACACTCGTCCTGCCGGCGAAACCAGTCCATCATGTGGCTGGTGTGTCCTCCATGTCCACAGCTCAGGCAGAAGTTGGAAGAGCCTCGAACCGCCACATGGCAGATGGCGCACTGGAAGGTGAGGCGCTTACAGACGGCGCACTGCGTCCCACGAGCCTGACTGCGACAGTGACAGCAGTACACACCGAACTCTGCAGAGACAGCAGACAGTATGGGTCATGTAAGAGCTAACGGAGTGATTTTTACTGTCATAGGCTGCGTTTCCCAGATTCACTTCAAAGGCTCTTAGCCCTAAGAGCATCGTAGGAACGCTCTTTGGGCTCCTGTGAAAGAAAAATGTGTTTCCCAGAGCGCACTTTGCTTAAGAGGCTCTTTCACTAAGAATGAACTCTATAGATCGAGCTGACCCACTCTTAACAGTCCTCTTAGTGACCGATCGCTCACAGATCCAGCCGTGACAGGCAAATTAATTCAATTAATAAGCAAGGAGTTATTAAAATGTATACACATTTTGATCTATATTATACTTCAGATTTCTATCATTTAGCTTTCATTGGTGACAGAAATGACTGTGCATAAGACAAACACTTCTTTACTTTATGTTTTGTGAGGGCTCTGTGGGCTCGAAGCTGTGACACAAAATCTGGCAAAAGAAAAATAATAATAAAAAAATGTAAGTAACGTTAGGAGGAATATCAAGTGTGAATAATCACGATTATCATTTATCATAATTTGTCCGCATATTCCACATCTGCATGTCCATATGAGATAGTTTACCGCACCCAAAAATGCATCAGGGCGCAACAAAAAACACATCAACCATCCAAACCTGCCACATTTCACAGATCAGGCTCTAACGTCCAGAGGGCAGCCTGGTGTGTTTTGTCGCTCAGCTGCAGCGCTGCGCTGCGTATTTACACATGGAGACGACACCGACCTCAGCGAGCTGCCTGCATGTTTTACAGTTTATAGCTGGAGTTTTCTGTTATTCTCAGTGTGGATTAATAGTTTATATATCTGTTCATGAACTGATCACATTAAGCAGACAGCGATCATGTGAGCACGTGGATACAGTGTGGAGTGGGGATACAGTGCAGGTCCTGAACTTCATTTGTCCTTTGTGATTTTAAAATGTGATTAACCATCTTTTCTGAATCTGTCCAACCTTCTCCTGTAAATCAGCAAACAAATAAACCATCAAAGGGCATCGTTAAGATATTAATTTGTAACGTGAAATGGATGAAAAGGAAAAGCGAACATAGTACTTATAGTGTGTGTGTGTGTATATACTATACTACTATTCTTAGTAATAGCTGTATTCTTGTTTTCATCATGCAAATGGAATTAGTGTGTTAGGTAGCTGCGTCTGTGTGACTTGTGCGATGATTACATGGTGGGTGATCAATTTGCCGGACATTGATGGATTTAGTTTCAGCACACTGGAAATGATTGGCTCCTGTTAAGAGCATCTCAAAGAGCAGAGGGAGCGTAAGAAGGGCGCACCTGGGAAACACTCCTATCTTAGCTCACACCTTCTGTAGCTCGCTCTTATTATAGCGACTATCCTGCCTTCCTGCAGTCACTCTTGCACAGGTGTGGGAGACTCTTAAAAAAAAGAAACATCCATACACTTGTCCACGTTCGCGTGATGTTCCCATTTAATGATCAAAAGTTAATAACAAAAATTCTTATACTGATGCCAAAGAAATGGATAATGCGACGTATTGATGCTGCTGGGGAACAAAAGAAGTGACGTGAGTGAACCTGGTGAGCGGTAAAAACCCCTCCTCCTTACCTGCACCCATACTTATAGAAAAAACACCCTACTACCGCCAGTGGAGACCTGACGTAATCAATAAAAGACAAATAAATAAGCAGATGTGGCTCCTATACTTATCTCTAAAGAACGATCTTAACTGGGAAACGCGGCCATTGTTATGAACGGAGCTTTAACTATTTGTTGTTTCTATCATTTCATATCTACTTTGAGCTGTGCAGACAGTTTCAGTTCAGCTAGTCATGGCGTCGCTCCTCTGACCTTTGAACCATCAGACGGTCGGCAGCGTGGCGGATCAGAGTAACGTACCGATGCCTTTGTGGGGTTCAGGAGGGCAGGAGGCGAACTTGAGCACGTCGGCTCGTTTCTCTCTCAGGCCCCAGCGGTACAGGATTTCACCGTAACACTTCTTGAAGTCATCGAACTGCAGCGTGTTGGCGGGGTCCAGCAGCCTGCAGGGACAGGAAATGACATCACAGTGACATCACAGCGACATCACAAACCAATCACAGCATCTCCTCACTTCTTGTTCATATCATGCTGCTCTCGCTCCCGTTCCCGTGGATCGGTGTAACCCTGGTTGCTGTGGCGATAGTCGTCGGGGGAGGACTCCCCCCAGGGGTTGGCGTGCTCAGAGTCTCTACCTGATTGGTCGGAAAGCGAGCGTTACTAAGACAATGTGGAGGCAGAGCAGGTGGCCTGTGTGCGGTGCTGCAGCGTCTCACCTGTGTTCCAGGTGGTGATGGAGTCTGAGGTGCTGGAGCAGGATCCTGAGGTGACGGAGCTGGAGGTGTAGCTGGGCTGAGACAGGAAACAGGAACACCGTTACACCACTTCCTGTCGCTCAATGGCCCTTTTTAATATTCTAAGATTTCATTGATTTAAAATATGTATCTCTACAGACCATAAAACCGCTGAATTATTCATACTTTCAGTGATTTACAGACAAACATCTGAAAATAGAGGATTCTTGTTTTATTTCTGATATTAATCTGCTGCTGTTGTTCTGTGTGTACAAGCAGTGAAACCTTGAACAATATTTTAATACTTAATAGACACACCATGAGAGTCAGATTTCTAGTCTTCATGCTAAGCTAGGCTAAACACCTCTATGTACAGCAGGACTTACATATCGTGAGTGGTGAGGTGGGAACATGGTGGAGCGTGGTGGCTGGTGTCCGTACAGAGAGTAACAGTCAGCAGGTGTAGCTCTGAATACACTGCACAGCATGGCCAGAGTCTGGACATCACTCATCTGACTGTAGTGATCCAAGCTGGAGAAACAACCACACTGTGTGACTGTAGTGATCCAAGCTGGAGCAACAACCACGCCGTGTGACTGTAGCGATCCGAGCCGGAGACACAACCACGCCGTGTGACTGTAGCGATCCGAGCCGGAGACACAACCACGCCGTGTGACTGTAGCGATCCGAGCCGGAGACACAACCACGCCGTGTGACTGTAGCGATCCGAGCCGGAGACACAACCACGCCGTCTGACTGTAGCGATCCGAGCCGGAGGAACAACCACGCCGTCTGACTGTAGCGATCCGAGCCGGAGGAACAACCACGCCGTCTGACTGTAGCGATCCGAGCCGGAGACACAACCACGCTGTCTGACTGTAGCGATCCGAGCCGGAGACACAACCACGCCGTGTGACTGTAGCGATCCGAGCCGGAGACACAACCACGCCGTGTGACTGTAGCGATCCGAGCCGGAGACACAACCACGCCGTCTGACTGTAGCGATCCGAGCCGGAGACACAACCACGCCGTCTGACTGTAGCGATCCGAGCCGGAGACACAACCACGCCGTCTGACTGTAGCGATCCGAGCCGGAGACACAACCACGCCGTGTGACTGTAGCGATCCGAGCCGGAGACACAACCACGCCGTCTGACTGTAGCGATCCGAGCCGGAGACACAACCACGCCGTCTGACTGTAGCGATCCAAACCGGAGACACAACCACGCCGTGTGACTGTAGTGAAGCAGATTAACTCACAGAGTCTCTAGCAGGTGGCGTCCAAACGGATGTCTGGCCCAGGGCGTCTCAGAGTCTGGATCAGAGTCTGGACTCAGGTCTTGACTAGTGGCTGCAGAGGCCAGAGCCCAGACCTACACGAACACACAGGACACACTCTGATGGTGATAATAAATAACGACAATAATGAAACAAGAGGAAGCATCTGCCTTCTTTAATAATGTCTTCATACTAATAATTATGAACAATCACATATAATGATTTTATTTGATGCTGGTTTATGAATTGAGTGTGTCGATTGTTAATCAGGTCCTGAACGTCACAACAAAGATAACCATTACCTTTAATTATATAGAGATAGAGTTAGCGTCATCTTTATTTAGTGTTATATTGTTTTAGTGTGATGTAGCATTACCTTCACCCTTATTTATATCGTGTTACGTTGTTTTAGTGTGATGTAGCATTACCTTCACCCTTATTTACATGGCGTTATACAGTTTTAGCGTCATGTGACATCGCCTCTATCCTTATTCACATGGCGTTATACAGTTTTAGCGTCATGTGACATCGCCTCCATCCTTATTCACATGGCGTTATACAGTTTTAGCGTCATGTGACATCGCCTCTATCCTTATTCACATGGCGTTATACAGTTTTAGCGTCATGTGACATCGCCTCTATCCTTATTCACATGGCGTTATACAGTTTTAGCGTCATGTGACATCGCCTCTATCCTTATTCACATGGCGTTATACAGTTTTAGCGTCATGTGACATCGCCTCTGTATTAGTTTATAGTGTTATACAGTTTTAGCGTCATGTGACATCGCCTCTGTATTAGTTTACAGTGTTATACAGTTTTAGCGTCATGTGACATCGCCTCTGTATTAGTTTACAGTGTTATACAGTTTTAGCGTCATGTGACATCGCCTCTGTATTAGTTTACAGTGTTATACAGTTTTAGCGTCATGTGACATCGCCTCTGTATTAGTTTACAGTGTTATACAGTTTTAGCGTCATGTGACATCGCCTCTGTATTAGTTTACAGTGTTATACAGTTTTAGCGTCATGTGACATCGCCTCTGTATTAGTTTACAGTGTTATACAGTTTTAGCGTCATGTGACATCGCCTCTGTATTAATTTACAGTGTTATACAGTTTTAGCGTCATGTGACATCGCCTCTGTATTAATTTACAGTGTTATACAGTTTTAGCGTCATGTGACATCGCCTCTGTATTAATTTACAGTGTTATACAGTTTTAGCGTCATGTGACATCGCCTCTGTATTAATTTACAGTGTTATACAGTTTTAGCGTCATGTGACATCGCCTCTGTATTAATTTACAGTGTTATACAGTTTTAGCGTCATGTGACATCGCCTCTGTATTAATTTACAGTGTTATACAGTTTTAGCGTCATGTGACATCGCCTCTGTATTAGTTTACAGTGTTATACAGTTTTAGCGTCATGTGACATCGCCTCTGTATTAATTTACAGTGTTATACAGTTTTAGCGTCATGTGACATCGCCTCTGTATTAATTTACAGTGTTATACAGTTTTAGCGTCATGTGACATCGCCTCTGTATTAGTTTACAGTGTTATACAGTTTTAGCGTCATGTGACATCGCCTCTGTATTAGTTTACAGTGTTATACAGTTTTAGCGTCATGTGACATCGCCTCTGTATTAGTTTACAGTGTTATACAGTTTTAGCGTCATGTGACATCGCCTCTGTATTAGTTTACAGTGTTATACAGTTTTAGCGTCATGTGACATCGCCTCTGTATTAGTTTACAGTGTTATACAGTTTTAGCGTCATGTGACATCGCCTCTGTATTAGTTTACAGTGTTATACAGTTTTAGCGTCATGTGACATCGCCTCTGTATTAGTTTACAGTGTTATACAGTTTTAGCGTCATGTGACATCGCCTCTATATTAGTTTACAGTGTTATACAGTTTTAGCGTCATGTGAC
Organism: Synanceia verrucosa; assembly: GCA_029721515.1. Classification (NCBI taxonomy): domain Eukaryota; kingdom Metazoa; phylum Chordata; class Actinopteri; order Perciformes; family Synanceiidae; genus Synanceia; species Synanceia verrucosa. Next base: position 332,970 of record CM056549.1, read on the forward strand.
ATCGCCTCTATATTAGTTTACAGTGTTATACAGTTTTAGCGTCATGTGACATCGCCTCTATATTAGTTTACAGTGTTATACAGTTTTAGCGTCATGTGACATCGCCTCTATATTAGTTTACAGTGTTATACAGTTTTAGCGTCATGTGACATCGCCTCTATATTAGTTTACAGTGTTATACAGTTTTAGCGTCATGTGACATCGCCTCTATATTAGTTTACAGTGTTATACAGTTTTAGCGTCATGTGACATCGCCTCTATATTAGTTTACAGTGTTATACAGTTTTAGCGTCATGTGACATCGCCTCTATATTAGTTTACAGTGTTATACAGTTTTAGCGTCATGTGACATCGCCTCTATATTAGTTTACAGTGTTATACAGTTTTAGCGTCATGTGACATCGCCTCTATATTAGTTTACAGTGTTATACAGTTTTAGCGTCATGTGACATCACCTCTATATTAATTTACAGTGTTATACAGTTTTAGTGTTATATAACATTACCTTTGCCACGTCTCTGCGTCCCACTGAAAGTGACGCTGCTGCATTCTTCTGACACGTTTCTTGGATGTCGTTCATGTTCAGACTGAGAACAGAAATACTGTGATATAAATATATATGGATCGATAGATTATACTATAATTGATCAATAATCAGTGTCCCTCACATGTAGCTCTCTCCCAGAGCTTTGTGAACTGGCAGCAGGCAGGAGATCTCCTGGATGATCACTTTACCAGCCAGCTTGGTGGGTCGACTGCCGTAGTCTGTCCCCTCACGCTTTGTCTTAAAGCGCCGAGATTTCTGAGGGAGAGACAGAGAGAGGGACAGAGGGACGGACAGAGGGAGAGACAGCAGGTCCAGGGGAGACAAAGCACCACCTGATTAAAAGTGGTCTGGATGAAAAATTGCTGAGAGACAAACTGTCCTCTGTCTGTCCAAGGAGACCGCCCTCCCTTCAGCTCGTTTCAATGGGTCAGCTGATCAGTGGGTCACAGGAAGACTGTTTTAAATGTGACTGTTCTGATGATCCCACATAGAACCTTTAATAGAAGCTTTAATCAGTTACAGGAGGTGGTTATTGATCTATTGATGAGGAGGAACTGAAGTGACGGACAGTTGATCATTATTGATCATGAACACACTGCATGGATTGGTCTGTGGGAACACATGATGTTAGTGCTCAGTTCATTAACAGACTCTAGATCAGCCAAATTACATCAAACTTACCTGCTGTTAGTGGGCATTAAAAGCTTTAGCGACAGGAAGTGACAGGAAGTGGCTGCTTCTGGATCTGAACTGTGCTAAAGATGCTAATAGTAGCTGCTACATGATGAACATTCACCTATATGATATTAGTTTATACTGACATCAATATATGAATATGATGGTCTAGTTCAAATATGACCTCATCACTATTACAGAAAAACTCCATTAAAATAAGTTCTTCATCATCTTTCTAAAGTGATCACAGTCGGTTTGACAGAAAGTCAGTTCAGCTCGTTAGTGGACAGGACGTCAGCCAATCAGAGACATGCATGTTAAAATTATGGCCGCCGTGTTGAGGGGAGAGACAAGAGGACGGGATGGACAGGTCAATACCGGCCAATCACGAAGGGTTTGGACAGACCAGCGGCGGGAGGCAGAGATTGGGAGCTTCTGATTGGAGGAGAATAGGAAGGAGGCGTGGCCACCGGCGGCATGAGGGCAGGTGAATGGCCAGAGGAAAAAAACAACACAGGAAGGGAAAAAAAAACAAAGAAACAAATAGTAGCACATCAGAGAGACGAGATGTGACACCCTCCTTCAAAAAGACATCAGCACTCCACATTCCCAGCCCCCCTGAACTACCCATCAGCTCAGCTCAGGTTCTGGGATTGTGGACAGTTTAATAAAGACGACAGAGACGGTAACAAGACAAACTGTCCAAGTTTAGGAGACAAACTGTCCACGTTAACAAGACAGTCTTCTTCAACGAGACAAACTGTCCTCTTCAACAAGACAAACTGTCCACATTAAGGAAACAGACTGTCTTCAACGAGACAAACTGTCCTCTTCAACAAGACAAACTGTCCACGTAAGGGAGACAAACTCGATTCTCACCCGTTCCTTGTAGTAGAAGGAGGAAATGGACACGGTGTCTTTGTCAGAGCGAGTCGGGCTGCCGCTGTAGAGTCTCAGAGCACTCTGAGACTCTGAACGCATCTTCATGGGTGTCAACACTCCGCTGTGATAGGCCGACAGCGCTGACAGGGACCTGAACACCAACACACAACATTGGCCTAGCTTAGCACAAACACTGGAGGCAGGGGGAAATTGTTACACAAAGTTAATGTCATCACTTCCTGTAGCTTCACAATAAAAGCATGCCAGTGAGATCTAGTTTATAAAGTGTAGGTAAAAACACCTGTGAGAGCGTTTACCTGGGAGTGGGCTCAGTGGGCGGGACAGAGCGGTGCATGGTGATTGGTCGAGTGAAGTAAACCAAACAGCCGGTGCCACAGAAACGAGCGCCAGAGGTCCGAGGGAACGGGATGTTGGCATCCTGAAATGCAGGGACCATGTTTACAGGAGGACGCTGGACACTCGTGTCTTTATCTCCTGCTGGAGCATCTCCTCGTTCTTACCTGGTAGGAACCGTAGGTGTTGGTGACCCGAGGGAACGCCTGCAGGGCCGGAGTGACTGGGTTGGACAGGACAAAGGGTCCGGACACCGGACCGTCCTCCTGAGTCTGACAAAGGAAACAAGCAAGTAAACTAGGAGATATGAGACCATGAGGACATTTCTGCACCGTGTGTGTCCTCACCATGTCGGACTCCAGACAGGACACCAGCTGGCGGACGCAGGGCTCCAGGCAGTTCTGGTTCCGCTTCACCTTCTGCAGAGACGTGTCGTTCAGAATCTGGACAGAAACAAAGAGTCACTCCTCATCATCTGTTGAACAAACTACAGGAGTGAACTGAGTACCGTGGTGCATTCAGGGGCGTCGGTACCTTCTGGATCTTGGTCTTGGTGGCAGAGGGGATGGTTGTTGGGGAGATGAACTGGAAGGTAGGTGCGGCGTTGTTGGGATACTGAGCAGGAAACTTGACCACCAGGTGAACCTGATGGCTGCCGAAGTGAGCCGACACCACGCAGCTGCGGTTCAATGCGTCCATCTGCAACAGCACGCTTTTAGTGTGAAGTCATTTCCTGTTTGACTGTTCTGATCATTGTGATATCACAGTAATCGATTGTGTTTTCACTGTAGAGTGTGGTCGAAGCCAAATACAACTGAACTATTTTGAAAAGTCAGCTGTTCCTTATGAGGGATGACCAAGAAGCTGCTGATCGTCAACGTCTCACCTCTACATTGACGTTCCTGATCTGCAGGTTGACCAGAGAGAACTCCTGCTGCAGAGTCTGAGGGACGCCTGAACCCACCGCCGAACTCAGAGCGCCATCCTGATCTGAGGTCACAAAGAGAATTGACCAATCAGAATACAGTTGCTAATGGTACCGTTCAGGAACAGGAAATCCTCTCACAAATAAAAGCACTCAGTTTATTTCTGTTCTCTATGGTGTCTCTTCTTTTGTTGCTGTCGGTGGAAATGTCTCACGTTCATTTGTTTGTTTGTTTATGGTGTTGGTGGACATGTTTCTCACCCTGCAGGTTTTCGGCAGTGAGGTCGACGGCGAACTGACCATTCAGCTCCTGAGACGCCAGAGACTTCTCTGACTCCACGACGAGGGACATGCCCTCCATCAGCTCCTCTACATCACTAACACACAGCTACACCACAACAACAACAAAGCTGTCAAGGTGAGCAGCAGCAGGACGCTGGTCTCTGAGGACACACACTGACCTTCTGCAACTGAGGGTCCACCCTCCAGATCCTCAGAGTCTGGTCTCTAGACCACGTCACCAACTGGTAGTCCTTTGACCCTGGAAGGGCCAAAAACAACCAGCATGTAAACAACAACAACAGAGATAAAACTCTTTTTTAATATAAACATATAACATTTCTTATTAAAATATCTTAACTTAGAAAATAAAGTCGGTTTGGGCAGAATGTGAAGATGTGTCTAGTCTAGCTTAGCACAATGAATGGAAGCAGAAGGAAACTGTTAGCCTAGCTTAGCACGCAGACAGGAAGCAGGGGGAAACTGTTAGCCTAGCTTAGCACAATGAAAGGAAGCAGTGGAAATCTGTTAGTCTAGCTTAACACACACACTGGAAGCAGGAGGAAACTGTTAGCCTAGCTTAGCACGATGAGAGGAAGCAGGGGGAAATTGTTAGCCTAGCTTAGCACAATGAGAGGAAGCAGTGGAAATCTATTAGTCTAGCTTTGCACACAGACTGGAAGCAGGGGGAAACTGTTAGCCTAGCTTAGCACAATGAGAGGAAGCAGGGGGAAATTGTTAGCTTAGCTTAGCACAATGAGAGGAAGCAGGGGGAAACTGTTAGCCTACCTTAGCACAATGAGAGGAAGCAGGGGGAAACTATTAGCCTAGCTTAGCACACAGACTGGAAGCAGGGGGAAACTGTTAGCCTAGCTTAACACACACACTGGAAGCAGGAGGAGACTGTTAGCCTAGCTTAGCACAATGAGAGGAAGCAGGGGGAAAGTGTTAGCCTAGCTTAGCACTGAGCTGAGGGTCTTGCACGGCGATCCTGAACCTCGGAGTGTGATTGGTCACCTTCTTTCTGGGGTCTCCACTGGAACTCCAGAACCACGTCATCATGACCCACAAAGGCGTGAACCGGACTGTTGAGGTCCAGGATGCTCCAGAGCAGCAGACTGTTCTCCCTCCTCAGCTGAGGAACCATCACTGTGACCAGACCGTTGGAGAACGGCTGGGAGAACACAGAGCATCAGGTCCAGGTTCAGACAGGACCAGGGTCCAGGTTTAGACAGGACCAGGTGGACTGTTAGTAGCGTATCGTAATTCCAGATTCTATGAGTATAGACGCAGCCCTTTAAGGCTATCGCTAGTAGGGATGAACCCACTCACGATTCAGCCCGTCCGGCACACCGGGCATTCACAGACACCGCTGGATGCACTTGCTTCCTTCTTCTCATGCTGCATGATGCTTCACTGAAGAAAAATGGGAGCCGATTACCCGGTCTCACCCCAATTTATAAACAAGATGAGACTGGAGGTGGGGCCCACGCAGTGGGTGGGTGTGGACTAAAATGCTTTCAGTGCTGCGCATGCGACAGCCTTAAAGGGCTAAGCCTATATGAAATAGAACTTGTGGTTACTCACCGTGTACCTGGCCTTCCACACTGGCACCTGACAGGACAGGATGTTCAGATACTTCCTGGGCTGCCGGTAATCCCAAAACTGAACAACAACAAGACAGGAAGTAAGCCAGGTGATATCATAGACCAGGTGGACAGGAAGGGAGACCATCTAAAAACTGGTCTTCAGCGTTCAGAGGTGTGTTTGTTTTCCTCACCCTCACTGAGTTGTCTTGGCTGGACGTGGCGAAGACGAATTCGCTGTCAGGGTGCCAGTCCAGACCGTGGATCTTGGACAGGTGAGCCGCCACGTACTCTGCTGCTGTGTTGGGCTTCTGTTAGACATACGATCAATGACCCAGCGATCGATCATTGAGTCACAGACTGATCGCTGGGTCATTGATCGGCAGGTTACACTCACTCTTCTGTCCCAGATCCTCACGTCTCCATCATGGCTGGACGCCAGCAGGTTCTGGTTCTTCCTGTTCCACTTCACCTGAGATGCGCCGGCTGGAAACCAGGTTAGACTATTTAGAACTCCATCATTACCAGATATTTTCAATAAAGATCAATAATTAATACTCACCAACAGCAGACAGTGCCACCGTAGGTTTACGAGTGTCTCTGTGGAGATTCACCATTTGATGGACAGATGTTTAGATAGCAGTACTTTATACTAATACACTGTCTGTACGGTACATGTACCTGTAAACGTGTACTTTTAATATAAAATACACACTGACCAAAACTTCCAACACAACACTCCGATGGTTGAGAAATTTTGGGCACACAAAGCCAAACAAAGAATTGGAGTTGAAATCTCATGAAATCTCAAAGGATTTGCTTTTGTTTGCTGTGTGCCTGTTGTTCCACTTGACTGCACATCCTTAGAATTTGTCACCGCTGATGAAACTGAGCAGATCTTAATCACCAATCCTTTTAAAACCTGGTCAATAAGTAGCTGTACCAGTGACGAGCTTTAGTACTCATCTGCATTGTCCTGGTGAAACGTCCATGGCACGACTACATCAAAATCAGAGAGAAAAGTCCATTGGTATGCTGACAGCTGGAATGGCACAGAGACGTGTTGCCAGGGCCTTGGGCGTTCATGTGTCGACCAGAGACAGCGCACTAACGACCGACCACGAGCTCCCAGCCCAGGCCACCTGTCACCACCCCTGGGCAGGACCGCCATATTCGTCTTCAACATCTGAGAAACCATTTCCTGCCAGCTACAGTGACTGTAGCACAGACCAGAGATCGACATCAGAACAGAATCAGCAACCAAACAGTACACAACTGCTTGTCACTTGAATATGACAAGCAGTTGGCGTGGAGCTGTCCAGTGAATGCTATCACTTGAATTTGGTACAATATGCATAAACCATGGGAGTGTTGCGTTGGAAGTTTTGGTCAGTGTAGCATTGTTTTCTTCAGTTTCTTGTTCATTTTAATGTCTGGTTCCACTAAAGGGATATTACGTGAAGAAAACCTGCAGCTGTTTTACCTGCTGGAGCTTCACTGTGTTCAAGCTCTATCAGAGGTCACTTCCTGTCATCATGTAAAGATCTACAGTGGTTTCCTGCTGACATTCAGAAGATCAGCGCTCACATAATGACTGCAACTAAATAATCAGGTGAAGCCACAAAGGCAGCCATCTCTTTCTGGCCACCAGATGACCGTGACCTCATGACTTCCTGTGTCAGGAATCCTGGTCAGACCTCCAGGACCTTAAAAAGGAGTGGACACTGTCCAGAAATGAGACTTGTTCCTCAAGGAGAGCTGGAAACAGACTTCCTGAAGCTGGTCTGAAGTCACTCAGGGCAGAAGAAGAAGAAGCTCTTCATCGGCCAAAGACAGAGGAAGGCTGGTTCCTCTCTGCTGGGACTGTTGATGATGGACTGAGCGTCTCTTCACTGATGGATCCACTTTAGAGACAACTTCCTGGTTAGGAGGAAGCCTGGATAAATGTCCTGCTCCAACAGTAAAACATGGAGGTGGATCAGTGATGATCTGGATCAGGGTGAATGAAGCAGGTCATGTTCAGGACTACTGTGGAAACAGTCTTCTTCTTTCCTCCCTCCAGTGACTGGATTTTCCAACAAGACAAGGTCAGTTAAAGCCTGGATGGAGAACCAGAACATGTGAACCAGGCCTCGTCCTGCTCCATCACCAGATCTGAAAACCTTTGGAACATCATCAAAGTGAAAATGGAGAAGCCCCAGATTAGTTTGAATTAGTGCAGCAGGAATGATCTGCTGTGACAGCAGAACAACGTGAGGAGCTGCTGGAGAGCGGGTCAAGATTCATGGCTGCAGTCATCAGAAACAAACTAACCCCTGAGGATGTCGGGCCTCATGTATCATGACAGGAAATGTGGCATACGCCAGCATCCACGTTCTGATTTATCAATAGTGAACTAAGCATGGAAACTGGCGCAGCTCCACGCCAACCTCATAGTTGCCATACGCCAGGTTCTGATGCTTTGGTCCGTTGGCGACACTTAGAGGGGATGATGAGAAACAGTCACTAGTTTGTAAAGAGCTGTGTGCGGAGCTGTACCTGGTCTTGGAGCGTCACAGGAGGAGCCGAGCGCTGCCAGAGCCACACAGGTGCTGACCACGGTCGGACACTGACCAATCAGGAGTGAGCCAGTCGACCCTGAGCCGTACCGTGACACCTGTGTTGGACTGGATCCTCCTCATGTCAGCCAGGCACATTAAAATCTGCATACAATGCAGTTAAACAGGGCAACTTTAATGCACATTTGCAGCGATAGCTGGATTTCCTGATGTGATCAGAGCGATTAACTGCATTCATGTTGCAATAAAAGCACCATCACATTATGCAGATTATTTATGATGCGCAAATCAATGTGACCAACATCACTGTGAGGTGATCTGGGGGGTATTCCACGAAGCTGGCTTAGCTCAAAGCCTGGCTTATTTCGGTTAGCTTGGCTAATTTAAGTGAGAGTTCGGTTCCACGAACGAGGCTTAGGGCTAGCGTGGCTTGGTAACCATGGTAACTCAGCCAGTGCGACAAGCCTGGTCCCGGGCAAGCTTAAGGTCAAGCTAAGCTTAGCTGCCTCTCAGAGAAGGTCCGACAGGCTTCCACAAGATGCTCTGTGACTGTATGTCACACAGTAATTTCATCTTTATCTGTAATGAATGATGCTCTTGTTCGGAAAAATAAATGGTATGATTTTTAAAACAACATAGGAATACGTGAATCCAGAAATGCCCTACGCCAACTTCAAAAACAAAGACATATTCAGTAGCTGAGTGGGTAAAGAGAAGTGCCCATAAAATCTGTTTTCACTGCTCCGTGAGTTCGATCCCGTCAGCGATAACTATTTGAAAATATCTGATTTTCTTTCTTTTATTCTGTGACTCTCAACGTACTGTCAACACATAACAGAATAAAGGCTCAAATGATCTCATCCAAAACACTGAAGGCGACAACAGCAACAATTTCCCATTAAAAAAAGCCTTCCTTCCACCATTGGTCCATTGTGATTATGATGACGTAAGAGTGATGGCAAATGATGACATGACTACTCTGTGTACAAGCTCTTTAGTGTCTTCGCTCTTATTTAAAAGTAGGGTGCTGTGCCACTAGCATCAGTAAAAAAAAAAAAGTGTTGACAGTACATACGCAGAAGTAATAACTTACGAATTTAAACGGTCCGTGATGCTTTGCCACGTCATGTCCCTGGCTTTCACTATGGCAACGGTGTTGCCTTTCTTTTGAATTTTCTCCTTGTACACCTCGTACAATTGCATGAGGAGGGTTTGCTCCGCCAGAGAACGATTCTGCTCGACCTTTTTTTCCATGATCTCGTCATTTCGACAATCGATACTTCAGGGCTTTTTATGTACCGTGGAGGCGCGTATAGCCGCGGCTTGGATCAGCCTGGCTGGAATAAGCGTTGATGAGAAACAGCTGAGCCTCGTTAGTGGCGGCTAAGATTAAAGTGGCCGCTTATTCAAGCCATGCTTACCGGCAATAGCCCAGCTTTCTTTAGCCAGCTTCGTGGAATACCCCCCTGGATCAACAGGCGATTCATACATCCTAAATAAAAGCATGGTGGGAACAGGCTGCAGGCGGCATGGTGCTGGACAGCTGCAGTAAATATTGACTGGTCATCAGTCTTCCCTACCCCTGACTCATGGTTTGCATGTGTGTGTGTCCCTGATTATCATCTACACACTGCTAAAGGCACAAATAGCTTCATCAGCATCTCTCCTGAATTGTTTCACATCAGTGTGATCCATCAGATGCAGCACATGTGACGTCTAATCCTGTGTTTTCAACTCAGGTGATCGTGGCTATGCCCTGAAGTTTCCCCTCTCGTGATGAGCTCCCCAGCATGGAGCCTATTTAAACGAATTTGCATATGTATTTATGGGCGTGGTGAGGGAGGAGTCCGCGACGATGCGCTCAATTCCACGCTGATTGGGATGTATCAACGGAAGCTGCGTGGATTCAGGCAGTCACACTGTTTGATAAATCTGGATTTTTGACAGCGTACGGCACTTTCTGGATTACAGCGTACGCCAGCTCTCAGTATGAATACGTATTGATAAATGAGGCGCTTGGAGACTGAAACACAGAACATGAGATGATGTCTCAAAGCTGTTTTTGGCAGGACAATGACCTCAGGTACTGACAAAAGAACTGAAGTGATTTCAGTTATGATCAAGAAAACCATGGAAAACGTCTGGATATCAGCTCTGAAACTAAAATCTTATCAGATATTTGGGTGTTATGGTTATATTTGTCCAAATAATTGGACCTCTAGTGGTACCACGCATTAAAATGAACAAGAAGAAAACTGGTCTGATCAGTTTCTGCTTCTTCATCCTCTAACCTGGTGTCCCAGATGTAGATGTAGGTGTCCACTGAGCTGGTGACCAGGACTTCTTGTTCAAACCAGGACCAGTCAAGATCACTGAGGACACAAGCAGAGAGTCCTTGAACACACCACAGAGTCCTTGAACACACCACAGAGTCTTTGAACACACCACAGAGTCCTTGAATCTCCTGTTACCTGATGACCCTGGTGTGACCCTGCAGGCAGGTGTGAACTTCTCCGCTGCCGTCCTTCCATGAGTACAGATCCACCCTCTGGTTACTCTGACGACACAGATACCCAGTAAAACTTAGGCTCCGTTCACACAACAACAGCACAGTACCGCTTGTTGCAACTTTGCCTGGAAGTATTTCCGTCTATATGGCAACACTGTGAGTCTCTGACAATGCTAGAAACGTCTGTACACAAGGCAGAATGAGTATTAAAGTTTGTTGGAGTCACAGAATTCCGTTGTCGTGTGGACGGCACCTTAGTAAAAACCCAGTAATATTGAGTAAAACTAAAGGAATCTCAGTAGAACTCGGTTAATCTGAGTTAACTCACTGAGTGTCAGTCCTCCTGGTGTCTTCCAGTGTTTTTGTCCATTTTTAGCCATATTTCTAGACCCACAGAATATTTAGTACTATGTCTCTGAAAACACTGAATAGCTCAAATGAAAGAAGAGACTCTCTATTTCATCATGAAAAAAATGTTTGTTTTTACCTTGTTCCATTCTTGTTTTATCAGAGGTAGAGTAGAGGACACTTTCACCAAAATCACCACTTTTTCTCCACATTCTGTTTGTTTTGCGCTCTAATCTCGATCGTCTCCACTTCCTGTTTTGATCTCTGTGGTGTATACCGGCTCTTTATGCTCTGACTACATCTCCCAGAAGCCCCAACATTACTCACAGGCTGTGTGAGAGCGCGGTCAGCGACCCGCTGCTGAAAATACACTTTGACGGCGAAAGCTGTGAATGGCACTCAAAGAGTTAATCTCAGTACAACTCAGTTAATCTCAATGAAACTCACTGAGACTCTCAATTAATCTCAGTTATTCTTGGTTAATCACAGTTAATCTCAGTTAATCTCAGTGAAACTCACTGAAACTCTCAGTTAATCTCAGTTATTCTTGGTTAATCACAGTTAATCTCAGTGAAACTCACTGAGACTCTCAGTTAATCTCAGTTATTCTTGGTTAATCACAGTTAATCAGAGTTATTCTTGGTTAATCTCAGTTAATCTCACAGAGACTCTCAATTAATCTCAGTTATTCTTGGTTAATCACAGTTAATCTCAGTTAATCTCAATGAAACTCACTGAGACTCTCAATTAATCTCAGTTATTCTTGGTTAATCACAGTTAATCTCAGTTAATCTCAGTGAAACTCACTGAAACTCTCAGTTAATCTCAGTTATTCTTGGTTAATCACAGTTAATCTCAGTGAAACTCACTGAGACTCTCAGTTAATCTCAGTTATTCTTGGTTAATCACAGTTAATCAGAGTTATTCTTGGTTAATCTCAGTTAATCTCACAGAGACTCTCAATTAATCTCAGTTATTCTTGGTTAATCACAGTTAATCTCACTGAGACTCTCAATTAATCTCAGTTATTCTTGGTTAATCACAGTTAATCTCAGTTAATCTCACTGAGACTCTCAATTAATCTCAGTTATTCTTGGTTAATCACAGTTAATCTCAGTTAATCTCAGTGAAACTCGCTGAAACTCTCAGTTAATCTGAGGGTTTAGTTTCAGGAGCAGTTTCAGATGAACTCACTGAGGCGGCGAAGACGTGGGACTCAGACCGGTGAGGGTTCCACTGGACCGTCCCCACATCCCATTTACTCTGACGGCCTATTTTGCGTGGCGGTTCAAACGGAGCCTCCAAATTCACCAGGTACAGGAAACGCCGCCTGGACATTCAAAATAAGAGCACAGGAGAAGATCAACAAGTATCTTTTTTTTATTCAGTTTTTCTAATGAAACAAACATAACGACTGGTGTTGTTATCCACTGAAAGGGTTCATATTCACACCTACTTTGTATACACTACATTATTATAGTACACAAGAATAGAATATATAATACTCTACTATATTATTATATTCATATTCATGATATTACTATATTCAAAATTCAAGATATTTGTCGTTCAGTGGCTATTTCATTATGTACTGTAGACCACTAGTAATTTAACCCCCCTCCAAAAAATATGCTGTAAATACACTTTTCTTTTATGTCCTCTTGATTAAAATATTACTGATATTAGTGATAGTATATATATATATATTTATTTATATATATATAGACACAAACGACACATCGGGGATGTGTGCTGTCATATATTCTATATATACACCCACACATATATATATATATATATATATATATATATATATATATATATATATATATATATATATATATATATATATATATACATATACATATATTCACACCCCATGTCCACGGTGTCAGATTTGATGTGTGGCTGGAGAATGTTGTTGTGATAAATGAAAAATTGTACTGTTCAAACAAATATTCATTGGAGAATGACGGCACATCTAAGCGTAAGGCATTGTGTAAAGCATTTTGTATTAATTCTGCCTCGATGGCTGTCACATTTCCTCCATACAGACACCATGAAAGCTGCTGGAGGCTCGGCAGTAGGAGGGAACAGGATAAACTCAGGGTTTCTGACAGGAAAGCTGCCAGTGAGCAGGTTAGCTTCACAGAGTCAGTTGCCATGGTGACTGACTCAGAGTTTTACTGACCTCTCTTTGTGGAACTGAAAACCCAGAGTTTCCCTCATGTCAGGGTTAACATACTCAGAGTTTGCACTGAACGCAGCTTACCCAGACAGCACGGCGTGTGAACCCAGGCAGTCCACTGACATGGCTGTGGCCTGAAACAAGAGGACGAGCTGCAGGTAAAGGTTCCCCAAACAGTCAACAACGTCAGCGTTTACTCCTTTTATCATATTTGTAAATAAAAAACATGAGCTGCTGACGTATTAATGGATAATAGTTCTCTGACTCATTTCCCCCGAAAGCACCTGAGCGGCTTTTGTTCTGAAAACCACGACCAGTCAGTCAGCTGAATCTTCGTTACTTTCCACCTCAGTTACATTAAAACTGTAATTCATGTGTTTTCTGGACCAAACTGTAAAAACGTCACTTATGGATCATTTATAGAGCATTTATCATTCGATCGTTGATGATGGTCATGATTGTAGTTGCATGTTTCAAATCAATTCGACTAGCCGATGCCAACCTGTCACCTTTAATACCTGAGCATCCCGAAACTCCACCACCACATTCTCGCTGCTCCAGCGAGCCGCCATCTTCTCTTCGTCCTCCACCGTCAACAAAACGTCACCTGATCATAATAAGACTGGAAGCTGTGTTCAGGAACCATGGGAAAAAACGTAAAATATTTCTGATGATGACTTCTGGAAAAAGAGCTTCAGAATTCCACAAAATATTACAGTTTATTTAATTGATTGATTTGATCTAGTTTTTCATTCTGTTTTATTTTGTTATAGGTAATATTATAAGTACTATTTTATTATCGCTATTTTGCTTGAATACACATTTAAGTTAATATGTCATTGTAATGGTTATGATTGACTTTTTTAATACATTGCATTTGCGTGATAAATGATAAATCAAAATCAAACGAATGATAAACATGACAGAGAAGACAAAATCTGTTCATTATCTTTACCATATAACTCTTCTTTACATGTTTGGTGAGGAGTCAGGGAACGCAACTGCTTCCCTCTGTCACGAGACTGTTTCGTGTTCTCTGATTGGTCGGTGCAGTTCTTGAGTGTACATCCAAAATGGCTACCCCCTTGGTGCAGCATGTTGTCGCGGATGCAGGAGCCTTTCTGAAAAGAGCTGCTCTGCAGGTGAGTTTTCTGTTTTCAGAGGAAACAAACAGGAAGAAACAGGAGGTGAACGGACCGACCGTCAGTCCGGCTGGTCTGTTGGTGTCCGGTTAGGAGATCTGAGAAGAGTCTCGAGCCGCGGGGGAGGCCCTCAGCTCCTTACATTAGGTTTCCTGAAGTTGATCGTGTGCGCAGGCGATGCATCAATGCCCAGATCTTCGTTGGTCTTCACCTGAACCCTTGAACTCTTCCTCAGCTTCATCGGATGATTAGTCCAGAATTTATCAAGGCGATTCTTGAACGTCTTTATGTTTGGTGCTCAGGAAGGCTATTCCATGTATTCCACCGCTTTAGTGAATGGAGTCTGGTGAAAGAAGAGCTTAAATTACAGCTTTAGTGAATGGAGTCTGGTGAGAGGAGAGCTTAAATTACAGCTTTAGTGAATGGAGTCTGGTGAAAGAAGAGCTTAAATTAACGCTTTAGTGAATGGAGTCTGGTGAGAGGAGAGCTTAAATTACAGCTTTAGTGAATGGAGTCTGGTGAGAGGAGAGCTTAAGTTACAGCTTTAGTGAATGGAGTCTGGTGAAAGAAGAGCTTAAATTAACGCTTTAGTGAATGGAGTCTGGTGAGAGGAGAGCTTAAATTACAGCTTTAGTGAATGGAGTCTGGTGAGAGGAGAGCTTAAATTACAGCTTTAGTGAATGGAGTCTGGTGAGAGGAGAGCTTAAATTACAGCTTTAGTGAATGGAGTCTGGTGAGAGGAGAGCTTAAGTTACAGCTTTAGTGAATGGAGTCTGGTGAGAGGAGAGCTTAAGTTACAGCTTTAGTGAATGGAGTCTGGTGAAAGAAGAGCTTAAATTAACGCTTTAGTGAATGGAGTCTGGTGAGAGGAGAGCTTAAATTACAGCTTTAGTGAATGGAGTCTGGTGAAAGAAGAGCTTAAATTAACGCTTTAGTGAATGGAGTCTGGTGAGAGGAGAGCTTAAATTACAGCTTTAGTGAATGGAGTCTGGTGAGAGGAGAGCTTAAATTACCGCTTTAGTGAATGGAGTCTGCTGAGAGGAGAGCTTAAATTACAGCTTTAGTGAATGGAGTCTGCTGAGAGGAGAGCTTAAATTACAACTTCAGTGAAAGGAGTCTGGTGAGAGGAGAGCTGAAATTACAGCTTTAGTGAATGGAGTCTGGTGAGAGGAGAGCTTAAATTACTGCTTTAGTGAATGGAGTCTGGTGAGAGGAGAGCTTAAATTACCGCTTTAGTGAATGGAGTCTGCTGAGAGGAGAGCTTAAATTACAGCTTTAGTGAATGGAGTCTGGTGAGAGGAGAGCTTAAATTACAGCTTTAGTGAATGGAGTCTGGTGAGAGGAGAGCTTAAATTACAGCTTTAGTGAATGGAGTCTGGTGAGAGGAGAGCTTAAATTACAGCTTTAGTGAATGGAGTCTGGTGAGAGGAGAGCTTAAATTACAGCTTTAGTGAATGGAGTCTGGTGAGAGGAGAGCTGAAATTACAGCTTTAGTGAATGGAGTCTGGTGAGAGGAGAGCTTAAATTACAGCTTTAGTGAATGGAGTCTGGTGAGAGGAGAGCTTAAATTACAGCTTTAGTGAATGGAGTCTGGTGAGAGGAGAGCTTAAATTACAGCTTTAGTGAATGGAGTCTGGTGAGAGGAGAGCTTAAATTACAGCTTTAGTGAATGGAGTCTGGTGAGAGGAGAGCTTAAATTACAGCTTTAGTGAATGGAGTCTGCTGAGAGGAGAGCTTAAATTACAGCTTTAGTGAATGGAGTCTGGTGAGAGGAGAGCTTAAATTACAGCTTTAGTGAATGGAGTTCGGTGAGAGGAGAGCTTAAATTACAGCTTTAGTTAATGGAGTCTGGTGAGAGGAGAGCTTAAATTACAGCTTTAGTGAATGGAGTCTGGTGAGAGGAGAGCTTAAATTACAGCTTTAGTGAATGGAGTCTGCTGAGAGGAGAGCTTAAATTACAGCTTTAGTGAATGGAGTCTGGTGAGAGGAGAGCTTAAATTACAGCTTTAGTGAATGGAGTCTGGTGAGAGGAGAGCTTAAATTACAGCTTTAGTGAATGGAGTCTGGTGAGAGGAGAGCTTAAATTACAGCTTTAGCGAATGGAGTCTGCTGAGAGGAGAGCTTAAATTACAGCTTTAGCGAATGGAGTCTGCTGAGAGGAGAGCTTGAATGACTGTTTTAATGAATGGAGTCTGGCTGGTCAGTGCCACCACAGAGGTGAGTATGAAGGTTAATCATTGATCTTAGTCATATTGGTTTGTTGGTCTCTTGCAGGAAATCGGCAGCAACATCTACACACTGAGAGATGTGGTGAACGAGATCAGAGACAAACCCACCAGGAGGAGTCTGGCCTTCCTGCCGTATGAGCTGAACTTTAAAGAACCACATCCAGAACACATCAGACTGGGTAAACTAGTCCAGTACACATCAGACTAGGTAAACTAGTCCAGTACACATCAGACTAGGTGAACTAGTCCAGAACACATCAGACTGGGTGAACTAGTCCAGAACACATCAGACTGGGTGAACTAGTCCAGTACACATCAGACTGGGTAAACTAGTCCAGTACACATCAGACTAGGTAAACTAGTCCAGTACACATCAGACTAGGTGAACTAGTCCAGTACACATCAGACTAGGTAAACTAGTCCAGTACACATCAGACTAGGTGAACTAGTCCAGAACACATCAGACTGGGTGAACTAGTCCAGTACACATCAGACTGGGTGAACTAGTCCAGAAGTCAGGAACTGAACCTTCTTGGTGTTTGTCCTTAGTGACAGAGTTCTCCAAGAAGACCGGAGACTACCCGAGTCTGTCGGCCACCGACATCAAAGTCCTGGCTCTGACCTACCAGCTGGAGGTGGAGCAGGTGGGGTCCCAGCACCTGAGGACAGAGCCCCAGGTCCAGGTAGGACTGGATCTCCTTTGCTGTGTTATGCTAAGCTAGGCTAAACCACAGTCTGATCCTGCTTCCTGTGTTTCAGGTGAACATCCGGAGCACCCAGCGCCACCCAGAGACCCCCGTTAACGTTGCAGGGTTCCACTTCCCCTCCCAGGTAAACCTCAGGTCGTCTCCTCTCACCTGGAGAGATTAAGGTCCTGTTTACACGAGAGAGCTTGCGGGTAAAAACAGCAAAATACGTTATTGGAAGTGCCTTTTGTTTAGACAGTGACAGTGTTTTTGGGGGAAATGAAACCACCCTTCAGAGTGGAAAACTTAAATATGCTCCTCCGTAGCGTTTCCATCTACAGTGTCCAAGATGCAAAACTTTGCTCAGATCTGCTCACGTTGCGTACGCGTTTACCTCACATACATATGTGCCAGTACAGGTAAATTAAAAAAAAATGTCTGCTTATTTGCATGCGTCGGACCTTCAGACTGCTCTGGCAGCTCTAATAAACACACAGGAGTCTTTCCATCAAATGTACAGAATCTGCATAGATAGGATCACTGAACAGAGACGGATCTGTAACTGTGGTGGTGTTGTGTGATAGTAAATCACAGCGCCAACTAGCCAACTAGCATGCATACCCAGTTGAATTCCACACATTTTTGCGTCACCGTATGCACGCAGATTTCCTCCCGAAAATGCTCGTCTAAACGCAGAATAAAAAGTGAAGACGCGACGCCATTTTTGCGTCTTCTGTTCAGACCGTCATCATATAAAAGTAGCCTCAGGTGCAGGTTGTGTCATAAAGTTTGTTTTTGGTTCCTGCAGAAAGCCGTGGAGAGTCGGACCAGCCGGCAGGCTCCGACAGAGACGCCAAACAAGGACGAGTTCAACAGCTTCCATTTCTGGAGGGATCCGGTGGCGTCTGTCGACAGAGACCTGCTGGACCTGCTGGTGAGTCTGGTGTCCCATCAGCCTCTGCAGGTGGACACCTGTCTACACCTGTCAGGTCAGTGTCTCAGCTCTAAATCAGCCTGGTGGAGCTGCATCACTGCAGCTCAAAAAAGCCCTAAAATGATGTGATCTTGTTGATCTAAGATCAGACTGAAACCAGCTCAGAGCTCTGAAAGAGAGGCTGCTCTCAGAATCAGAGGAGATTTGCATGTGCTTTAATTGTACATTTTAAAATTCTATAATTTTGAATTTCACAGTTCTTCAGATCAGTGTGTCTTTACTGTGATTGAATTATTTTTTTTTTACATTTTTTAACTTTATTTCAATGAGCCTCAGGTAACAGGAAATCTGTGGACACTTAGTAGTTTTAGCTTGTTAGCCGTTAGCATCTGTCTGATTACCTGCACTAGCATTAGCTTAGCTCGTAGCTGCTAGCTCAAACAGGAAGTACTTCTTTGATATTTTAATTCTGTTTTGCACAAGGACCATATTTTAGAGATTTTCAAAATAAAACCCACCATTCAGAAGCAAGAAGCTGCTGGTGAGGGAGCAGCGAGATTAACCCGGACAGATGTGGTCTCTCTGACCCCTGGTCTCTGGTGGTCTCTGGTCTCTCTGACCCCTGGTCTCTGGTGGTCTCTGGTCTCTCTGACCCTGGTCTCTGGTGGTCTCTGGTCTCCTCTGGTCTCTCTGACCCTGGTCTCTGGTGGTCTCTGGTCTCTCTGACCCCTGGTCTCTGGTGGTCTCTGGTCTCTCTGACCCTGGTCTCTGGTCTCCTCTGGTCTCTCTGACCCTGGTCTCTGGTGGTCTCTGGTCTCTCTGACCCTGGTCTCTGGTGGTCTCTGGTCTCTCTGACCCCTGGTCTCTGGTGGTCTCTGGTCTCTCTGACCCTGGTCTCTGGTGGTCTCTGGTCTCCTCTGGTCTCTCTGACCCCTGGTCTCTGGTGGTCTCTGGTCTCTCTGACCCCTGGTCTCTGGTGGTCTCTGGTCTCTCTGACCCTGGTCTCTGGTGGTCTCTGGTCTCTCTGACCCCTGGTCTCTGGTGGTCTCTGGTCTCCTCTGGTCTCTCTGACCCCTGGTCTCTGGTCTCTCTGACCCCTGGTCTCTGGTGGTCTCTGGTCTCTCTGACCCTGGTCTCTGGTGGTCTCTGGTCTCTCTGACCCTGGTCTCTGGTGGTCTCTGTTCTTCCAGGATCCTGCAGGTGTTTTAAACCCAGAGGATCAGCAGGAAGTGACGTCTGAAGGCAGTGAGTTCAACAGCTTCCAGTTCTGGAGGGATCCGGTGGCGTCTGTTGACAGAGACCTGTTGGACCTGCTGGTGAGTCCCAGACCACATCAGAGCAGGGTCCAGGACCTGGTCCTCAACGCCAGGAGTTATTCTTATTATTGTCATTATGATGTCAGTGGTGGGTCAGCTGTGAGTCATATTTAACTTTAAACGGACACTATGTATTTTTTTTTCTCCCATCTAGTGGTTAAATTTGATATTACATTCGCTCTCTAGTGCCAGACTTTTTTTTTTCACTGCGCATTGCATCATAGTTGGAACTACGGTAAGCGGAATGGGTCGAAAATTAAGATACACGAGACAACGCGTCTTCAAACACCAATTCATCGAGTTTTCGTTCGGATGATGAGACTGCATAGAATCGTTTGTGTGAGCAGGCAGTAGGCCTTAGCTTACTCAATCAAACATATGCTAACGTTACCCTCCACCAACGAGGGTTACGCTTTACGTTATAATCTACTGTTATGCCGCCAACGTAAAGAATTATACAACCAAGCAATGAGACATTTTAATTTCCACAGTGACATTGACTGAAAGCAGGCATGTTCAGCGTCCCTTTGGAAATCTCAGTCATCAGCGCTTTCCACCTGGGAAAGGCGACCCTGATGTTTACCCTTGTTTTGTTAATTTGCCGGTCCCGTTGTCTTTTTAATTCCCTTTAACGCTTTTTTGGTGATGAGGAGTCCTCCTCCTTCGCTGCGGCATAACTGTGGTCTTGCATTACGACCAAATGTGCAGGTTTTAGTTTAGTGCCTAATAACGTCTTCTCCATGAAAAATGAATCGCAAAAACGTGTTTTGTCCTATAGGTACTAACAGGTAGTCCGTAGTTTTCTGTAGACCGGGAAGACATGGAAGCCTCCGTTTGAGCGACCCGCTCTAGGTAAAGACACATAACTGATTCTTTGCCCAGGAGGATAAGTCAGATTATTGGTATATGTAATTTTATACCAACGAGGATCTATTTATGAATGAAGACGTTGATTTGAGGTAATAAAATACCTAAAAATTACATAATGTCCCTTTAAATAGTTTGAGCAAATAAACTTTCCTATTCTGGACCCTGATTGGCTGACAGCAGACTGGCTGTTCTCGTTGTTGATTGGTTGTTGTGATGTTGTTTGTTTAAAGGAAGTGGACGGCGTGTCCACATCAGAGGACCAATCAGATGAGGAGGAGGAGGAGGAGGAGGGAGGAGGAGGCTGGATCACTCCCAGGAACATCAGACAGGTGAAGATGGACTCTGCTGATTGGACGGCTCCTGCTGATGTCAGAGTGGGATGTCTGACCACCGACTTCGCCATGCAAGTGAGAGATATTCATGTGATCGGGAATAATAATCCATATTAATTCATATTAATGATAAAAGTATTTAGTTCCAATTAATGAACTCTTTGAGTGCCATTGACTTAATACTATGTCGAGGTGGTTGTTTTTTTGCAGCTGGTCGCTGATCACGGTCTGCTGCAACCTGTCAGTAATTTTGGGGCGTCTGTGATTTCTAGTATGTATGTATGTATATGTAGAGACATAAAGAGTTAATATGCGCCACAGAGATCAAAGCAGGAAGTGGAAAAGATCACATTTAGAGAGCAAAACAAAGGGATTCTGTATAGAAAGTACAGCCTACTACAGCCATATCAGAGGTAGAGCCTCTTCTCTACCTCTGATATATGATAATAATAATATGACTGAAAAATGGCCAAAACGCTGCCACAAGGCACTTTCAATTTTAAAAAACAGCTGGCACTCAAAGAATTAAAAAAAGAAATAAAACAACAAAGTAAAATGCTGAGGACAGGAGGACATTCAGGACCAAGGGCCTCATGTACCATCATATGGTACTCCAGGATCCACGCTCACATTCAGATGGATCAGCAGTGAACTGAGCGTGGAAACTGGTGCTGCTCCACACCAGCTTCATAGCTGCCGTACTCCTGGTTCTGATGCTTTTGGTCCATTGGTGACACAGAGAGGATGCTGGGAAACTGTCACTAGTAGGTAAACAGCTGTGAGGAGCTGTGAGCACCGCAGGAGGAGCCTGGAGCTGCCAGAGCCACTCAGGTGCTGGTCGACCAATCAGGAGTGAGCCAGTCAACCCTGAGCCAGGTCATGGCACCTGAGTTAAACAGGATCCTCTTCAGGTCAGCCAGGTGTATAAAATTCCCATAAAATGCAGTTAAACAGGTCAACATTAATGCTCAATGTGCAGCGAGAGCTGGATTCTCTGATGTAATCAGGGCAATCGACTGCATTCATGTTGCAATAACAACACTGTCTCAGTGTGCAGATTATTTATGATGCACGAAAGACTCTGACCAACGTCATTGTGAGGTGATCTGGATCGATTCATACATCCTAAATAAAAGCATGGCGGGAACAGGCTGCAGACAGCATGGTGCTGGACAGCTGCAGTAAATATTGACTGGTCATCAGTTTTCTCCCTGACTCATGGTTTGCATGTGTGTGTGTGTCCCTGATTATAGGCCAATTTATAATAGTCTGTAAATTCCTGTACATGGACACGGAGAGCGTCTCCGTCCTCTCCGGGCGCATGAAATGTTTTTTAACAGTCCGTCACTCAAGGGAAAGCGGAGACGGCAAGGGCTGTGATTGGTCCTCTAGTTGCACCCCTGCCGTGAAATGCAGCCCCTCTCCCTGCACAAACACATTCAACTTGCTCAAAAATTCCATTTAATTCATTTAGTAATTATGGCTGGGGTATATTTCCACAGAGCATACCAACAGGTGTTGGTTTATGTTCGATATTGTCCGATTTTGTGTTGAGAAGAACATCTGTTATTTGCACTCTGTAGAGGAGCTTTAAAGACTGTAAGCAACTGATGTTCTTCTCTTCCATCTCAGTATGAAATCCAGGCAAGTATTGATACATGAGGCCCCTGGTCTGGTCTGGTCTAGACTAGTCCGGTCTGGTCCTCTATATGATCAGCTGATTCTCTTTCCAGAACGTTCTGATCCAGATTGGACTTCATGTTCTGTCCGTTAATGGGATGCTGATCAAACAAGCCAGGAACCACATCCTGCGGTGCCACGCCTGCTTTAAGTGAGTCCCAGGACCAGGACCAGGCTGAAGGAGGACAGGCCTGGGTTGTGTCCAGCTTGTACCTCTGGTCTGGTCCTGAATGTGTCCTCTCTCCAGGACTGTGGTGGGTCCAGTATGTGTCTGTGGTCTAGTCCTGAATGTGTCCTCTCTCCAGGACCACCAGCAACATGAACAAGGTCTTCTGTCCTCACTGTGGGAACCAGACCCTGAAGAAGCTGGCAGTGACGGTCCAGGAGGACGGCAGCACCAGGATGCACTTCTCCAAGAACCCCCGAGTCCTGAACCCCCGAGGCCTGAAGGTGAAGGAGATGCGCTATAATATATAAACGTGTGTGTGTGTTTGTTTTCATAATGTTTACACATTATAAGTTTATTTACTGTATTATGAAGGTGTAATTTATTTTTCAATGTTTTTATCATTAACGTGTTATTAAACTCTTCCAGTACTCGCTGCCTCTGCCTCAGGGAGGCAAACACAGCAACAACCCTCATCTGGTGGAGGACCAGCGCTTCCCCCAGCAGAGGCTGTCCAGGAAGGCTCGCCAGAAGACCGACGTCTTCGACCCAGACTACATAGCCGGAGCGTCGCCGTTCTGCCAGAACGACGTCTACAGCCGGGCCGCCAACCTGCAGATTAGAGACGGTCATTACGGTGGCGGCAGGAGGCGGACCAACCCCAACGCCAACCGCAAGAAGTTCGTCAAGAGGAAGTAAAGAACTGGCAGACATTCGGACACATTAAAGGAGCATTCAGAAAGTTTGATGCTACTTTGAAGGAGCATTCAGGTGGTTTAGCATGTTTGAGGTAAAAAATCCCAAACCAGCAGTTTCCTTCTTGATGTATCAAAAAAAGTGAATTATCAATACTGTGTATCTGTTGCACCCAAATAAATGTTACAACATCAGCTGTTTAATTTGCTTCATTGTTCAAACTTAGAGACACGTTTATGACCCTCAGTTCACCCTTCATACCCTCTCATAGTCCTACATGTTTCCCTGCGTTTTTATGTTAAGCTAGGCTAACTGTTTCCACCTGCATCCTGTCTTAATGCTAAGCTAAGGTAAAGGTTTCCCCTTCCTTCCGGTCTTTACGCTAAGATAGGCTAACTGTTTCCCTGCTTCAGAGTTTCGATATTAAAACAGAGGTACTGAACTGTGTTTATTTATCATTAGTTTTTATTTAACTTCACTCCAAAGGAAAGTCTTCTTCCTGTATCGTATTCTTGTCTTCCTCAGAGTCTCTGAGACCGGATCCGCTTGACTCTGGGTTGGGACTTCCTGCCTCTGTGGCGAGGTCCAGGTTGGGTTCTTTGGTCTCAAGTGTCGGGCTGCTCAGTTCCGATTGGACGTCTGTCTCCGGCTCCACTGCTGGTGCTAACGTCTCTCTTTGAGGGAGGACAAAGTGCAGAGGCTGGAGGACAGAGGCCAGGTCGATGCAGCCCAGACTTCCGTACCTGTGCAGGTGAGTGGGAGGAACACCTGCAGAGAGACATGACAGGTTGGCATAATCCATCTATTCAGATTATTCTGTCATCATGACAGACCAGAAATATTAAAATCAGCTGGATGAAAGTACAGGGGTTGGACAATGAAAGTGAAACTCCTGGTTTTAGACCACAGTAATTCATTAGTATGGTGTAAGACCTCCTTTTGTGGCCAATACAGCATCAGTTCGTCTTGGGAATGACAGATACAAGTCCTGCACAGTGACCAGAGGGATTTTGAGCCTTTCTTCTTGCAGAATAGTGTCCAGGTCACTACGTGATGCTGGTGGAGGAAAACATTTCCTGACTCGCTCCTCCAAAACAGCCCAAAGTGACTCTATAATATTTCGATGTGGTGACTGTGCAGGCCATGGGAGATGATCAACTTCACTTTCATGTTCATCAAACCACTCTGTCACCAGTCTTGCTGTGTGTATTGGTGCATTATCATCCTGATACACGGCACCGCCTTCAGGATACAATGTTTGAACCACTGGGTGCACATGGTCCTCCAGAATGGTTCGGTAGTCCTTGGCAGTGACGTGTCCATATAGCACAAGTACTGGAACGAGGGAATGTCATGATATTACAGCCCAAAACATCACTGATCCACCCCCATGCTTCACTCTAGACATGCAACAGTCTGGTACGCTTCTTTGGGGCTTCTCCACACCAGAACTCTCCAGAATGTGGCAAAAACAGTAAAGGTGGACTCATCAGAGAACAATACATGTTTGACATTGTCCACAGCCCAAGATTTTCACTGCTGGCACCACTGAAACCAACGTTTGGCATTGAGTGACCAAAGGTTTGTCTATAGCAGCCCGGCCATGGATATTGACCCTGTGGAGCTCCAGACGGACAGTTTTAGTGGAAACAGGAGAGTTGAGGTGCACATTTAATTCTGCAGTGAGTTGGGCAGCTGTGGTTTGATGTTTTTTGGCTACATCCCTTTCAGACAGCTTGCTCTTGCGTCCACAGTTCCTCCTGTTGGATGTGGTTCGTCCTTCTTGGTGGTATGCTGACATCACCCTGGATACCGTGGCTTTTGATACATCACAAAGACTTGCTGTCCTGGTCACAGACGTGCACCAACAGTTTATCCTCTTTTGAACTCTGATATGTCACCCATAATGTTGTGTGCATTGCAGTATTTTAAGCCAAACTGTGCTTTTACTCTGCTAATTGAACCTTCACACTCTGCTCTTACTGGTGCAATGTACAATCAATGAAGTTTGACCACCAGGCTGCTCACATTTAGCCATGAAACCTCCAACACTAAATTGGCCAGTGTTTCAGTTTCATTGTCCAACCTCTGTATTAGAGTACTGACAACTAGTGTTTAGAACGTTAAGGACAATTCTGTCATGGGACTGGTTCAAAGGTGTTTAGTGACTTGGGCTGGGAATCACAGGGTCGCCGGTTCAAGTCCAGGTCGGCCCAAATTTGGAGCGTGGCCCGGTGGCTTGAGAGGTGCCAGTTTCTCTTCCAGGGCACTGCCGAGGTGCCCTTGAGCAAGGCACTGAACCCCCTGCTCTCCGGGCGCCTACATGGCAGCCCACTGCTCCCTGAGGAGATGGGTTCAATGCAGAGGACAAATTTCATGTATGTAGCGATATATATGTGACAAAATAAAGTATCTCGTTTTTGCCATGTTTAATACATAACAGAAACACTAGTTGTACTCTCTCTATGCACGGCCCTGTGCATCTTATTGGTGAAACTATCCTCTGCTGAACTTAAGATAAAACAAGAATGGAACAAGGTAAAAACAAGAGTCTCTTCTTTCATTTGAGCTATTCGGTGTTTTCGGAGACATAGTACAAAATACTCTGTGGGTCTAGAAATATTAAATGGGCAAAAATGCTGGAACAGGACACTTTGTTTATTAAAAGGACTGACACTCAATGAGCCAGGCTGTTTCCTCAGCTTCATGTCATAATGCTAAAGTAGACTGTTTCCTCAGCTTCATGTCATAATGCTAAAGTAGACTGTTTCCCGTGCTTCTTGTCATTATGCTAAGCTAGGCTAATTGTTTCCCCTGTTTCCTGTCATTATGCTAAGCTAGGCTGTTTCCCATGCTTCATATCATTATGCTAAGCTAGGCTACCTGTTTCCCCTGCTTCTTGTCATTATGACAAGCTAGGCTAACTGGTTTCCTAATCTAACCAGAACAGAAGGACACTGTCTGTTTCTTTGTCCTCAGATTTTCTCAGCAGCCATTCATTTGATCCACTTCACACCTGGCAGGTGAGTTGCTCAAGACTAGAGGAAGCTCAGTGTCCAGCTAAAGCAAACAAGAAGTGTCCTCCTCACCCAGGATGAGTGCGAGCTGCGCCGGAGGAAACAGGACCTGCAGGCAGCGGTTGAGGAACGGCAGCAGGTCTTCAGCATAGGAGCAGCAGAATTGGACAAATAGCTCCTTCTCTCTGCTGCTGAAGGCAGACTCCTCGGCCCGATGAAACAACACAATCTGCCGGGTCACCTGACACGAAAACAGTCCGACAGCACTCAATACACCTGAGCAGACAAGTTGAAGCAGAACCTGACGGGAAGTGACTGCTCACCTTCATCAGGGCGTCCTGCAGGCAGGTGGTGGCGTCCTGAGCCAGTCCGACGGGGCAGCAGAGCCGCAGGTCGTTGAAGGCGGTCAGGATGTTGTTGAGGAAGCAGGCCAGTGGCTGGAAGTCCAGCAGGGACATGGGGGGCTGCAGGGTGCCGGGCTGGACGCCGGGGGCCACGTGGGGGATGGTTCCTCCCAGCACCGAGGGCAGGGTGATGAGCGTGTACAGGTTCATGTCCTCCTGGAACTTGTCCACTGCCTCCTGCACGGCTCGGCTGAATGTCTCTGCCGCCACCCGCTGGAACATGGGAGGCAGCAGGCCACGGAAGTCTGCCCCCACCCTGCTGAAGGACAGGCCGAAGTACATGCACTGACCCAGCAGGGAGTCCAGCCGCCCCCCCACTCCCCGCTGAAGGTCCCTCTCTAAAGTCTCCAGGAACTCTGCCACCTTCTGCACCACCCAACCGTGGAAGATGGCGGCCTCGTTCACTGTTACCGGCCCACCGGCGGGGGGCACCAGTGGGTCCTCGTCAGAAAAGATGGCTCTGTACTGGGTGATGATGTCAAACAGGTGGACTCTGCACGCCTCGATGGTCTTGGTGATGTGGAAGTAGGGATCGTCCTCAGGGATGGCGGCGAGGATGGAGTGCAGCCAGGTGCCTCGAGCCTGCAGGAACTTCACCCGAAGCTCCGCCTCCGTGAACACGTCCATCCTCCGCAGGTAGCCAATAACACGCAGGCAGACAGGAAGCTGTGAGTTGCTGCGCAGCTGCTGCAAGAGCTGGTTGAGCATCAGCTGAGTGGACTGACGCACTTCACGTACGATACCCTGCAGAGATGACAAAAAAAATCAAAAACCATAAACAGAAAATATCTCTGCAGCTGTTCTGATAATCAGATATCATTTTAGTTCAGTCCTCAGCTTTTCTTTGTTTAACAGTAAAGTGAACATTCTGGTTTTCACACTGCTGGCTGGGACTCCTGCTCTGAATGAAGGTAATGTGTTAGTCTGGGATTCAGGTGAAACCAGTTCAAGCAGGTGGAGCTGGACTCACCTGGATGACTGGGAGGGACGAGTGCTTCTTCTCCAGCCTCTTGGCATATGCTGCCAGCTCCAGGGCCTCCTCATAGTAGCCATTCCGGACGCAGGTGTCCATGAGCTGAGGGATCTCCAGGATCTCCAGGATCTCAGTGTGACGGTTCAACGTGAGGCTGTTCATCCGACGACTGGCCCCAATCTCCTCCGCCTCCTTCATGAAGCCCCTGCACACCAACAAACCCGTTCACACCTGCAGCTCCTGTATTTTTACTGTGCAGTTTAATACCACACAGTACACCACTGGTATTGGTGCTTTTCCTCCACCACTGGTCCAATGAGGATCTGGTACCAGGTCTGTTTCCGGTTGATAACCCACTTGCGCTCTCATTAAATCTCCATTACTAACCTGCATTTCTCCCCGAAGCCGGGCAGCTTGTCCAGCAGTCGGGACACGCTGCCCTCCACCCGGCCGAAGTCCCGGTAGATGTGCTCGGTGCAGTCGGCGGTGCGGATGAAGGTCTGGTAGTTGGAGAAGGCCAGCTCCCGGGTCTGCTGCAGGATCTGAGCCCGCTCCTCCGCTAGCCGCTCCGGCTCCCGGCTCAACTTCTCCACTCCGAAGGAGCTCAGCTCGGACAGGTAAGCCGCGAAGTCCGGGTTCCCCCTCCAGCTGTCCGGGAAGCTGTCCTTAAAGATCGACGCCAAAATACTCTCATCCTCCACGTCTACCGCCGCCATGTTGGCCCGCTCCAGGACCGGTCTGGGTCAGGATCCGGATCAGACCGCTGGAGGGTCTTCAGTGAGACAGACTCCTTAGAACCAGGTTCTCATGAGACTCTGTGGACAAGAACCAGATTAGAAAAATTAATCCTGTTCTCTACAGGATGACATGTTGTCAACCAGTTCCGGGTTCTTCTTCCGCCTCTTCTTCTTCTTCTTCTTCTTCTTCTTGTGGTGTTTTATTGGCGGTTGGCAAACAACGTATTGGTGCATTACCGCCACCAACTGGAATGGAGTGTGAATCAGGATGACTACTAATACCCCCCTCAAAAATAAAAAATGATATTCTATCAAGCAGCCTGGTTGCTTTAAGGAAGTGGAATATAAAGGTGTAACTCTTGTGTCCTGAGCTCTGTTGTAGAATGACTCTGATATCCAGTGGTATTTTAATGTTCCTCTGTCTTTCTCTCTCATGTTTCTGAAGTATTATGTGCTCTATTGTCTCTTCTTGGTCACAGTAGTCACAGTTCCCTGTCTGGTGTTTTCTCATTATGAATAGTGTACTGTTCAATGCAGTATGTCCAAACCTGAGCCTTGATATTATTGTTTCTTCTCTTCTGTTCCTTCCTGCTCTTCTCATTTCTCCCACTTTGTATTCTGTAAAACCATCGTCCCGTCCTCTCTTCCTCCCATTGTTTTTGCCATCTTTCCCTCAGTCTTTGTTTGATGATGCTCTTAGTTTCAGATTTACTGACATTAACTGTCAAATCCATGGATGTCTTTCCTCCTTTGCTGCCTTATCTGCCATCTCATTTCCTCTGAACCCAGTGTGTGCTGGTACCCACACAAAAATCACTGTCAGCCCCATCATCTGAATTCTGTATAGGGTTTGCTGTCCTTCACTCAGTATGTCTGGTCTGCTGTGTGACTGACTGTCCTGTAAAGTGATTAATGCTGAGCTGGAATCAGAGCATATAACTGTTCTTAGTGGTCTTGTCTCCTCAACCCACTGTACTGCCAACAGTATTGTGATCATTTCTCCGGTATAAACTGACACTTCTCCACTGATCCGCCTCCCCACTGTGACATTAAACTCTGGGACAATAAAAGCTGCTCCTGCCTTATCTGAACTCTTTGAGGCATCTGAATAAATCTGGACGTAGCTGGAAAAGTCCTCAATATATGTCTGTACTAACTGCGGGTTATAAATGAGTCCTCTATTCTTGTTATTCTTTTCCCAGCCAAAGCTTTTGTTGTCCCTTTTCTCCTTTTCCCAACATGGTTTTAAAGTGAGGTGTGTTGGATGATCTTGACTGTGCTCCTGAAAATTAACCCAATAAACTGTTGAAAGTTGCAGCCTCCTCATATCTAATGGCATCTCCACCTGTAGTGCTGCTGTTGGAGTTGTTTTCAGTGCTGCTGTACATATCCTCAGTGCCTGATATTGAATATTGTCCAGTCTTTTCAGAGATGTGCCTGCTGCAGATCCATATACCACACTCCCATAGTCCAACACTGTTTCACCTCCTCTGTTTTCTTCGTTGGTCTTTACGACAGGAAGCATTACCGCCTCCCAGTGAAGGGAGAGGAAAACCACAACTAGATTTATTACACCGGTCAATACTAAATTTATTGTCTAAGTTCTTTTAGCTGATTTAGGACAATTTTGATGTGCTGAACCCAAATATCACAGTGGTTTTGCTCAATCGGGTCATCTTTTAGAGCTATGTGACATGTAATTTTTGATGTTTTGGCTTACATTTACTGGAATTTTTGCTTCATATGATGCAAACCTTTTTTCTATTGTTTGAAATAATCAAACTTTGAAGAGTTTGCATGTGCCAATATTTGACTAATTGGTATTTTTATTTCACAAATGAATGAAATGGCTTCAACCAGAAACCTCACCAGCTTCACCAGGATAAAGCTTGGGTGCCACACATGAAATGCAAGACATGCATCGAGTATCTGCGTCAGTGGACTAAAGGCAAGAAGAGCTGTCTGAAGTTTGGATTCCCATGGTTTGGAGGGAGCCAACTTAAAATGGCACTGACTGCTTCTTCCTACTGGGATCAACAGAAAAAGATAAGATAAACCTTAAGATAAGATAAACCTTTATTTGTCTCACAATGGAGAAATTTTCAAAAACACGGAGCATCTGATCTTCAGTCAGCATCTCGTTTTGTAGCTCGTATGAAAACGTGTCACTAATATGCTGACTGCTTTCAGAAACCTCAGCTGTAACATGAACGTCAAATTTCATTACATATTCTTGCATATGGACCGTTTTCCTAAAAATCTGGCATCAATGAGCAGGGGAGAAAATCCATCAGGACGTGAAGGAGATGGAGACCAGGTACCAGGGTCATGATGGCTGTTCTATTATACCTGTTGCTGAGCATTCTAGGGTTTTGAAAAAAATGGAAGTTAATGTCCTACATTTTGAACAACGATGACGTAACATAGAATTTACATATACTTACCTTTATCAATGTCTGCTTTTCAATTTACAGAAATTTATTTTTGTATCATTAAATGAATAAATTGTGTTACAAAACTGTTTTTCTTTCTTAAAAACTGTTTCTGACAAGAAATATTAACAACAATCACAAAAATGCAATTAATTTACTCAGAAGATCAGATATTTTAAAAATTTACTTAGCATAAAAACCTGACCCAATACAGAGAAACAGGTGTCATTTTCGGATTCAGTGGTGAAAAGTACTCCTAAATCAGTTGAAAAAACAAAGACAACTTAAATTTTTTTTTGTAACCCAGTGTTGTTATTATTATTATTATTATTATTATTAGTAGTAGTATTATTATAATATTAGTAGGCTATAAGTTAAATTATTTTATATGAACCAGATCTAGTTTTTATTTATTTTTCTCAGCAATATACACAGCTGGGTGCAATAGCAACAATAATGTAAAACAGCATCAAGATAGGCTATAGCACATATTTAAATATAATATATTTAAATATTTATAAACGTGAAAAAATATGTAAATATAAATGGTTGTTGTTATGTTGTTGTTAATAAAGTTGTATTAAGTAGTTGGTGGCGTCACAGGAAGTGGCCGCCGGCTCGTCGCGGTTGCTAAGCTACATCCCGGGAGGAACCGGGCGCCAGCAGCTGAGACGGATTATCTGCAGTCTGACGGTTTTACGTTTAACGTCCCCGCCGCTCGGTCAGATGATTACCGGCCGATAGACAAAGGAAAGCGAACTGCAGGTAGCCTTAAATCAGTTAGCTGTTAGCTAGCTGTTAGCTAACGCTAGCTTAAATTCGTTAACGGCAGTTAGCAGAACACCAGCAACAATTAATGAGTCAAACTAGTGCTAAAGCTAGTTACTGATGGTAGCACCGGAACTTCTAAAGTGTACTACTGTAAGTGTGCTACTCTGTTGTTTTCCCACCACCAGGGTTCTGTGACCAGTTTGTAGATTATGACCTTTATATAGTCAGACATTAGTCACAGAACCGGTTGTGTGTAAACTTTAAAAAGGTGAGTCTGCAGAGCAGGAACAGCTCACCTGATTACTCACCTGGTGACACCTGATACATAATATAAGGTGAAACATCAGTTTATTAAGTTTGCACATATCGGGTGTTGTTCAAAATTTTTGATACGATGCCAATTTCAATACCCTTGTTTCGATACCGGTTCCAGAACGATACTTTTTTCAATACCTCAATAACGTAGAGTTTACTTGAGTAAACTGTCTCTGTATATGCACTTCTGCTTGGTCAGTGGTATGGCTTGACTCCATCTTGTTAATCATTTCTACTCTTGTATAAGGGCTACAGTACAGTGTGAATTTCTCTGTGAGATGAATAAAATATCTGTCTATGTATCTATCTGTCCGTCCGTCCATCCGTCCGTCCACAGTCTACATTCTCAGGAATCTTTATCTTTTATCTTTTGTTCCTAAGGTCAGATTAGAAATTATTTTGAAAACTAAATTGTTATTTGTATAGTTTACATCTAAGTATAATGTAATTATGTGTTGAAACTGTCTAGAGACCTGGCCTAGAATGAACTGCCATTCTAGGCCAGGTCTCTCTTGCACAAGAGATTGTTGATCTCAATAGGACAAACCTGTCTAAATAAAAGTAATAATAATAATAATGATAATAATTATAAGGGTCTGAACTTTTCGTCGGTGCTACAAAAGTTCAGCCCAGTCCAGGAATAACTCACTGATATTTATTGATATATTGGGTGTTTTTAAAATGCTTAACAGTTATAATCAGCAAACGTATAGTGAATGGAATAGCAGGTGACAGGTGATGAGTTACAGTTAACAGGTAACAGGTGTGTTCTTGTATTCCTGCAGGTGGAGGACGCTCAGAGCAGACAGTAAATGAGAGGCTGATGTCAGAACTCACTGATCCTGACTGAACAAAACTGCTCAAACAAGGCAGCCAGTAGTCTCCAGTGTGACCAGTATGGCTGCAGCAAACACCACCAAGATATCTTGGAGGCTGCGTGAGTTTGAGCTTTATGTTAACACCCACTTTGATTGAAACAAGTTAACAGTGATCACAAATACTGTAGAAAGGAAAACTAGGATGGTGATGGACACAAAGCTGGCTCAGACTAAATGTGCCTCCTGTGTTGGACAGAGGAGTTCGAGGCTCACTCCAGTAGCGTTTCCTGTCTGGCTCTGGGGAAAAGCTCCGGCCGCCTGCTGGCTACAGGAGGGGAGGACTGCAGGGTGAACATCTGGGCTGTCAGCAAGGCCAACTGCATTATGGTGAGACTCCACCCTGACTGACTGCTGGACAGCAGCACTGAGAGCATGTCACACTGTCTGTTTGTTGTCTCTCAGAGCCTGACTGGCCACAAGAACCCAGTGGAGTGTGTCCAGTTCAACATGTCAGAGGAGCAGGTTGTTGCTGGTTCCCAGTCTGGATCCATACGAGTCTGGGACCTGGAGGCTGCCAAGAGTAAGACCCTCTTTGTTCTTTCTTCTCTTTAAACGCCTGTCTGTGAGTATCATCAATACGACCATCAGTACTGTCAGTACTACTGTCAGTGCCATTGGTACCATCTTCACCCTGTTTCCTGTCTCCTCCAGTTCTCAGGACTCTGATGGGACACAAAGCCAACATCACCAGTCTGGGCTTCCATCCTTTTGGAAACTTCCTGGCCTCCAGCTCCATGGACACCAACATTAAGGTGTGTTTGTTAAGACGTGTGAGGACACATGGACACCAACATTAAGATGTGTTTGTTAAGACGTGAGGACACATGGACACCAACATTAAGGTGTGTTTATTAAGACGTGTGAGGACACATGGTCACCAACATTAAGGTGTGTTTGTTAAGATGTGTGAGGACACATGGACACCAACATAAAAGTGTGTTTGTTAAGACGTGTGAGGACACATGGACACCAACATTAAGATGTGTTTGTTAAGACGTGTGAGGACACATGGACACCAACATTAAGGTGTGTTTGTTAAGACGTGTGAGGACACATGGACATCAACATTAAGATGTGTTTGTTAAGACGTGAGGACACATGGACACCAACATAAAAGTGTGTTTGTTAAGACGTGTGAGGACACATGGACACCAACATTAAGATGTGTTTGTTAAGACGTGTGAGGACACATGGACACCAACATAAAAGTGTGTTTGTTAAGACGTGAGGACACATGGACACCAACATTAAGGTGTGTTTGTTAAGACGTGAGGACACATGGACACCAACATTAAGGTGTGTTTGTTAAGACGTGAGGACACATGGACACCAACATTAAGGTGTGTTTGTTAAGACGTGTGAGGACACATGGACACCAACATTAAGATGTGTTTGTTAAGACGTGAGGACACATGGACACCAACATTAAGGTGTGTTTGTTAAGACGTGTGAGGACACATGGACACCAACATTAAGGTGTGTTTGTTAAGACGTGTGAGGACACATGGACACCAACATTAAGATGTGTTTGTTAAGACGTGAGGACACATGGACACCAACATTAAGGTGTGTTTGTTAAGACGTGTGAGGACACATGGACATCAACATTAAGATGTGTTTGTTAAGACGTGAGGACACATGGACACCAACATAAAAGTGTGTTTGTTAAGACGTGTGAGGACACATGGACACCAACATTAAGGTGTGTTTGTTAAGACGTGTGAGGACACATGGACACCAACATTAAGATGTGTTTGTTAAGACGTGAGGACACATGGACACCAACATTAAGGTGTGTTTGTTAAGACGTGTGAGGACACATGGACACCAACATTAAGATGTGTTTGTTAAGACGTGAGGACACATGGACACCAACATTAAGGTGTGTTAAGACGTGTGAGGACACATGGACACCAACATTAAGATGTGTTTGTTAAGACGTGTGAGGACACATGGACACCAACATTAAGGTGTGTTTGTTAAGACGTGTGAGGACACATGGACACCAACATTAAGGTGTGTTTGTTAAGACGTGTGAGGACACATGGACACCAACATTAAGGTGTGTTTGTTAAGACGTGAGGACACATGGACACCAACATTAAGATGTGTTTGTTAAGACGTGAGGACACATGGACACCAACATAAAAGTGTGTTTATTAAGACGTGTGAGGACACATGGTCACCAACATTAAGGTGTGTTTGTTAAGATGTGTGAGGACACATGGACACCAACATTAAGGTGTGTTTGTTAAGACGTGTGAGGACACATGGACACCAACATTAAGGTGTGTTTGTTAAGACGTGTGAGGACACATGGACATGGTGTGTTTGTGTTGATGATGTGCTTTAATGAAATCTTTCTTGTTCTGGGCTTCAGCTGTGGGATGTGAGGAGGAAAGGATACCTGTTCAGGTACACGGTAAGAGCTGAACAGACTGGGTTTAAATTCTCTCTGAGAGCATGTTTTAATGGTATTCACCATGTTTAAGTGTGTTTAACAGAAGCTAGTGTTGTGCTGCAGGGTCACACTCAGGCAGTGAGGAGTCTGTCCTTCAGTCCTGATGGGAAGTGGTTAGCTTCAGCCAGCGACGACTCCACCGTCAAGGTACGCCTCCTTCATTCAGTCAGGGAGCTGGCCCCAAAAAGTCCTTAGTTCTTTAGCTCATCTGTTGTTTTCTGTTTAGTTGTTGCTCACGGTAGAAAATGAATGAATGCAAACAACAAACTGTGTCCTAAAACATAGTGTCTGCTCACCAGAATGCAGTGTGCCATAATCATCCTCTTCTGTAGTGTCTTTACTCATCAAGAATAAGTGGTAATAATAATCTGATGTTTCCTGTGTCCTCTGTCCTCAGCTGTGGGATGTGACTCAGGGGAAGATGATCACAGAATTTAAATCTCACACTGCAGCCGTCAACGTCATTCAGTTTCACCCCAATGAGTACCTGCTGGCCTCAGGCAGCTCCGACGGGTACCACAAATTAACCCTTTAATCTACTGCTTCTCATTTTTTTTTATACGCTGCTTCCCGTTTCCTCTTTAATACGCTGTTTCCCGTTAAGTCCGCTGCTTCCCGTTTCCTCTTTAATACGCTGCTTCCCGTTTCCTCTTTAGTCCGCTGCTTCCCGTTTCTTCTTTAATACGCTGCTTCCCGTTTAGTGAGCTGCTTCCCATTTCCTCTTTAGTCCGCTGCTTCCCGTTTAGTCCGCTGCTTCCCATTTCCTCTTTAGTCCGCTGCTTCCCATTTCCTCTTTAATACGCTGCTTCCCGTTTAGTCCGCTGCTTCCCGTTTCCTCTTTAATACGCTGCTTCCCGTTTCCTCTTTAGTCCGCTGCTTCCCGTTTCTTCTTTAATACGCTGCTTCCCGTTTAGTCAGCTGCTTCCCATTTCCTCTTTAGTCCGCTGCTTCCCGTTTAGTCCGCTGCTTCCCATTTCCTCTTTAGTCCGCTGCTTCCCATTTCCTCTTTAATACGCTGCTTCCCGTTTAGTCCGCTGCTTCCCATTTCCTCTTTAGTCCGCTGCTTCCCGTTTAGTCCGCTGCTTCCCATTTCCTCTTTAGTCCGCTGCTTCCCATTTCCTCTTTAGTCCGCTGCTTCCCGTTTAGTCCGCTGCTTCCCATTTCCTCTTTAGTCCGCTGCTTCCCATTTCCTCTTTAATACGCTGCTTCCCGTTTAGTCCGCTGCTTCCCATTTCCTCTTTAGTCCGCTGCTTCCCATTTCCTCTTTAATACGCTGCTTCCCGTTTAGTCCGCTGCTTCCCATTTCCTCTTTAGTCCGCTGCTTCCCGTTTAGTCCGCTGCTTCCCATTTCCTCTTTAGTCCGCTGCTTCCCATTTCCTCTTTAGTCCGCTGCTTCCCGTTTAGTCCGCTGCTTCCCATTTCCTCTTTAATACGCTGCTTCCCGTTTAGTGAGCTGCTTCCCATTTCCTCTTTAGTCCGCTGCTTCCCGTTTAGTCCGCTGCTTCCCATTTCCTCTTTAGTCCGCTGCTTCCCATTTCCTCTTTAATACGCTGCTTCCCGTTTAGTCCGCTGCTTCCCATTTCCTCTTTAGTCCGCTGCTTCCCATTTCCTCTTTAATACGCTGCTTCCCGTTTAGTCCGCTGCTTCCCATTTCCTCTTTAGTCCGCTGCTTCCCGTTTAGTCCGCTGCTTCCCATTTCCTCTTTAGTCCGCTGCTTCCCATTTCCTCTTCAGTCCGCTGCTTCCGCTTAGTCCGCTGCTTCCCATTTCCTCTTTAGTCCGCTGCTTCCCATTTCCTCTTTAATACGCTACTTCCCGTTTAGTCCGCTGCTTCCCATTTCCTCTTTAGTCCGCTGCTTCCGTTTCCTCTTTAATACGCTGCTTCCCGCTTAGTCCGCTGCTTCCCATTTCCTCTTTAGTCCGCTGCTTCCCGCTTTCCTCTTTAGTCCGCTGCTTCCCGCTTCTTCTTTAATACGCTGCTTCCGCTTAGTCCGCTGCTTCCCATTTCCTCTTTAGTCCGCTGCTTCCCATTTCCTCTTTAGTCCGCTGCTTCCCGTTTAGTCCGCTGCTTCCCATTTCCTCTTTAGTCCGCTGCTTCCCGTTTCCTCTTTAGTCCGCTGCTTTCCATTTCCTCTTTAATACGCTGCTTCCCGTTTCCTCTTTAGTCCGCTGCTTCCCATTTCCTCTTTAATACGCTGCTTCCCGTTTAGTCCGCTGCTTCCCGTTTCCTCTTTAGTCCGCTGCTTCCCATTTCCTCTTTAGTCCGCTGCTTCCTATTTCCTCTTTAGTCCGCTGCTTCCCGTTTCCTCTTTAGGCCGCTGCTTCCCATTTCCTCTTTAATACGCTGCTTCCCGTTTCCTCTTTAGTCCGCTGCTTCCCATTTCCTCTTTAATACGCTGCTTCCCGTTTAGTCCGCTGCTTCCCGTTTCCTCTTTAGTCCGCTGCTTCCCGTTTCCTCTTTAGTCCGCTGCTTCCCGTTTCCTCTTTAGTCCGCTGCTTTCCGTTTTCTCTTTAGTCCGCTGCTTCCCGTTTAGTCCGCTGCTTCCCGTTTCCTCTTTAGTCCGCTGCTTCCCGTTTCCTCTTTAGTCCGCTGCTTCCCGTTTCCTCTTTAATACACTGCTTCCCGTTTCCTCTTTAATACGCTGCTTCCCGTTTAGTCCGCTGCTTCCCATTTCCTCTTTAGTCCGCTGCTTCCCGTTTCCTCTTTAGTCCGCTGCTTCCCATTTCCTCTTTAATACGCTGCTTCCCGTTTCCTCTTTAGTCCGCTGCTTCCCGTTTCCTCTTTAATACGCTGCTTCCCGTTTAGTCCGCTGCTTCCCATTTCCTCTTTAGTCCGCTGCTTCCCGTTTCCTCTTTAGTCCGCTGCTTCCCGTTTCCTCTTTAATACGCTGCTTCCCGTTTAGTCCGCTGCTTCCCGTTTCCTCTTTAGTCCGCTGCTTCCCGTTTCCTCTTTAGACCGCTGCTTCCGGTTTCCTCATTAATAAGCTGCTTCCAGTTTCATCTGTATTACGCTGCTTCCCGTTTCCTCTTTAATACGCTGCTTCCCGTTTAGTCCGCTGCTTCCCGTTTCCTCTTTAATACGCTGCTTCCCGTTTAGTCCGCTGCTTCCCGTTTAGTCCGCTGCTTCCCATTTCCTCTTTAGTCTGCTGCTTCCCGTTTCCTCTTTAGTCCGCTGCTTCCCGTTTCCTCTTTAATGCGCTGCTTCCAGTTTAGTCCGTTGCTTCCCGTTTCCTCTTTAATACGCTGCTTCCCGTTTAGTCCGCTGCTTCCCGTTTCCTCTTTAATCCGCTGCTTCCCGTTTCCTCTTTAGTCTGCTGCTTCCCGTTTCCTCTTTAATACGCTGCTTCCCGTTTCCTCTTTAATGCGCTGCTTCCAGTTTAGTCCGTTGCTTCCCGTTTCCTCTTTAATACGCTGCTTCCCGTTTAGTCCGCTGCTTCCCGTTTCCTCTTTAATCCGCTGCTTCCCGTTTCCTCTTTAATACGCTGCTTCCCGTTTCCTCTTTAATACGCTGCTTCCCGTTTCCTCTTTAGTCCGCTGCTTCCCGTTTCCTCTTTAGTCCGCTGCTTCCCGTTTCCTCTTTAATACGCTGCTTCCCGTTTCCTCTTTAGTCCGCTGCTTCCCGTTTCTTCTTTAATACGCTGCTTCCCGTTTAGTCAGCTGCTTCCCATTTCCTCTTTAGTCCGCTGCTTCCCGTTTAGTCCGCTGCTTCCCATTTCCTCTTTAGTCCGCTGCTTCCCATTTCCTCTTTAATACGCTGCTTCCCGTTTAGTCCGCTGCTTCCCATTTCCTCTTTAGTCCGCTGCTTCCCGTTTAGTCCGCTGCTTCCCATTTCCTCTTTAGTCCGCTGCTTCCCATTTCCTCTTTAGTCCGCTGCTTCCCGTTTAGTCCGCTGCTTCCCATTTCCTCTTTAGTCCGCTGCTTCCCATTTCCTCTTTAATACGCTGCTTCCCGTTTAGTCCGCTGCTTCCCATTTCCTCTTTAGTCCGCTGCTTCCCATTTCCTCTTTAATACGCTGCTTCCCGTTTAGTCCGCTGCTTCCCATTTCCTCTTTAGTCCGCTGCTTCCCGTTTAGTCCGCTGCTTCCCATTTCCTCTTTAGTCTGCTGCTTCCCATTTCCTCTTTAGTCCGCTGCTTCCCGTTTAGTCCGCTGCTTCCCATTTCCTCTTTAATACGCTGCTTCCCGTTTAGTGAGCTGCTTCCCATTTCCTCTTTAGTCCGCTGCTTCCCGTTTAGTCCGCTGCTTCCCATTTCCTCTTTAGTCCGCTGCTTCCCATTTCCTCTTTAATACGCTGCTTCCCGTTTAGTCCGCTGCTTCCCATTTCCTCTTTAGTCCGCTGCTTCCCATTTCCTCTTTAATACGCTGCTTCCCGTTTAGTCCGCTGCTTCCCATTTCCTCTTTAGTCCGCTGCTTCCCGTTTAGTCCGCTGCTTCCCATTTCCTCTTTAGTCCGCTGCTTCCCATTTCCTCTTCAGTCCGCTGCTTCCCGTTTAGTCCGCTGCTTCCCATTTCCTCTTTAGTCCGCTGCTTCCCATTTCCTCTTTAATACGCTACTTCCCGTTTAGTCCGCTGCTTCCCATTTCCTCTTTAGTCCGCTGCTTCCCGTTTCCTCTTTAATACGCTGCTTCCCGTTTAGTCCGCTGCTTCCCATTTCCTCTTTAGTCCGCTGCTTCCCGTTTCCTCTTTAGTCCGCTGCTTCCCGTTTCTTCTTTAATACGCTGCTTCCCGTTTAGTCCGCTGCTTCCCGTTTCCTCTTTAGTCCGCTGCTTCCCATTTCCTCTTTAGTCCGCTGCTTCCCGTTTAGTCCGCTGCTTCCCATTTCCTCTTTAGTCCGCTGCTTCCCGTTTCTTCTTTAATACGCTGCTTCCCGTTTAGTCCGCTGCTTCCCGTTTCCTCTTTAGTCCGCTGCTTCCCATTTCCTCTTTAGTCCGCTGCTTCCCGTTTAGTCCGCTGCTTCCCATTTCCTCTTTAGTCCGCTGCTTCCCGTTTCCTCTTTAGTCCGCTGCTTTCCATTTCCTCTTTAATACGCTGCTTCCCGTTTCCTCTTTAGTCCGCTGCTTCCCATTTCCTCTTTAATACGCTGCTTCCCGTTTAGTCCGCTGCTTCCCGTTTCCTCTTTAGTCCGCTGCTTCCCATTTCCTCTTTAGTCCGCTGCTTCCTATTTCCTCTTTAGTCCGCTGCTTCCCGTTTCCTCTTTAGGCCGCTGCTTCCCATTTCCTCTTTAATACGCTGCTTCCCGTTTCCTCTTTAGTCCGCTGCTTCCCATTTCCTCTTTAATACGCTGCTTCCCGTTTAGTCCGCTGCTTCCCGTTTCCTCTTTAGTCCGCTGCTTCCCGTTTCCTCTTTAGTCCGCTGCTTCCCGTTTCCTCTTTAGTCCGCTGCTTTCCGTTTTCTCTTTAGTCCGCTGCTTCCCGTTTAGTCCGCTGCTTCCCGTTTCCTCTTTAGTCCGCTGCTTCCCGTTTCCTCTTTAGTCCGCTGCTTCCCGTTTCCTCTTTAATACACTGCTTCCCGTTTCCTCTTTAATACGCTGCTTCCCGTTTAGTCCGCTGCTTCCCATTTCCTCTTTAGTCCGCTGCTTCCCGTTTCCTCTTTAGTCCGCTGCTTCCCATTTCCTCTTTAATACGCTGCTTCCCGTTTCCTCTTTAGTCCGCTGCTTCCCGTTTCCTCTTTAATACGCTGCTTCCCGTTTAGTCCGCTGCTTCCCATTTCCTCTTTAGTCCGCTGCTTCCCGTTTCCTCTTTAGTCCGCTGCTTCCCGTTTCCTCTTTAATACGCTGCTTCCCGTTTCCTCTTTAGTCCGCTGCTTTCCATTTCCTCTTTAATACGCTGCTTCCCGTTTCCTCTTTAGTCCGCTGCTTCCCATTTCCTCTTTAATACGCTGCTTCCCGTTTAGTCCGCTGCTTCCCGTTTCCTCTTTAGTCCGCTGCTTCCCATTTCCTCTTTAGTCCGCTGCTTCCTATTTCCTCTTTAGTCCGCTGCTTCCCGTTTCCTCTTTAGGCCGCTGCTTCCCATTTCCTCTTTAATACGCTGCTTCCCGTTTCCTCTTTAGTCCGCTGCTTCCCATTTCCTCTTTAATACGCTGCTTCCCGTTTAGTCCGCTGCTTCCCGTTTCCTCTTTAGTCCGCTGCTTCCCGTTTCCTCTTTAGTCCGCTGCTTCCCGTTTCCTCTTTAGTCCGCTGCTTTCCGTTTTCTCTTTAGTCCGCTGCTTCCCGTTTAGTCCGCTGCTTCCCGTTTCCTCTTTAGTCCGCTGCTTCCCGTTTCCTCTTTAGTCCGCTGCTTCCCGTTTCCTCTTTAATACACTGCTTCCCGTTTCCTCTTTAATACGCTGCTTCCCGTTTAGTCCGCTGCTTCCCATTTCCTCTTTAGTCCGCTGCTTCCCGTTTCCTCTTTAGTCCGCTGCTTCCCGTTTCCTCTTTAATACGCTGCTTCCCGTTTCCTCTTTAGTCCGCTGCTTCCCGTTTCCTCTTTAATACGCTGCTTCCCGTTTAGTCCGCTGCTTCCCATTTCCTCTTTAGTCCGCTGCTTCCCGTTTCCTCTTTAGTCCGCTGCTTCCCGTTTCCTCTTTAATACGCTGCTTCCCGTTTAGTCCGCTGCTTCCCGTTTCCTCTTTAGTCCGCTGCTTCCCGTTTCCTCTTTAGTCCGCTGCTTCCCGTTTCCTCTTTAATACGCTGCTTCCCGTTTCCTCTTTAATACGCTGCTTCCCGTTTAGTCCGCTGCTTCCCGTTTCCTCTTTAATACGCTGCTTCCCGTTTAGTCCGCTGCTTCCCGTTTAGTCCGCTGCTTCCCATTTCCTCTTTAGTCTGCTGCTTCCCGTTTCCTCTTTAGTCCGCTGCTTCCCGTTTCCTCTTTAATGCGCTGCTTCCAGTTTAGTCCGTTGCTTCCCGTTTCCTCTTTAATACGCTGCTTCCCGTTTAGTCCGCTGCTTCCCGTTTCCTCTTTAATCCGCTGCTTCCCGTTTCCTCTTTAGTCTGCTGCTTCCCGTTTCCTCTTTAATACGCTGCTTCCCGTTTCCTCTTTAATGCGCTGCTTCCAGTTTAGTCCGTTGCTTCCCGTTTCCTCTTTAATACGCTGCTTCCCGTTTAGTCCGCTGCTTCCCGTTTCCTCTTTAATCCGCTGCTTCCCGTTTCCTCTTTAATACGCTGCTTCCCGTTTCCTCTTTAATACGCTGCTTCCCGTTTCCTCTTTAGTCCGCTGCTTCCCGTTTCCTCTTTAGTCCGCTGCTTCCCGTTTCCTCTTTAATACGCTGCTTCCCGTTTCCTCTTTAGTCCGCTGCTTCCCGTTTCTTCTTTAATACGCTGCTTCCCGTTTAGTCAGCTGCTTCCCATTTCCTCTTTAGTCCGCTGCTTCCCGTTTAGTCCGCTGCTTCCCATTTCCTCTTTAGTCCGCTGCTTCCCATTTCCTCTTTAATACGCTGCTTCCCGTTTAGTCCGCTGCTTCCCATTTCCTCTTTAGTCCGCTGCTTCCCGTTTAGTCCGCTGCTTCCCATTTCCTCTTTAGTCCGCTGCTTCCCATTTCCTCTTTAGTCCGCTGCTTCCCGTTTAGTCCGCTGCTTCCCATTTCCTCTTTAGTCCGCTGCTTCCCATTTCCTCTTTAATACGCTGCTTCCCGTTTAGTCCGCTGCTTCCCATTTCCTCTTTAGTCCGCTGCTTCCCATTTCCTCTTTAATACGCTGCTTCCCGTTTAGTCCGCTGCTTCCCATTTCCTCTTTAGTCCGCTGCTTCCCGTTTAGTCCGCTGCTTCCCATTTCCTCTTTAGTCTGCTGCTTCCCATTTCCTCTTTAGTCCGCTGCTTCCCGTTTAGTCCGCTGCTTCCCATTTCCTCTTTAATACGCTGCTTCCCGTTTAGTGAGCTGCTTCCCATTTCCTCTTTAGTCCGCTGCTTCCCGTTTAGTCCGCTGCTTCCCATTTCCTCTTTAGTCCGCTGCTTCCCATTTCCTCTTTAATACGCTGCTTCCCGTTTAGTCCGCTGCTTCCCATTTCCTCTTTAGTCCGCTGCTTCCCATTTCCTCTTTAATACGCTGCTTCCCGTTTAGTCCGCTGCTTCCCATTTCCTCTTTAGTCCGCTGCTTCCCGTTTAGTCCGCTGCTTCCCATTTCCTCTTTAGTCCGCTGCTTCCCATTTCCTCTTCAGTCCGCTGCTTCCCGTTTAGTCCGCTGCTTCCCATTTCCTCTTTAGTCCGCTGCTTCCCATTTCCTCTTTAATACGCTACTTCCCGTTTAGTCCGCTGCTTCCCATTTCCTCTTTAGTCCGCTGCTTCCCGTTTCCTCTTTAATACGCTGCTTCCCGTTTAGTCCGCTGCTTCCCATTTCCTCTTTAGTCCGCTGCTTCCCGTTTCCTCTTTAGTCCGCTGCTTCCCGTTTCTTCTTTAATACGCTGCTTCCCGTTTAGTCCGCTGCTTCCCGTTTCCTCTTTAGTCCGCTGCTTCCCATTTCCTCTTTAGTCCGCTGCTTCCCGTTTAGTCCGCTGCTTCCCATTTCCTCTTTAGTCCGCTGCTTCCCGTTTCCTCTTTAGTCCGCTGCTTTCCATTTCCTCTTTAATACGCTGCTTCCCGTTTCCTCTTTAGTCCGCTGCTTCCCATTTCCTCTTTAATACGCTGCTTCCCGT
Source organism: Synanceia verrucosa (assembly GCA_029721515.1). NCBI lineage: Eukaryota > Metazoa > Chordata > Actinopteri > Perciformes > Synanceiidae > Synanceia > Synanceia verrucosa. The sequence continues at coordinate 376,457 of CM056549.1, forward strand.
TTAGTCCGCTGCTTCCCGTTTCCTCTTTAGTCCGCTGCTTCCCATTTCCTCTTTAGTCCGCTGCTTCCTATTTCCTCTTTAGTCCGCTGCTTCCCGTTTCCTCTTTAGGCCGCTGCTTCCCATTTCCTCTTTAATACGCTGCTTCCCGTTTCCTCTTTAGTCCGCTGCTTCCCATTTCCTCTTTAATACGCTGCTTCCCGTTTAGTCCGCTGCTTCCCGTTTCCTCTTTAGTCCGCTGCTTCCCGTTTCCTCTTTAGTCCGCTGCTTCCCGTTTCCTCTTTAGTCCGCTGCTTTCCGTTTTCTCTTTAGTCCGCTGCTTCCCGTTTAGTCCGCTGCTTCCCGTTTCCTGTTTAGTCCGCGGCTTCCGCTTCCTCTTTAGTCCGCTGCTTCCCGTTTCCTCTTTAATACACTGCTTCCCGTTTCCTCTTTAATACGCTGCTTCCCGTTTAGTCCGCTGCTTCCCATTTCCTCTTTAGTCCGCTGCTTCCCGTTTCCTCTTTAGTCCGCTGCTTCCCATTTCCTCTTTAATACGCTGCTTCCCGTTTCCTCTTTAGTCCGCTGCTTCCCGTTTCCTCTTTAATACGCTGCTTCCCGTTTAGTCCGCTGCTTCCCATTTCCTCTTTAGTCCGCTGCTTCCCGTTTCCTCTTTAGTCCGCTGCTTCCCGTTTCCTCTTTAATACGCTGCTTCCCGTTTAGTCCGCTGCTTCCCGTTTCCTCTTTAGTCCGCTGCTTCCCGTTTCCTCTTTAGTCCGCTGCTTCCCGTTTCCTCTTTAATACGCTGCTTCCCGTTTCCTCTTTAATACGCTGCTTCCCGTTTCCTCTTTAATACGCTGCTTCCCGTTTAGTCCGCTGCTTCCCGTTTCCTCTTTAATACGCTGCTTCCCGTTTAGTCCGCTGCTTCCCGTTTAGTCCGCTGCTTCCCGTTTCCTCTTTAATACGCTGCTTCCCGTTTCCTCTTTAATACGCTGCTTCCCGTTTCCTCTTTAATACGCTGCTTCCCGTTTAGTCCGCTGCTTCCCGTTTCCTCTTTAATACGCTGCTTCCCGTTTAGTCCGCTGCTTCCAGTTTAGTCCGTTGCTTCCCGTTTCCTCTTTAATACGCTGCTTCCCGTTTAGTCCGCTGCTTCCCGTTTCCTCTTTAATCCGCTGCTTCCCGTTTCCTCTTTAGTCTGCTGCTTCCCGTTTCCTCTTTAATACGCTGCTTCCCGTTTCCTCTTTAATGCGCTGCTTCCAGTTTAGTCCGTTGCTTCCCGTTTCCTCTTTAATACGCTGCTTCCCGTTTAGTCCGCTGCTTCCCGTTTCCTCTTTAATCCGCTGCTTCCCGTTTCCTCTTTAATACGCTGCTTCCCGTTTCCTCTTTAATACGCTGCTTCCCGTTTCCTCTTTAGTCCGCTGCTTCCGCTTCCTCTTTAGTCCTCTGCGCCCCCGTTCCTATTTACTACGCTGCTTCCAGTTTCCTCTTTAGTCCGCTGCTTCCCGTTTCCTCTTTAGTCCGCTGCTTCCCGTTTCCTCTTTAATACGCTGCTTCCCGTTTCCTCTTTAGTCCGCTGCTTCCCGTTTCCTCTTTAGTCCGCTGCTTCCCGTTTCCTCTTTAATACGCTGCTTCCCGTTTCCTCTTTAGTCCGCTGCTTCCCGTTTCCTCTTTAGTCCGCTGCTTCCCGTTTCCTCTTTCGTCCGCTGCTTCCCGTTTCCTCTTTAATACGCTGCTTCCCGTTTAGTCCGCTGCTTCCCGTTTCCTCTTTAATACGCTGCTTCCCGTTTCCGCTTTAATACGCTGCTTCCCGTTTCCTCTTTAGTCCGCTGCTTCCCGTTTCCTCTTTAGTCCGCTGCTTCCCGTTTCCTCTTTCGTCCGCTGCTTCCCGTTTCCTCTTTAATACGCTGCTTCCCGTTTCCTCTTTAAGGACCGTAAAGCTTTGGGATCTGGAGAAGTTCACGATGATTGGCTCTTTGGAGGAAGATACGACTCCAGTCAGGTGAGTTCTCTGTCTACAGAATGCAACAACATTGACCCCTGACCTCTGACCTCTAACTCCTGACTGTTGACCTCTGACCCTGTGGGTTCAGGTCTGTGTTTTTCAGCTCTGATGGCAGCTGTCTGTACAGCGGGGCCACAGACTCTCTGCGGGTCTTTGGCTGGGAGCCGGACCGCTGCTTTGACACCGTCCAGGTGGGCTGGGGGAAAGTCTCTGACCTGGCAGTCTGCAACCAGCAGCTGGTGAGTGTCAGTGCTTATTACTCAGTTTAAACCAGTTCAGTGAAGCCCACAGGAAATAACTTACTAGTACTTTAAAAAAGAAGTCTGTTTGTATTGAAGTCTATGGGAAAATGACCATTTTCACTCCTGCTGTATTACCTCTGTAAACACTATAAATACTGTATGAGTCAATCGCACAGTAGCCACGCCCCCACAGCTTTGTGTGTTATTTTCACCATATATTAGACCATAATTCAATAAATGAACATCCTGATGTATTAAAACATTACTTAAACTAATCATTCAGACTATAAACTCATATATTTTTAGTGTTTACAGAGGTAATACAGCAGGAGAGAAAATGGTCATTTTCCCATAGACGGCAACACAAACAGACTTCTTTTTGAAACGACCAGTATTGCCCCCTGCTGGCTGCTGGACAGAATGAAGGTTAAGTTACTTCCTGTGGGCTTCACTGTTGTTGTTCACAAACCAACAGGTGACTTCACGATGGCTCCATCCACTCTCATTGCTACTCTTTATATACAGTCTGTGATTCAAACTGAACGTCTAACTCAGACTAGAGCCTCTTCTCTTAGATCGGAGTGTCTCACCAGCTCTCCAGCGTGTCGTCCTTTGTGGTTGACCTGAAGCGGGTGAAGAGGAGCGGAGGCTCTGTGATCCAGGGGATCATCCAGGACAACCAGCCGCTCACAGAGCCAAAGGATGCTAAAGGAGTGGCCCTGCGCAGGAGCTACGAGAGGCCTCCTACCACCTGCAGCACTCAGAGGTAGGCCAGCTTCTGTCTAATACCTGCAGACACATTAGAACCAGACGCTAGTGCTAACACCAACCATGTACTGGCATTACTTGATTTAAATATGGATATAATAAAATGGATATATATAATATGGATACGATCGTTCTAGCTGAATTTATTTGATGTGGGCAGTAGCAGCAGACTGAATGCTATCTAACTTTAGCTTTAAACATGAGTTAAAACAGGAAAGAAAAGACATTTAACCGTACAGAAAAAGGAGGGTCTCCTCCTCTACCTGGTTGGTGTAATGTTGATAAACCCTAACAGCTAGTAGGGCATAGCTAAGAGTCATCACTGTTCACTTCTCCTGTCAAAGTATTCTAAAGAAAAGAAGGTTTATACTCAGCACAGTGTCAAGGAGTGTAATTTAGATTTGGGTTATGAAGCTTAGATATTAATTTAATTTGTTAGGAGCTCCTCCACATTCATCTGAAAATATCAACATGATGTCATCAAGCAGTCTGACAGCACACAGTTCAGACTGTGATGTCACTCAGTCACATGCTGTGATGTCATCAGGGTGAAGCAGAGCTCAGACGCTGATAGGCGGAGCCCCGAAGGTGAGAGGCGGAGCCCCAGTGAGGATGAGGCAGATGAGAAAATGTCCTCGGCTGAAATCCACAATGCAGAGGACTTCAAGGAGATCTTCCAGCCGAAGAACGCCATCTGTAGGTCCACTGCTTCACATCTTCAACCACTTAACACTAGAAGATGATACCAACCTGTTGTTCTTGTTAACTCAGTGACTGGATTCTTCTCTCCTCCAGCTCGAACTCCTCCAAAGGTATCAGAGCCTTTTCCTGCTCCTCCAGAGGACGGTGAGTCAGGCAGGAAGGACCAGTTACAGAGGCTATCACTGGTTTCTGCTTCATTTAGTTCAACCACAGAGCAAGTGATTTAGTAAACCAGAGGTCGACAGCAGGCCAAAACTGTTTGTCTTATTGTTACTATTATTTACCATCTTGGACTGACAGTCCCACTAGGATAATGTAACCCCATCTGAAGAGCTAAGAGTGAATGACAGACCCTGTAGTTGATCCTTTTGAAGGATTTTACTAAATAATACCACAAGAAAGTTTTTTTTTTTTTTTTTTTTGGGAGCAGTGCAAAAAGTTTAGATTAGTCAGCTTCAGAGTTTAGTCTGCTCCAACATCCAGCCTCTCCGTTAACTGAAGGATCTGAGTTCTCCTCATGTTCTTATCTGGAGAGACACGGTTCAGCGACTTCAGTCATCAGTCAAACACAAGATGTGTGAAGTCACTGAGGGAGGACATGTTGGAGGATATGTTGGACTTTATAAAGACGGTTCTTTTTCTTCTTCCACTCCTTCTCAGACACGACAGCAATCGTCCGTCAGCTGAAGGACACCGTTTCTCCTTTTTCTGAGAAGCTGCAGGTCAGTGAATGCAGCATCAGTCTCTCTGTGAGACATAATGTGACCAAGCCTCCTTCTATGACGCTGTGTCCAGGTGTCTCCGCTGGCGTCCTCCACACCTGTCCAGAGGGTGGAGCCTACAGTGGTCTCATGTGCAAAGCGCCCAGCGTCCTCCAACCCCCACACCTCCAGCCCTCCTCCCCCTCCTCTTCCTCAGCCTCCTGTTGCCATGGTGAAGTCTAAACCACAGTCTAGAATCATCCTGAGCACCAGGAATGAGCCGATCGGTCTGAACGTGGCTGACTTCCTGCCTGTGAGTTCTTACTGAACGAATGAAAATAAATGAAGGAGTTAACTCCAGCTCTGATTAAATGGTGTCAGCTGACTGCAGACCAGTCAACATCATGAAGACTCTGGTCTAAGAGACCAACTGATTGGCTGGTTGTCACCTGACATCACTGATCAGACAATCATTGATAAGATGATCTGAAGATCTGATGGAGATGATCAATAATAAGATTTTTGAGATTACTGGTCTGAGAGCTCCAGTCACTTAGTTCAGGGTTCCTGTTCTCCAGCTTTCAAATCAAAATAATAATAGAAAAGAGTGATGTATGAAATAAGATAAAGGATCTGTGTGGACCCCTTCCTCAGCTGTCCCCCAACAACAGATCTGGATCTCTGGGTGACGATGAGGCTCTGTCCCAGCTCAAGAAGGGTCATGACACCATGTGTGTGATGCTGCGTAGCCGGCACAAGAACCTGGAGACGGTCCGAGCCGTGTGGGCCAGAGAGGACATCAAGGTGAGCAGGTCCTTCAGGAGTCTAGAGGGTCTCAGGTTGGACCTGTCCTCACTTCCTGTTTCTTGTCCCCTTCAGAGTGCTCTGGACGCTGCTGTCTCCATGAATGATCTGTCTATTGTTGTGGACATCCTGAACATCATCAACCTCCAGCCGTGAGTCACCTTCCTCTCCTGACTTGATTTTCAGTCCAGGTCATGGTTTGCACTCAGCTAATATAAGTAACAATATGAAATAAACAGACTCAGTGTACTGTTTTCAGTGCTCTGATTGGACAGTGAGAAGGCTTCACCTGTTCAGTGATTAGGGCTGAAAGATTAATTACATTTGCGATAATATTGCAGTATGATAATTCTCTAATCGCAAAGGCTGCGATTAGACTGGTGACGTAATCTGGTGATCTTGCGAGTGAGCCGAGCACTTGGCCGAGCAGAGCAAAACAGGAGGGAGAGAGAGAAAGTAACGCTGTTTTAACCTGTTGGACAATGACCTCAGACTGACAGAGCCTGACACAGCTGAAAGTTTGTCATCAAAGAGGGAAACCATGTTGTGTGGAATTATGTTAGCTATAAAAAAAATAAGATGCTGCACAACGTCAGGTGTCAGGCTCCATCATCTTTAATAGGAGCACATATGTGATTTAGTCTTACATCATTCTGGGGAAATCCCACCAATCGGGGAATCCCGATGTGAACTACGCAACTGTGTTTATATACAGCTTGTATACAGCTGGTACTCCGGCTTCCTCCCACCATCCAAAAACATGCATGGGGATTAGGTTAACTGGTTAATTTAAATTGAGCGTAGGTGTGAATGTGAGTGTGAGTGGTTGTCTGTCTCTATGTGTCCTGTGATGAACTGGACACTTGTCCAGAGTGTACCCTGTCTTTCACCCTAAGACAGCTGGGATAGGCTCCAGCCCCCCTGACCCTATGAGAGGATAAGAGGGAGAAGATGGATGGATGTATAACGATCTGACACCTTTTTTTTTATTGATCATGGCAGTATGCATCAGTACTAGTATCAGTATTAGTACTGCTCTGGGTTTGTACACTTTGCAAAAGGGACAAATTGTTACACACTAAATAACAACGTTAACATGTAACTCTCTCATGTCCGTGCTGTCCATTGTTTACCTCGCTGTGTTCAGGCGCACTTAAATCTGTAATGATGACGTTGTCAACGTGATGACGTATGGGAGAGAGGAAAAAACAGGAAGCAGCTCTCACAGCTGGAGGTCAGAGCTGCATCAGCTGGCACTGTGAAAGAGCCCAAATGCTGATCCGAGCCGTGTCACCGCGGGATTTTCAGTGTGAAAGCGGTAAAAGAAACACCACAAAGCCATGTTGCATGGCTCGAATTAGGGCTGTCATCCCTGTCATCGCCACAACCCCACCGATCTCTCCTTGTCCTCTGGCATTAAATGCGCCCAGATTGGCGACACAGTGTTCGACTTTGTCATGTGATTGGCGGCTATTGTTGCATAAAATCAAGTCAACAGAGCAGCGTAAACAACTATGGACAGTACTACATAAGAGGGGTGTGTCTGCTATAAGCACTGACTATTGAAACTGAACTCTGACTGTTTATGCAATGCTTCTGTCTTTTATAACCGTCTATTATGTCTTTATATATTCAGTTCAATCATGAGAAGCACTGAAACCTCCAAATAATTAATAATAAGAAGAAAACAAAACAACCCCCGCCACATACACTAGTTTGTGTTCATTGGGAGTTTGATTCATCTAAAACATGTCTTATTGGTTAAAGCAGATGTTTATTTTTTTTTATATCTGTATATTTTATGTATTTACTTATAGACTGTCCTGTTCAGCTCAGACAGGTTTTAAAAAGTGCACAGGTTAACAAATGTGAAAAGTTAGGTGTGTTGAAGAGGTAAAGCCAGATTTGTTTGTTTTTATTTTATTTTTATTGTTTGCACTGACAGACATACAATCATTAAAAAGATCAGTAAGAAGAAAGCAGTTAAAAAATGTGCAGGAAAGATCTGTTTGCTTTTTGTTGTAATCTGTGCTTTAAATAAATCTGATTGTTTATTATGAAACAGATTAATTTATTGCTTGTGTTTGTTGAAAAATGCATGAGAAGAGGCCCATAAATCACCATTAACTCGCATTTGCAATATTTAGGAAAAAAAAACACAATTAGATTATTTTCCAAAATTGTTAGCCCTAACAAAGATCCACCTACTCACTGCAGAATGTTCTGGATGGACTCTAATAATTATAGTAATAGTAATTAAAGGGGGCGGCAGGAGCTCAGTCTGTAGTGACTTGGTCTGGGAATCGGAAGGTCGCCAGTTCAAGTCCAGGTTGGACCAAAATGTGGAGCGTGGACTGGTAGCTGTAGAGGTGCCAGTTCCTCCTCCTGGGCACTGCCGAGGTGCCCTTGAGCAAGGCACCGAACCCCCAACTGCTTGGGTCGCTTGGATAAGGGCAGCCCCCTCACTCTGACACCTCTCCTCCAATGAATTTGTTTGTTTCGTAACTTGTGTGTGTAATGTGCAACTGAAAAATATACTAACAGAGTGAAAAAATGTAATTTCCTTCATTGAAGGATCAATAAAGAAATTCTTCTTCTAATAATAATAATAATAATATTGATGTTCCAGGTCGCTATGGAAACTGGACCTGTGCACAACGATTCTCCCTCAGATTGACCAACTGCTGCACAGCAAGTATGAGAGGTGAGGAACAATAGTCTGTTTAACAGAGCTCCCTGCTACAGTATATGTAGTGTACGTCTTTGTGTAGTCTTTATGTAGCTTACGTCTTTATGTAGTCTTTATGTAGTCTTTAGGTAGCGTACGTCTTTGTGTAGTCTTTATGTAGCTTACGTCTTTATGTAGTCTTTCTGTAGCGTACGTCTCTATGTAGTCTTTATGTAACGTACGTCTTTATGTAGTCTTTAGGTTGCGTACGTCTCTATGTAGTCTTCATGTAACGTACGTCTTTATGTAGTCTTTATGTAGCGTACGTCTTTGTGTAGTCTTTCTGTAGCGTACGTCTTTATGTAGTCTTTATGTAGCGTACGTCTTTATGTAGGGTACATCTCTATGTAGTCTTTATGTAACGTACGTCTTTATGTAGTCTTTAGGTTGCGTACGTCTCTATGTAGTCTTTATGTAGCGTACGTCTTTATGTAGTCTTTATGTAGCGTACGTCTTTGTGTAGTCTTTCTGTAGTGTACGTCTTTATGTAGGGTACGTCTCTATGTAGTCTTTATGTAACGTACGTCTTTATGTAGTCTTTAGGTTGCGTACGTCTCTATGTAGTCTTTATGTAGCGTACGTCTTTATGTAGTCTTTATGTAGCGTACGTCTTTGTGTAGTCTTTCTGTAGTGTACGTCTTTATGTAGGGTACGTCTCTATGTAGTCTTTATGTAACGTACGTCTTTATGTAGCGTACATCTTAATGTAGTCTTTAGGTTGCGTACGTCTCTATGTAGTCTTTATGTAGCGTACGTCTTTATGTAGTCTTTATGTAGCGTACGTCTTTGTGTAGTCTTTCTGTAGCGTACGTCTTTATGTAGCGTACGTCTCTATGTAGACTATATGTAGCGTACGTCTTTGTGTAGTCTTTATGTAGTCTTTATGTAGCGTACGTCTTTGTGTAGTCTTTAGATAGCGTACGTCTTTGTGTAGTCTTTATGTAGTCTTTATATAGCGTACGTCTTTGTGTAGTCTTTGTGTAGTCTTTAGGTAGCGTACGTCTTTGTGTAGTCTTTATGTAGCGTACGTCTTTATGTAGTCTTTAGGTAGCGTACGTCTCTGTGTAGACTTTAAGTAGCGTACGTCTCTATGTAGTCTTTATGTAGCGTACGTCTCTTATGTAGTCTTTATGTAGTGTACGTCTCTTATGTAGTCTTTCTGTAGCTTACGTCTCTATGTAGTCTTTATGTAGCGTACGTCTTTATCTAGTCTTTCTGTAGCGTACGTCTTTATCTAGTCTTTCTGTAGCGTACGTCTTTATGTAGTCTTTAGGTAGCGTACGTCTCTATGTAGTCTTTATGTAGCGTACGTCTTTATGTAGTCTTTGTGTAGTGTACGTCTCTATGTAGTTATGTAATGTACGTCTCTGTAGAGTATTTAGTGTACATCATTATGTAGTATTTGTAGTGTGCTTATATAGTCACTATATAGCCTCTTCATATAGCGTGCTTCTCTATATAGTCTCTTCATATAGCGTGCTTCTCTATATAGCCTCTTTATGTAGCGTGCTTCTCTATATAGCCTCTTTATGTAGCGTGCTTCTCTATGTAGTGTCTCTATATATAGTGCTTCTCTATATAGTCTCTCTATATAGAGTGCTTCTCTATATAGTCTCTTCATATAGCGTGCTTCTCTATATAGCCTCTTTATGTAGCGTGCTTCTCTATATAGCCTCTTTATGTAGCGTGCTTCTCTATATAGCCTCTTCATATAGCGTGCTTCTCTATATAGTCTCTTCATATAGCGTGCTTCTCTATATAGCCTCTTCATATAGCGTGCTTCTCTATATAGCCTCTTTATGTAGCGTGCTTCTCTATATAGCCTCTTCATATAGCGTGCTTCTCTATATAGTCTCTTCATATAGCGTGCTTCTCTATATAGCCTCTTTATGTAGCGTGCTTCTCTATATAGCCTCTTTATGTAGCGTGCTTCTCTATGTAGTGTCTCTATATATAGTGCTTCTCTATATAGTCTCTCTATATAGAGTGCTTCTCTATATAGTCTCTTCATATAGCGTGCTTCTCTATATAGTCTCTTCATATAGCGTGCTTCTCTATATAGCCTCTTCATATAGCGTGCTTCTCTATATAGTCTCTTCATATAGCGTGCTTCTCTATATAGCCTCTTTATGTAGCGTGCTTCTCTATATAGCCTCTTTATGTAGCGTGCTTCTCTATGTAGTGTCTCTATATATAGTGCTTCTCTATATAGTCTCTTCATATAGAGTGCTTCTCTATATAGCCTCTTTATGTAGCGTGCTTCTCTATGTAGTGTCTCTATATATAGTGCTTCTCTATATAGTCTCTTCATATAGCGTGCTTCTCTATATAGTCTCTTTATGTAGCGTGCTTCTCTATATAGCCTCTTTATGTAGCGTGCTTCTCTATGTAGTGTCTCTATATAGAGTGCTTCTCTATATAGTCTCTTCATATAGCGTGCTTCTCTATATAGCCTCTTTATGTAGCGTGCTTCTCTATATAGCCTCTTTATGTAGCGTGCTTCTCTATATAGCCTCTTTATGTAGCGTGCTTCTCTATATAGCCTCTTTATGTAGCGTGCTTCTCTATATAGCCTCTTTATGTAGCGTGCTTCTCTATGTAGTGTCTCTATATATAGTGCTTCTCTATATAGTCTCTCTATATAGAGTGCTTCTCTATATAGTCTCTTCATATAGCGTGCTTCTCTATATAGTCTCTCTATATAGCGTGCTTCTCTATATAGTCTCTCTATATAGAGTGCTTCTCTATATAGTCTCTTCATATAGCGTGCTTCTCTATATAGTCTCTTCATGTAGCGTGCTTCTCTATATAGTCTCTATATAGAGTGCTTCTCTATAAAGTCTCTTTATAGCATGCTTCTCTATATAGTCTCTCTATATAGAGTGCTTCTCTATATAGTCTCTTTATGTAGCGTGCTTCTCTATGTAGTGTCTCCATATATAGTGCTTCTCTATAAAGTCTCTATATAGCGTGCTTCTCTATATAGTCTCTTTATGTAGCGTGCTTCTCTATATAGTCTCTTTATGTAGCGTGCTTCTCTATGTAGTGTCTCTATATATAGTGCTTCTCTATAAAGTCTCTTTATAGCATGCTTCTCTATATAGTCTCTCTATATAGAGTGCTTCTCTATATAGTCTCTTTATGTAGCGTGCTTCTCTATGTAGTGTCTCCATATATAGTGCTTCTCTATAAAGTCTCTATATAGCGTGCTTCTCTATATAGTCTCTTTATGTAGCGTGCTTCTCTATATAGTCTCTTTATGTAGCGTGCTTCTCTATGTAGTGTCTCTATATATAGTGCTTCTCTATAAAGTCTCTTTATAGCATGCTTCTCTATATAGTGTCTCTTTATAGCATGCCTCTCTATATAGTCTCTCTATATAGAGTGCTTCTCTATATAGTCTCTTTATGTAGCGTGCTTCTCTATGTAGTGTCTCTATATATAGTGCCTCTCTATAAAGTCTCTATATAGCGTGCTTCTCTATATAGTCTCTTTATGTAGAGTGCTTCTCTATATAGTCTCTGTATAGAGTGCTTCTCTATATAGTCTCTGTATAGCGTGCTTCTCTATATAGTCTCTGTATAGCGTGCTTCTCTATATAGTCTCTTTATGTAGAGTGCTTCTCTATATAGTCTCTGTATAGAGTGCTTCTCTATATAGTCTCTGTATAGCGTGCTTCTCTATATAGTCTCTGTATAGCGTGCTTCTCTATATAGTCTCTTTATAGAGTGCTTCTCTATATAGTCTCTGTATGTAGAGTGCTTCTCTATATAGTCTCTGTATAGCGTGCTTCTCTATATAGTCTCTGTATAGCGTGCTTCTCTATATAGTCTCTTTATAGAGTGCTTCTCTATATAGTCTCTGTATGTAGAGTGCTTCTCTATATAGTCTCTGTATGTAGAGTGCTTCTCTATATAGTCTCTGTATAGCGTGCTTCTCTATATAGTCTCTGTATAGCGTGCTTCTCTATATAGTCTCTTTATAGCGTGCTTCTCTATATAGTCTCTGTATAGAGTGCTTCTCTATATAGTCTCTGTATAGCGTGCTTCTCTATATAGTCTCTGTATAGAGTGCTTCTCTATATAGTCTCTGTATAGAGTGCTTCTCTATATAGTCTCTGTATAGAGTGCTTCTCTATATAGTCTCTTTATAGCGTGCTTCTCTATATAGTCTCTGTATAGAGTGCTTCTCTATATAGTCTCTTTATAGCGTGCTTCTCTATATAGTCTCTGTATAGAGTGCTTCTCTATATAGTCTCTGTATAGAGTGCTTCTCTATATAGTCTCTGTATAGCGTGCTTCTCTATATAGTCTCTGTATAGAGTGCTTCTCTATATAGTCTCTGTATAGAGTGCTTCTCTATATAGTCTCTGTATAGAGTGCTTCTCTATATAGTCTCTTTATGTAGCGTGCTTCTCTATGTAGTGTCTCTATATATAGTGCTTCTCTATAAAGTCTCTTTATAGCATGCTTCTCTATATAGTCTCTTTATAGCATGCTTCTCTATATAGTCTCTATATAGCGTGCTTCTCTATATAGTCTCTCTATATAGAGTGCTTCTCTATATAGTCTCTATATAGAGTGCTTCTCTATATAGTCTCTGTATAGAGTGCTTCTCTATATAGTCTCTGTATAGCGTGCTTCTCTATATAGTCTCTGTATAGAGTGCTTCTCTATATAGTCTCTGTATAGCGTGCTTCTCTATATAGTCTCTGTATGGAGTGCTTCTCTATATAGTCTCTGTATAGCGTGCTTCTCTATATAGTCTCTTTATAGAGTGCTTCTCTATGAAGTGTCTCTATATATAGTGCTTCTCTATAAAGTCTCTTTATAGCATGCTTCTCTATATAGTCTCTTTATAGCGTGCTTCTCTATAAAGTCTCTCTATATAGAGTGCTTCTCTATATAGTCTCTGTATAGCGTGCTTCTCTATATAGTCTCTTTATAGCGTGCTTCTCTATAAAGTCTCTCTATATAGAGTGCTTCTCTATATAGTCTCTTTATAGAGTGCTTCTCTATATAGTCTCTTTATAGCGTGCTTCTCTATATAGTCTCTGTATAGCGTGCTTCTCTATATAGTCTCTTTATGTAGCGTGCTTCTCTATAAAGTCTCTCTATATAGAGTGCTTCTCTATATAGTCTCTGTATAGCGTGCTTCTCTATATAGTCTCTGTATAGAGTGCTTCTCTATAAAGTCTCTCTATATAGAGTGCTTCTCTATATAGTCTCTTTATAGAGTGCTTCTCTATATAGTCTCTTTATAGCGTGCTTCTCTATATAGTCTCTGTATAGAGTGCTTCTCTATATAGTCTCTGTATAGCGTGCTTCTCTATATAGTCTCTTTATAGCGTGCTTCTCTATATAGTCTCTGTATAGAGTGCTTCTCTATATAGTCTCTTTATAGCGTGCTTCTCTATATAGTCTCTGTATAGAGTGCTTCTCTATATAGTCTCTGTATAGAGTGCTTCTCTATATAGTCTCTGTATAGCGTGCTTCTCTATATAGTCTCTGTATAGAGTGCTTCTCTATATAGTCTCTGTATAGAGTGCTTCTCTATATAGTCTCTTTATAGCGTGCTTCTCTATATAGTCTCTGTATAGAGTGCTTCTCTATATAGTCTCTGTATAGAGTGCTTCTCTATATAGTCTCTTTATAGAGTGCTTCTCTATATAGTCTCTGTATAGAGTGCTTCTCTATATAGTCTCTTTATAGCGTGCTTCTCTATATAGTCTCTGTATAGAGTGCTTCTCTATATAGTCTCTGTATAGAGTGCTTCTCTATATAGTCTCTTTATAGAGTGCTTCTCTATATAGTCTCTGTATAGCGTGCTTCTCTATATAGTCTCTCTATATAGAGTGCTTCTCTATATAGTCTCTGTATAGCGTGCTTCTCTATATAGTCTCTGTATAGAGTGCTTCTCTATATAGTCTCTGTATGGAGTGCTTCTCTATATAGTCTCTGTATAGCGTGCTTCTCTATATAGTCTCTTTATAGCGTGCTTCTCTATATAGTCTCTCTATATATAGAGTGCTTCTCTATATAGTCTCTGTATAGAGTGCTTCTCTATATAGTCTCTGTATAGAGTGCTTCTCTATATAGTCTCTGTATAGAGTGCTTCTCTATATAGTCTCTGTATGGAGTGCTTCTCTATATAGTCTCTGTATAGAGTGCTTCTCTATATAGTCTCTTTATAGCGTGCTTCTCTATATAGTCTCTGTATAGAGTGCTTCTCTATATAGTCTCTGTATAGAGTGCTTCTCTATATAGTCTCTTTATAGAGTGCTTCTCTATATAGTCTCTGTATAGAGTGCTTCTCTATATAGTCTCTGTATAGAGTGCTTCTCTATATAGTCTCTTTATAGCGTGCTTCTCTATATAGTCTCTGTATAGAGTGCTTCTCTATATAGTCTCTGTATAGAGTGCTTCTCTATATAGTCTCTGTATAGAGTGCTTCTCTATATAGTCTCTTTATAGCGTGCTTCTCTATATAGTCTCTGTATAGAGTGCTTCTCTATATAGTCTCTGTATAGAGTGCTTCTCTATATAGTCTCTTTATAGGGTGCTTCTCTATATAGTCTCTGTATAGAGTGCTTCTCTATATAGTCTCTGTATAGCGTGCTTCTCTATATAGTCTCTTTATGTAGCGTGCTTCTCTATATAGTCTCTCTATATATAGTGCTTCTCTATAAAGTCTCTTTATAGCATGCTTCTCTATATAGTCTCTTTATAGCGTGCTTCTCTATAAAGTCTCTCTATATAGAGTGCTTCTCTATATAGTCTCTTTATAGAGTGCTTCTCTATATAGTCTCTTTATAGCGTGCTTCTCTATATAGTCTCTGTATAGAGTGCTTCTCTATATAGTCTCTGTATAGCGTGCTTCTCTATATAGTCTCTTTATAGCGTGCTTCTCTATATAGTCTCTGTATAGAGTGCTTCTCTATATAGTCTCTTTATAGCGTGCTTCTCTATATAGTCTCTGTATAGAGTGCTTCTCTATATAGTCTCTGTATAGAGTGCTTCTCTATATAGTCTCTGTATAGCGTGCTTCTCTATATAGTCTCTTTATAGAGTGCTTCTCTATATAGTCTCTTTATAGAGTGCTTCTCTATATAGTCTCTGTATAGAGTGCTTCTCTATATAGTCTCTGTATAGCGTGCTTCTCTATATAGTCTCTGTATAGAGTGCTTCTCTATATAGTCTCTGTATAGCGTGCTTCTCTATATAGTCTCTTTATAGCGTGCTTCTCTATATAGTCTCTGTATAGCGTGCTTCTCTATATAGTCTCTGTATAGAGTGCTTCTCTATATAGTCTCTCTATATAGAGTGCTTCTCTATATAGTCTCTGTATAGAGTGCTTCTCTATATAGTCTCTGTATAGAGTGCTTCTTTATATAGTCTCTGTATGGAGTGCTTCTCTATATAGTCTCTGTATAGCGTGCTTCTCTATATAGTCTCTCTATATAGAGTGCTTCTCTATATAGTCTCTGTATAGAGTGCTTCTCTATATAGTCTCTGTATGGAGTGCTTCTCTATATAGTCTCTGTATAGCGTGCTTCTCTATATAGTCTCTTTATAGCGTGCTTCTCTATATAGTCTCTCTATATATAGAGTGCTTCTCTATATAGTCTCTGTATGGAGTGCTTCTCTATATAGTCTCTGTATAGCGTGCTTCTCTATATAGTCTCTCTATATATAGCGTGCTTCTCTATATAGTCTCTCTATATATAGAGTGCTTCTCTATATAGTCTCTGTATAGCGTGCTTCTCCATATAGTCTCTTTATAGCGTGCTTCTCTATATAGTCTCTCTATATATAGAGTGCTTCTCTATATAGTCTCTGTATAGCGTGCTTCTCTATATAGTCTCTCTATATATAGAGTGCTTCTCTATATAGTCTCTGTATGGAGTGCTTCTCTATATAGTCTCTGTATGGAGTGCTTCTCTATATAGTCTCTGTATAGAGTGCTTCTCTATATAGTCTCTGTATGGAGTGCTTCTCTATATAGTCTCTGTATAGAGTGCTTCTCTATATAGTCTCTTTATAGCGTGCTTCTCTATATAGTCTCTTTATAGCGTGCTTCTCTATATAGTCTCTGTATAGAGTGCTTCTCTATATAGTCTCTGTATAGAGTGCTTCTCTATATAGTCTTTCTATGGAGTGCTTCTCTATATAGTCTCTGTATGGAGTGCTTCTCTATATAGTCTCTGTATGGAGTGCTTCTCTATATAGTCTCTGTATGGAGTGCTTCTCTATATAGTCTCTGTATAGAGTGCTTCTCTATATAGTCTCTGTATGGAGTGCTTCTCTATATAGTCTCTGTATGGAGTGCTTCTCTATATAGTCTCTGTATGGAGTGCTTCTCTATATAGTCTCTGTATAGAGTGCTTCTCTATATAGTCTCTGTATAGAGTGCTTCTCTATATAGTCTCTCTATATAGAGTGCTTCTCTATATAGTCTCTGTATAGAGTGCTTCTCTATATAGTCTCTGTATGGAGTGCTTCTCTATATAGTCTCTGTATAGCGTGCTTCTCTATATAGTCTCTCTATATAGAGTGCTTCTCTATATAGTCTCTTTATAGAGTGCTTCTCTATATAGTCTCTGTATAGCGTGCTTCTCTATATAGTCTCTTTATAGCGTGCTTCTCTATATAGTCTCTTTATAGAGTGCTTCTCTATATAGTCTTTTTATAGAGTGCTTCTCTATATAGTCTCTGTATAGCGTGCTTCTCTATATAGTCTCTCTATATAGAGTGCTTCTCTATATAGTCTCTGTATAGCGTGCTTCTCTATATAGTCTCTTTATAGCGTGCTTCTCTATATAGTCTCTTTATAGAGTGCTTCTCTATATAGTCTTTTTATAGAGTGCTTCTCTATATAGTCTCTGTACGGAGTGCTTCTCTATATAGTCTCTGTACGGAGTGCTTCTCTATATAGTCTCTGTATAGAGTGCTTCTCTATATAGTCTCTTTATAGAGTGCTTCTCTATATAGTCTCTGTATAGAGTGCTTCTCTATATAGTCTCTGTATAGAGTGCTTCTCTATATAGTCTCTTTATAGCGTGCTTCTCTATATAGTCTCTTTATAGCGTGCTTCTCTATATAGTCTCTGTATAGAGTGCTTCTCTATATAGTCTCTGTATAGAGTGCTTCTCTATATAGTCTCTGTATAGCGTGCTTCTCTATATAGTCTCTGTATAGCGTGCTTCTCTATATAGTCTCTGTATGGAGTGCTTCTGTATATAGTCTCTTTATAGCGTGCTTCTCTATATAGTCTCTTTATAGCGTGCTTCTCTATATAGTCGCTTTATAGCGTGCTTCTCTATATAGTCTCTGTATAGAGTGCTTCTCTATATAGTCTCTGTATGGAGTGCTTCTCTATATAGTCTCTTTATAGCGTGCTTCTCTATATAGTCTCTTTATAGCGTGCTTCTCTATATAGTCTCTGTATAGAGTGCTTCTCTATATAGTCTCTGTATAGAGTGCTTCTCTATATAGTCTCTGTATGGAGTGCTTCTCTATATAGTCTCTGTATAGAGTGCTTCTCTATATAGTCTCTTTATAGCGTGCTTCTCTATATAGTCTCTGTATAGAGTGCTTCTCTATATAGTCTCTGTATAGAGTGCTTCTCTATATAGTCTCTGTATAGCGTGCTTCTCTATATAGTCTCTGTATAGCGTGCTTCTCTATATAGTCTCTGTATGGAGTGCTTCTCTATATAGTCTCTGTATAGAGTGCTTCTCTATATAGTCTCTGTATAGCGTGCTTCTCTATATAGTCTCTGTATAGAGTGCTTCTCTATATAGTCTCTGTATAGCGTGCTTCTCTATATAGTCTCTTTATAGCGTGCTTCTCTATATAGTCTCTTTATAGAGTGCTTCTCTATATAGTCTCTGTATAGCGTGCTTCTCTATATAGTCTCTGTATAGCGTGCTTCTCTATATAGTCTCTGTATAGCGTGCTTCTCTATATAGTCTCTGTATGGAGTGCTTCTCTATATAGTCTCTGTATGGAGTGCTTCTCTATATAGTCTCTTTATAGCGTGCTTCTCTATATAGTCTCTTTATAGAGTGCTTCTCTATATAGTCTCTCTATATAGAGTGCTTCTCTATATAGTCTCTCTATATAGAGTGCTTCTCTATATAGTCTCTTTATAGCGTGCTTCTCTATATAGTCTCTCTATATAGCGTGCTTCTCTATATAGTCTCTTTATAGAGTGCTTCTCTATATAGTCTCTTTATAGCGTGCTTCTCTATATAGTCTCTTTATAGAGTGCTTCTCTATATAGTCTCTTTATAGAGTGCTTCTCTATATAGTCTCTTTATAGCGTGCTTCTCTGTATAGTCTCTGTATAGAGTGCTTCTCTATATAGTCTCTGTATAGAGTGCTTCTCTATATAGTCTCTTTATAGCGTGCTTCTCTATATAGTCTCTGTATAGAGTGCTTCTCTATATAGTCTCTTTATAGCGTGCTTCTCTATATAGTCTCTGTATAGAGTGCTTCTCTATATAGTCTCTTTATAGCGTGCTTCTCTATATAGTCTCTGTATAGAGTGCTTCTCTATATAGTCTCTTTATAGCGTGCTTCTCTATATAGTCTCTGTATAGCGTGCTTCTCTGTATAGTCTCTTTATATAGTGTGCTTCTCTATATGCTGTCCTTGTCCATATATGGTCTCTTCATATAGCGTGCTTCTCTATATAGTCTCTCTATATAGAGTGTTTCTCTATATAGTCTCTTTATAACGTGCTTCTCTGTATAGTCTCTTTATATAGCGTGCTTCTCTGTATAGTCTCTTTATATAGCGTGCTTCTCTGTATAGTCTCTTCATATGGCGTGCTTCTCTATATAGTCTCTTTATATAGCGTGCTTCTCTATATAGTCTCTTTATATAGCGTGCTTCTCTGTATAGTCTCTTCATATAGCGTGCTTCTCTGTATAGTCTCTTTATATAGTGTGCTTCTCTATATGCTGTCCTTGTCCATATATGGTCTCTTCATATAGCGTGCTTCTCTATATAGTCTCTCTATATAGAGTGTTTCTCTATATAGTCTCTTTATAACGTGCTTCTCTGTATAGTCTCTTTATATAGCGTGCTTCTCTGTATAGTCTCTTTATATAGCGTGCTTCTCTGTATAGTCTCTTTATATAGAGTGCTTCTCTGTATAGTCTCTTCATATAGCGTGCTTCTCTGTATAGTCTCTTCATATAGAGTGCTTCTCTATATAGTCTCTGTATAGAGTGCTTCTCTATATAGTCTCTTTATAGCGTGCTTCTCTATATAGTCTCTGTATAGAGTGCTTCTCTATATAGTCTCTTTATAGCGTGCTTCTCTATATAGTCTCTGTATAGCGTGCTTCTCTATATAGTCTCTTTATAGCGTGCTTCTCTATATAGTCTCTTTATAGAGTGCTTCTCTATATAGTCTCTTTATAGAGTGCTTCTCTATATAGTCTCTTTATAGCGTGCTTCTCTATATAGTCTCTGTATAGAGTGCTTCTCTATATAGTCTCTGTATAGCGTGCTTCTCTATATAGTCTCTTTATAGCGTGCTTCTCTATATAGTCTCTGTATAGCGTGCTTCTCTATATAGTCTCTGTATAGCGTGCTTCTCTATATAGTCTCTTTATAGCGTGCTTCTCTATATAGTCTCTTTATAGCGTGCTTCTCTATATAGTCTCTTTATAGCGTGCTTCTCTATATAGTCTCTGTATAGCGTGCTTCTCTATATAGTCTCTGTATAGCGTGCTTCTCTATATAGTCTCTTTATAGAGTGCTTCTCTATATAGTCTCTGTATAGCGTGCTTCTCTATATAGTCTCTGTATAGCGTGCTTCTCTATATAGTCTCTGTATAGCGTGCTTCTCTATATAGTCTCTGTATAGAGTGCTTCTCTATATAGTCTCTTTATAGCGTGCTTCTCTATATAGTCTCTTTATAGAGTGCTTCTCTATATAGTCTCTGTATAGCGTGCTTCTCTATATAGTCTCTGTATAGCGTGCTTCTCTATATAGTCTCTTTATAGCGTGCTTCTCTATATAGTCTCTGTATAGCGTGCTTCTCTATATAGTCTCTGTATAGCGTGCTTCTCTATATAGTCTCTGTATAGAGTGCTTCTCTATATAGTCTCTTTATAGAGTGCTTCTCTATATAGTCTCTGTATAGCGTGCTTCTCTATATAGTCTCTGTATAGCGTGCTTCTCTATATAGTCTCTTTATAGCGTGCTTCTCTATATAGTCTCTTTATAGAGTGCTTCTCTATATAGTCTCTGTATAGCGTGCTTCTGTATATAGTCTCTGTATAGCGTGCTTCTCTATATAGTCTCTGTATAGAGTGCTTCTCTATATAGTCTCTGTATAGAGTGCTTCTCTATATAGTCTCTGTATAGAGTGCTTCTCTATATAGTCTCTTTATAGCGTGCTTCTCTATATAGTCTCTTTATAGAGTGCTTCTCTATATAGTCTCTGTATAGCGTGCTTCTCTATATAGTCTCTGTATAGCGTGCTTCTCTATATAGTCTCTTTATAGCGTGCTTCTCTATATAGTCTCTTTATAGAGTGCTTCTCTATATAGTCTCTGTATAGCGTGCTTCTGTATATAGTCTCTGTATAGCGTGCTTCTCTATATAGTCTCTGTATAGCGTGCTTCTCTATATAGTCTCTGTATAGAGTGCTTCTCTATATAGTCTCTGTATAGAGTGCTTCTCTATATAGTCTCTGTATAGAGTGCTTCTCTATATAGTCTCTGTATAGCGTGCTTCTCTATATAGTCTCTGTATAGCGTGCTTCTCTATATAGTCTCTTTATAGCGTGCTTCTCTATATAGTCTCTTTATAGAGTGCTTCTCTATATAGTCTCTGTATAGAGTGCTTCTCTATATAGTCTCTGTATAGCGTGCTTCTCTATATAGTCTCTTTATAGAGTGCTTCTCTATATAGTCTCTGTATAGAGTGCTTCTCTATATAGTCTCTTTATAGAGTGCTTCTCTATATAGTCTCTGTATAGCGTGCTTCTCTATATAGTCTCTGTATAGAGTGCTTCTCTATATAGTCTCTTTATAGAGTGCTTCTCTATATAGTCTCTGTATAGAGTGCTTCTCTATATAGTCTCTTTATAGAGTGCTTCTCTATATAGTCTCTGTATAGAGTGCTTCTCTATATAGTCTCTGTATAGAGTGCTTCTCTATATAGTCTCTGTATAGCGTGCTTCTCTATATAGTCTCTCTATATAGAGTGCTTCTCTATATAGTCTCTGTATAGCGTGCTTCTCTATATAGTCTCTTTATAGAGTGCTTCTCTATATAGTCTCTGTATAGAGTGCTTCTCTATATAGTCTCTGTATGGAGTGCTTCTCTATATAGTCTCTGTATAGAGTGCTTCTCTATATAGTCTCTGTATGGAGTGCTTCTCTATATAGTCTCTGTATAGAGTGCTTCTCTATATAGTCTCTGTATAGAGTTCTTCTCTATATAGTCTCTGTATAGAGTGCTTCTCTATATAGTCTCTGTATAGAGTTCTTCTCTATATAGTCTCTGTATAGAGTTCTTCTCTATATAGTCTCTGTATAGAGTGCTTCTCTATATAGTCTCTGTATATAGTGCTTCTCTATATAGTCTCTGTATAGAGTGCTTCTCTATATAGTCTCTGTATAGCGTGCTTCTCTATATAGTCTCTTTATAGCGTGCTTCTCTATATAGTCTCTGTATAGAGTGCTTCTCTATATAGTCTCTATATAGAGTGCTTCTCTATATAGTCTCTGTATAGCGTGCTTCTCTATATAGTCTCTGTATAGCGTGCTTCTCTATATAGTCTCTGTATAGCGTGCTTCTCTATATAGTCTCTGTATAGCGTGCTTCTCTATATAGTCTCTGTATAGAGTGCTTCTCTATATAGTCTCTGTATAGAGTGCTTCTCTATATAGTCTCTGTATAGAGTGCTTCTCTATATAGTCTCTTTATAGCGTGCTTCTCTATATAGTCTCTTTATAGCGTGCTTCTCTATATAGTCTCTTTATAGCGTGCTTCTCTATATAGTCTCTTTATAGAGTGCTTCTCTATATAGTCTCTTTATAGAGTGCTTCTCTATATAGTC
This sequence comes from Synanceia verrucosa, assembly GCA_029721515.1. Lineage (NCBI taxonomy): Eukaryota > Metazoa > Chordata > Actinopteri > Perciformes > Synanceiidae > Synanceia > Synanceia verrucosa. Next base: position 398,461 of record CM056549.1, read on the forward strand.
TCTTTATAGCGTGCTTCTCTATATAGTCTCTTTATAGCGTGCTTCTCTATATAGTCTCTTTATAGAGTGCTTCTCTATATAGTCTCTTTATAGCGTGCTTCTCTATATAGTCTCTGTATAGAGTGCTTCTCTATATACAGTCATGGAAAAAATTATTAGACCACCCTTGTTTTCTTCAATTTCTTGTTAATTTTAATGCCTGGCTCAACCAAAGGTACATTTGTTTGGACAATTATAATGATAACAACAAAAATAGCTCATGAGAGTTTAATTTAAGAACTAAGGATTATTCATTTTCCATGGTTTTCTTGATAATAACCAAAATTACTTAAATTCTTACATCAATAGCTATGGCATTGTACCGCCAAAAACACTACTTTTAAGCATTCCATGTTTTCTTTTCTGTTTGCTTTAAACACATGATGCACACAAGAGTTAATACTTGATTGCATAACCATTGTTTTTGATGACTGCAGCCATGCGTCTTGGCATGCTCTCCACCAGCTTCTGACATTGTTCTGCTGTCACAGCAGCCCATTCCTGTTGGACAAATTCAAACAAATTTTCTTTGTTTTTGGGCTTGTGGTTCTCCATTTTGAGTTTGATGATTTTCCACAGGTTTTCAATTGGATTAAGATCTGGTGATTGAGCAGGCCAAGGCATGGTGCGAATGTTGTGGTTCTCCATCCAGGCTTTAACTGACCTTGCCGTGTGGCAAGGGGCATTGTCTTGTTGGAAAATCCAGTCATTCGAGGCAGGAAAGAGTTTTCCAGCTGATGGAAGAAGACTGTTTTCAAGGGTAGTCCTGTACTTGACCTGGTTCATTCGGCCTTCACACAATTGCATTTGCCCTGTTCCACTCAGACTGAAACAACCCCAGATCATGACTGATCCACCCCCATGTTTTACTGTAGGGGCAAGACAGTCTGGGTTGTAAGCTTCTCCAGGCTTCCTCCTAACCAGTAAGTAAGTGGGCATCAATTCAAAATTGGATTCATCACTGAAGAGAACCTTAGCCCAATCATCAACAGTCCAATCCTTGTGGTCTCGAGCAAAGAGTAACCGGGCCTTCCTCTGCCTTTCATTGATGAAGGGCTTCTTGCGTGCTCTGTGTGACTTCAAACCAGCTTCAACAAGTCGGTTTCGAACTGTCCTTGCCGAGCAAGTCACATTTCTCGACAGTGCCCACTCATTTTTAAGGTCCCTGGAGGTCTGACGACGATTCCTGACACAGGAACGGATGAGTGCACGGTCATCTCGTGGGGTAGAAAGACGTTTCCTGCCACGGCCAGGTAGCAATTTGGTAGTGCCATGTTCAGCTTGTTTTTTTTTGTTGGAATGAACGGCTGTCTTGGAGATCTTCAGTTTTTTCGCTACCTGTCTCTCACTCATGCCAATTTCCAGCAGTGCCAAGATGGCTGCCTTTGTTGCTTCACATAATTCTTTTGTTTTAGGCATTATGTGAGAGCTGACAACTTCTGAGTTGTGCTACGGCTTGAATGTAAGCAGGAAACCACTCTAGGCCTTTGCATGTGCAGTGCTGCTTGTGACATGAAATGGCCTCTTATATACCCTGGGAATCAATTAAGCTTAAGAATGTCAAATAGGACATAAAGTATTATGTGACCAGCTGCATTTTTGTTGTGTTCATTGTATTATACGTTTAGTGGTACCAGATATTAGAATGAACAAGAAATTGAAGAAAACAAGGGTGGTCTAATAATTTTTTCCATGACTGTAGTCTCTGTATAGAGTGCTTCTCTATATAGTCTCTGTATAGCGTGCTTCTCTATATAGTCTCTGTATAGAGTGCTTCTCTATATAGTCTCTTTATAGAGTGCTTCTCTATATAGTCTCTGTATAGAGTGCTTCTCTGTATAGTCTCTTTATAGAGTGTTTCTCTGTATAGTCTCTTTATATAGCGTGCTTCTCTGTATAGTCTCTTTATATAGCGTGCTTCTCTGTATAGTCTCTTTATATAGCGTGCTTCTCTATATAGTCTCTTCATGTAGCGTGCTTCTCTGTATAGTCTCTTTATATAGCGTGCTTCTCTGTATAGTCTCTTTATATAGCGTGCTTCTCTATATAGTCTCTTCATGTAGCGTGCTTTTCTGTATAGTCTCTTTATATGGCGTGCTTCTCTGTATAGTCTCTTTATATAGCGTGCTTCTCTGTATAGTCTCTTCATATGGCGTGCTTCTCTGTATAGTCTCTTCATATAGCGTGCTTCTCTATATAGTCTCTTCATATGGCGTGCTTCTCTGTATAGTCTCTTTATATAGCGTGCTTCTCTGTATAGTCTCTTCATATGGCGTGCTTCTCTGTATAGTCTCTTTATATAGCGTGCTTCTCTGTATAGTCTCTTTATATAGCGTGCTTCTCTGTATAGTCTCTTCATATGGCGTGCTTCTCTGTATAGTCTCTTTATATAGCGTGCTTCTCTGTATAGTCTCTTTATATGGCGTGCTTCTCTGTATAGTCTCTTCATATAGCGTGCTTCTCTATATAGTCTCTTCATATGGCGTGCTTCTCTGTATAGTCTCTTTATATAGCGTGCTTCTCTGTATAGTCTCTTTATATAGCGTGCTTCTCTGTATAGTCTCTTTATATAGCGTGCTTCTCTGTATAGTCTCTTTATATGGCGTGCTTCTCTGTATAGTCTCTTCATATAGCGTGCTTCTCTATATAGTCTCTCTTTATAGCGTGCTTCTCTGTATAGTCTCTTCATATAGCGTGCTTCTCTGTATAGTCTCTTTATATGGCGTGCTTCTCTGTATAGTCTCTTCATATAGCGTGCTTCTCTATATAGTCTCTGTATAGCGTGCTTCTCTATATAGTCTCTTTATAGCGTGCTTCTCTATATAGTCTCTGTATAGAGTGCTTCTCTATACAGTCTCTGTATAGCGTGCTTCTCTATATAGTCTCTTTATAGCGTGCTTCTCTATATAGTCTCTGTATAGAGTGCTTCTCTATACAGTCTCTGTATAGCGTGCTTCTCTATATAGTCTCTTTATAGCGTGCTTCTCTATATAGTCTCTGTATAGAGTGCTTCTCTATATAGTCTCTGTATAGCGTGCTTCTCTATATAGTCTCTGTATAGCGTGCTTCTCTATATAGTCTCTTTATAGCGTGCTTCTCTATATAGTCTCTTTATAGCGTGCTTCTCTATATAGTCTCTTTATAGCGTGCTTCTCTATATAGTCTCTTTATAGAGTGCTTCTCTATATAGTCTCTGTATAGAGTGCTTCTCTATATAGTCTCTTTATACCGTGCTTCTCTATATAGTCTCTTTATAGCGTGCTTCTCTATATAGTCTCTTTATAGCGTGCTTCTCTATATAGTCTCTTTATAGAGTGCTTCTCTATATAGTCTCTTTATAGCGTGCTTCTCTATATAGTCTCTGTATAGCGTGCTTCTCTATATAGTCTCTGTATAGCGTGCTTCTCTATATAGTCTCTTTATAGCGTGCTTCTCTATATAGTCTCTGTATAGAGTGCTTCTCTATATAGTCTCTTTATAGCGTGCTTCTCTATATAGTGTCTTTATAGAGTGCTTCTCTATATAGTGTCTTTATAGAGTGCTTCTCTATATAGTCTCTTTATAGCGTGCTTCTCTATATAGTCTCTTTATAGCGTGCTTCTCTATATAGTCTCTTTATAGCGTGCTTCTCTATATAGTCTCTTTATAGAGTGCTTCTCTATATAGTCTCTTTATAGAGTGCTTCTCTATATAGTCTCTATATAGTCTCTGTATAGAGTGCTTCTCTATATAGTCTCTGTATAGCGTGCTTCTCTGTATAGTCTCTTTATATAGTGTGCTTCTCTATATGCTGTCCTTGTCCATATATGGTCTCTTCATATAGCATGCTTCTCTATATAGTCTCTCTATATAGAGTGTTTCTCTGTATAGTCTCTTTATAGCGTGCTTCTCTATATAGTCTCTTTATAGCGTGCTTCTCTATATAGTCTCTTTATAGAGTGCTTCTCTATATAGTCTCTTTATAGAGTGCTTCTCTATATAGTCTCTTTATAGCGTGCTTCTCTATATAGTCTCTTTATAGAGTGCTTCTCTATATAGTCTCTTTATAGAGTGCTTCTCTATATAGTCTCTTTATAGCGTGCTTCTCTATATAGTCTCTTCATATAGCGTGCTTCTCTGTATAGTCTCTTTATATAGCGTGCTTCTCTGTATAGTCTCTTCATATGGCGTGCTTCTCTATATAGTCTCTGTATAGAGTGCTTCTCTATATAGTCTCTGTATAGCGTGCTTCTCTATATAGTCTCTGTATAGCGTGCTTCTCTGTATAGTCTCTGTATAGCGTGCTTCTCTATATAGTCTCTGTATAGCGTGCTTCTCTATATAGTCTCTGTATAGAGTGCTTCTCTATATAGTCTCTGTATAGAGTGCTTCTCTATATAGTCTCTTTATAGAGTGCTTCTCTATATAGTCTCTGTATAGAGTGCTTCTCTATATAGTCTCTTTATAGAGTGCTTCTCTATATAGTCTCTTTATAGCGTGCTTCTCTGTATAGTCTCTTCATATGGCGTGCTTCTCTATATAGTCTCTTTATAGCGTGCTTCTCTATATAGTCTCTGTATAGAGTGCTTCTCTATATAGTCTCTGTATAGCGTGCTTCTCTATATAGTCTCTGTATAGCGTGCTTCTCTATATAGTCTCTGTATAGCGTGCTTCTCTATATAGTCTCTGTATAGAGTGCTTCTCTATATAGTCTCTTTATAGAGTGCTTCTCTATATAGTCTCTGTATAGAGTGCTTCTCTATATAGTCTCTTTATAGCGTGCTTCTCTATATAGTCTCTTTATAGAGTGCTTCTCTATATAGTCTCTGTATAGAGTGCTTCTCTATATAGTCTCTGTATAGAGTGCTTCTCTATATAGTCTCTTTATAGAGTGCTTCTCTATATAGTCTCTGTATAGAGTGCTTCTCTATATAGTCTCTTTATAGCGTGCTTCTCTATATAGTCTCTGTATAGAGTGCTTCTCTATATAGTCTCTGTATAGAGTGCTTCTCTATATAGTCTCTGTATAGCGTTTCTCTATATAGTCTCTGTATAGCGTGCTTCTCTATATAGTCTCTGTATAGCGTGCTTCTCTATATAGTCTCTGTATAGAGTGCTTCTCTATATAGTCTCTGTATAGAGTGCTTCTCTATATAGTATCTGTATCTAGTGCTGCTCTATATAGTCTCTGTATATAGTGCTTCTCTATATAGTCTCTTTATAGAGTGCTTCTCTATATAGTCTCTGTATAGAGTGCTTCTCTATATAGTCTCTGTATAGAGTGCTTCTCTATATAGTCTCTGTATAGAGTGCTTCTCTATATAGTCTCTGTATAGAGTGCTTCTCTATATAGTCTCTGTATAGAGTGCTTCTCTATATAGTCTCTGTATAGCGTGCTTCTCTATATAGTCTCTTTATAGCGTGCTTCTCTATATAGTCTCTTTATAGCGTGCTTCTCTATATAGTCTCTTTATAGAGTGCTTCTCTATATAGTCTCTTTATAGAGTGCTTCTCTATATAGTCTCTTTATAGAGTGCTTCTCTATATAGTCTCTGTATAGAGTGCTTCTCTATATAGTCTCTTTATAGCGTGCTTCTCTATATAGTCTCTTTATAGAGTGCTTCTCTATATAGTCTCTGTATAGAGTGCTTCTCTATATAGTCTCTTTATAGAGTGCTTCTCTATATAGTCTCTTTATAGCGTGCTTCTCTATATAGTCTCTGTATAGAGTGCTTCTCTATATAGTCTCTGTATAGCGTGCTTCTCTATATAGTCTCTTTATAGAGTGCTTCTCTATATAGTCTCTGTATAGCGTGCTTCTCTATATAGTCTCTGTATAGCGTGCTTCTCTATATAGTCTCTTTATAGAGTGCTTCTCTATATAGTCTCTGTATAGAGTGCTTCTCTATATAGTCTCTCTATATAGAGTGCTTCTCTATATAGTCTCTGTATAGAGTGCTTCTCTATATAGTCTCTTTATAGAGTGCTTCTCTATATAGTCTCTGTATGGAGTGCTTCTCTATATAGTCTCTGTATAGCGTGCTTCTCTATATAGTCTCTTTATAGAGTGCTTCTCTATATAGTCTCTTTATAGCGTGCTTCTCTATATAGTCTCTGTATAGCGTGCTTCTCTATATAGTCTCTTTATAGCGTGCTTCTCTATATAGTCTCTGTATAGAGTGCTTCTCTATATAGTCTCTTTATAGCGTGCTTCTCTATATAGTGTCTTTATAGAGTGCTTCTCTATATAGTGTCTTTATAGAGTGCTTCTCTATATAGTCTCTTTATAGCGTGCTTCTCTATATAGTCTCTTTATAGCGTGCTTCTCTATATAGTCTCTTTATAGCGTGCTTCTCTATATAGTCTCTTTATAGAGTGCTTCTCTATATAGTCTCTTTATAGAGTGCTTCTCTATATAGTCTCTTTATAGCGTGCTTCTCTATATAGTCTCTGTATAGAGTGCTTCTCTATATAGTCTCTGTATAGCGTGCTTCTCTGTATAGTCTCTTTATATAGTGTGCTTCTCTATATGCTGTCCTTGTCCATATATGGTCTCTTCATATAGCATGCTTCTCTATATAGTCTCTCTATATAGAGTGTTTCTCTGTATAGTCTCTTTATAGCGTGCTTCTCTATATAGTCTCTTTATAGAGTGCTTCTCTATATAGTCTCTTTATAGAGTGCTTCTCTATATAGTCTCTTTATAGCGTGCTTCTCTATATAGTCTCTTTATATAGCGTGCTTCTCTGTATAGTCTCTGTATAGCGTGCTTCTCTATATAGTCTCTGTATAGCGTGCTTCTCTATATAGTCTCTGTATAGAGTGCTTCTCTATATAGTCTCTGTATAGAGTGCTTCTCTATATAGTCTCTGTATAGAGTGCTTCTCTATATAGTCTCTGTATAGAGTGCTTCTCTATATAGTCTCTGTATAGAGTGCTTCTCTATATAGTCTCTTTATAGCGTGCTTCTCTATATAGTCTCTGTATAGAGTGCTTCTCTATATAGTCTCTTTATAGAGTGCTTCTCTATATAGTCTCTTTATAGAGTGCTTCTCTATATAGTCTCTGTATAGAGTGCTTCTCTATATAGTCTCTTTATAGAGTGCTTCTAGATATGGTCTCTGTATAGAGTGCTTCTCTATATAGTCTCTATATAGAGTGCTTCTCTATATAGTCTCTTTATAGAGTGCTTCTCTATATAGTCTCTGTATAGAGTGCTTCTCTATATAGTCTCTGTATAGCGTGCTTCTCTATATAGTCTCTGTATAGCGTGCTTCTCTATATAGTCTCTGTATAGAGTGCTTCTCTATATAGTCTCTATATAGAGTGCTTCTCTATATAGTCTCTTTATAGAGTGCTTCTCTATATAGTCTCTGTATAGAGTGCTTCTCTATATAGTCTCTTTATAGCGTGCTTCTCTATATAGTCTCTTTATAGCGTGCTTCTCTATATAGTCTCTGTATAGAGTGCTTCTCTATATAGTCTCTGTATAGAGTGCTTCTCTATATAGTCTCTTTATAGAGTGCTTCTCTATATAGTCTCTGTATAGAGTGCTTCTCTATATAGTCTCTGTATAGAGTGCTTCTCTATATAGTCTCTTTATAGCGTGCTTCTCTATATAGTCTCTGTATAGACTGCTTCTCTATATAGTCTCTGTATAGCGTGCTTCTCTATATAGTCTCTGTATAGAGTGCTTCTCTATATAGTCTCTTTATAGCGTGTGCTTCTCTATATAGTCTCTGTATAGAGTGCTTCTCTATATAGTCTCTGTATAGAGTGCTTCTCTATATAGTCTCTTTATAGAGTGCTTCTCTATATAGTCTCTGTATAGAGTGCTTCTCTATATAGTCTCTTTATAGCGTGCTTCTCTATATAGTCTCTTTATAGAGTGCTTCTCTATATAGTCTCTGTATAGAGTGCTTCTCTATATAGTCTCTGTATAGCGTGCTTCTCTATATAGTCTCTTTATAGCGTGCTTCTCTATATAGTCTCTTTATAGAGTGCTTCTCTATATAGTCTCTTTATAGAGTGCTTCTCTATATAGTCTCTGTATAGAGTGCTTCTCTATATAGTCTCTTTATAGAGTGCTTCTCTATATAGTCTCTGTATAGAGTGCTTCTCTATATAGTCTCTGTATAGAGTGATTCTCTTTATAGTTTCTTTATATCGTGCTTCTATATATAGTCTCTTTATAGCGTGCTTCTCTATATAGTATATTTATAGCGTGCTTCTCTTTATAGTCTCTTTATAGAGTGCTTCTCTATATAGTCTCTTTATAGAGTGCTTCTCTATATAGTCTCTTTATAGAGTGCTTCTCTATATTGTCTCTTTATAGAGTGCTTCTCGATATAGTCTCTTTATAGCGTGCTTCTCTATATAGTCTCTTTATAGAGTGCTTCTCTATATAGTCTCTTTATAGAGTGCTTCTCTATATAGTCTCTTTATAGCGTGCTTCTCTATATAGTCTCTGTATAGCGTGCTTCTCTATATAGTCTCTGTATATAGCGTGCTTCTGTGTATAGTCTCTTTATATAGTGTGCTTCTCTATATAGTCTCTGTATAGAGTGCTTCTCTATATAGTCTCTTTATAACGTGCTTCTCTGTATAGTCTCTTTATATAGCGTGCTTCTCTATATAGTCTCTGTATAGAGTGCTTCTCTATATAGTCTCTTTATAACGTGCTTCTCTATATAGTCTCTGTATAGAGTGCTTCTCTATATAGTCTCTGTATAGAGTGCTTCTCTATATAGTCTCTTTATAGAGTGCTTCTCTATATAGTCTCTTTATAGAGTGCTTCTCTATATAGTCTCTGTATAGAGTGCTTCTCTATATAGTCTCTTTATATAGTGTGCTTCTCTATATAGTCTCTGTATAGCGTGCTTCTCTATATAGTCTCTTTATATAGTGCTTCTCTATATAGTCTCTCTATATAGCGTGCTTCTCTATATAGTCTCTTTATATAGCGTGCTTCTCTGTATAGTCTCTTTATATAGCGTGCTTCTCTGTATAGTCTCTTTATAGAGTGCTTCTCTATATAGTCTCTTTATATAGTGCTTCTCTATATAGTCTCTGTATAGAGTGCTTCTCTATATAGTCTCTTTATATAGCGTGCTTCTCTATATAGTCTCTGTATATAGTGCTTCTCTATATAGTCTCTGTATAGAGTGCTTCTCTATATAGTCTCTTCATATGGCGTGCTTCTCTGTATAGTCTCTTCATATAGCGTGCTTCTCTGTATAGTCTCTTCATATAGCGTGCTTCTCTATATAGTCTCTTCATAGAGTGCTTCTCTGTATAGTCTCTTCATATAGTGCTTCTCTATATAGTCTCTTCATATAGCGTGCTTCTCTATATAGTCTCTTCATAGGGCGTGCTTCTCTGTATAGTCTCTCTATATGGCGTGCTTCTCTGTATAGTCTCTTAATATGGCGTGCTTCTCTGTATGGTCTCTCTATATGGCGTGCTTCTCTGTATGGTCTCTTCATATGGCGTGCTTCTCTGTATGGTCTCTTCATATGGCGTGCTTCTCTGTATGGTCTCTGTATATGAGTGCTTCTATGTATAGTCTCTTTATATGGCGTGCTTCTCTGTATTGTCTCTCTATATGGCGTGCTTCTCTGTATGGTCTCTTCATATGGCGTGCTTCTCTGTATGGTCTCTTCATATGGCGTGCTTCTCTGTATGGTCTCTTCATATGGCGTGCTTCTCTGTATGGTCTCTCTATATGGCGTGCTTCTCTGTATAGTCTCTTCATATAGCGTGCTTCTCTGTATAGTCTCTTTATATGGCGTGCTTCTCTGTATAGTCTCTTTATATGGCGTGCTTCTCTATATAGTCTCTTTATATGGCGTGCTTCTCTATATGGTCTCTTTATATGGCGTGCTTCTCTATATAGTCTCTTTATATGGCGTGCTTCTCTGTATAGTCTCTTTATATGGCGTGCTTCTCTGTATAGTCTCTTTATAGCGTGCTTCTCTATATAGTCTCTTTATAGCGTGCTTCTCTATATGGTCTCTTTATATGGCGTGCTTCTCTGTATAGTCTCTTTATAGAGTGCTTCTCTATATAGTCTCTTTATAGAGTGCTTCTCTGTATAGTCTCTTTATATAGAGTGCTTCTCTGTATAGTCTCTTTATAGAGTGCTTCTCTATATAGTCTCTTTATATAGAGTGCTTCTCTGTATAGTCTCTTTATAGAGTGCTTCTCTGTATAGTCTCTTTATATAGCGTGCTTCTCTGTATATAGTCTCTTTATAGCGTGCTTCTCTGTATAGTCTCTTTATAGAGTGCTTCTCTATATAGTCTCTTTATATGGCGTGCTTCTCTGTATAGTCTCTTTATATGGCGTGCTTCTCTGTATAGTCTCTTTATATGGCGTGCTTCTCTATATAGTCTCTTTATATGGCGTGCTTCTCTATATGGTCTCTTCATATAGAGTGCTTCTCTGTATGGTCTCTTCATATAGAGTGCTTCTCTATATAGTCTCTGTATAGAGTGCTTCTCTGTATAGTCTCTTCATATAGAGTGCTTCTCTGTATGGTCTCTTCATATAGAGTGCTTCTCTGTATAGTCTCTCTATATAGAGTGCTTCTCTATATGGTCTCTTTATATAGAGTGCTTCTCTGTATAGTCTCTGTATATAGAGTGCTTCTCTCTATATAGTCTCTTCATATAGAGTGCTTCTCTGTATAGTCTCTTCATATAGAGTGCTTCTCTGTATGGTCTCTCTATATAGAGTGCTTCTCTATATAGTCTCTTTATATAGCGTGCTTCTCTATATAGTCTCTTTATAGAGTGCTTCTCTGTATAGTCTCTTTATAGCGTGCTTCTCTATATAGTCTCTTTATAGAGTGCTTCTCTGTATAGTCTCTTTATATAGAGTGCTACTCTATATAGTCTCTTTATAGAGTGCTTCTCTATATAGTCTCTTTATATAGAGTGCATCTCTGTATAGTCTCTATATATATCGTGCTTCTCTGTATAGTCTCTTTATATAGAGTGCTTCTCTGTATGGTCTCTGTATAGAGTGCTTCTCTGTATAGTCTCTTTATATAGAGTGCTTCTCTGTATGGTCTCTTCATATAGAGTGCTTCTCTGTATGGTCTCTCTATATAGAGTGCTTCTCTGTATGGTCTCTCTATATAGAGTGCTTCTCTATATAGTCTCTTTATAGAGTGCTTCTCTATATAGTCTCTTTATAGAGTGCTTCTCTATATAGTCTCTTTATAGCGTGCTTCTCTATATAGTCTCTTTATATAGCGTGCTTCTCTGTATAGTCTCTTTATATAGCGTGCTTCTCTGTATAGTCTCTGTATGGAGTGCTTCTCTATATAGTCTCTGTATAGAGTGCTTCTCTATATAGTCTCTGTATAGCGTGCTTCTCTATATAGTCTCTGTATAGCGTGCTTCTCTGTATGGTCTCTTCATATAGAGTGTTTCTCTATATAGTCTCTGTATAGCGTGCTTCTCTATATAGTCTCTGTATAGAGTGCTTCTCTATATAGTCTCTGTATAGAGTGCTTCTCTATATAGTCTCTTTATAGAGTGCTTCTCTATATAGTCTCTGTATAGAGTGCTTCTCTATATAGTCTCTTTATAGAGTGCTTCTCTATATAGTCTCTTTATAGCGTGCTTCTCTGTATAGTCTCTTCATATGGCGTGCTTCTCTATATAGTCTCTTTATAGCGTGCTTCTCTATATAGTCTCTGTATAGAGTGCTTCTCTATATAGTCTCTGTATAGCGTGCTTCTCTATATAGTCTCTGTATAGCGTGCTTCTCTATATAGTCTCTGTATAGAGTGCTTCTCTATATAGTCTCTATATAGAGTGCTTCTCTATATAGTCTCTTTATAGAGTGCTTCTCTATATAGTCTCTGTATAGAGTGCTTCTCTATATAGTCTCTTTATAGCGTGCTTCTCTATATAGTCTCTTTATAGCGTGCTTCTCTATATAGTCTCTGTATAGAGTGCTTCTCTATATAGTCTCTGTATAGAGTGCTTCTCTATATAGTCTCTTTATAGAGTGCTTCTCTATATAGTCTCTGTATAGAGTGCTTCTCTATATAGTCTCTGTATAGCGTGCTTCTCTATATAGTCTCTTTATAGCGTGCTTCTCTATATAGTCTCTGTATAGAGTGCTTCTCTATATAGTCTCTGTATAGCGTGCTTCTCTATATAGTCTCTGTATAGCGTGCTTCTCTATATAGTCTCTGTATAGCGTGCTTCTCTATATAGTCTCTGTATAGAGTGCTTCTCTATATAGTCTCTGTATAGAGTGCTTCTCTATATAGTCTCTTTATAGAGTGCTTCTCTATATAGTCTCTGTATAGAGTGCTTCTCTATATAGTCTCTTTATAGCGTGCTTCTCTATATAGTCTCTTTATAGCGTGCTTCTCTATATAGTCTCTGTATAGAGTGCTTCTCTATATAGTCTCTGTATAGAGTGCTTCTCTATATAGTCTCTGTATAGAGTGCTTCTCTATATAGTCTCTTTATAGCGTGCTTCTCTATATAGTCTCTTTATAGCGTGCTTCTCTATATAGTCTCTGTATAGAGTGCTTCTCTATATAGTCTCTGTATAGAGTGCTTCTCTATATAGTCTCTGTATAGAGTGCTTCTCTATATAGTCTCTTTATAGCGTGCTTCTCTATATAGTCTCTGTATAGCGTGCTTCTCTATATAGTCTCTGTATAGCGTGCTTCTCTATATAGTCTCTTTATAGCGTGCTTCTCTATATAGTCTCTTTATAGCGTGCTTCTCTATATAGTCTCTTTATAGAGTGCTTCTCTATATAGTCTCTTTATAGAGTGCTTCTCTATATAGTCTCTTTATAGAGTGCTTCTCTATATAGTCTCTGTATAGAGTGCTTCTCTATATAGTCTCTTTATAGCGTGCTTCTCTATATAGTCTCTTTATAGAGTGCTTCTCTATATAGTCTCTGTATAGAGTGCTTCTCTATATAGTCTCTTTATAGAGTGCTTCTCTATATAGTCTCTTTATAGCGTGCTTCTCTATATAGTCTCTGTATAGAGTGCTTCTCTATATAGTCTCTGTATAGCGTGCTTCTCTGTATAGTCTCTTTATATAGTGTGCTTCTCTATATAGTCTCTGTATAGAGTGCTTCTCTATATAGTCTCTTTATAACGTGCTTCTCTGTATAGTCTCTTTATATAGCGTGCTTCTCTATATAGTCTCTGTATAGAGTGCTTCTCTATATAGTCTCTTTATAACGTGCTTCTCTGTATAGTCTCTTCATATAGCGTGCTTCTCTATATAGTCTCTGTATAGAGTGCTTCTCTATATAGTCTCTTTATAACGTGCTTCTCTGTATAGTCTCTTTATATAGCGTGCTTCTCTATATAGTCTCTGTATAGCGTGCTTCTCTGTGTAGTCTCTTTATATAGTGTGCTTCTCTATATGCTGTCCTTGTCCATATATGGTCTCTTCATATAGCGTGCTTCTCTATATAGTCTCTCTATATAGAGTGTTTCTCTATATAGTCTCTTTATAACGTGCTTCTCTGTATAGTCTCTTTATATAGCGTGCTTCTCTGTATAGTCTCTTTATATAGCGTGCTTCTCTGTATAGTCTCTTTATATAGCGTGCTTCTCTGTATAGTCTCTCTATATAGAGTGTTTCTCTGTATAGTCTCTTTATATAGCGTGCTTCTCTGTATAGTCTCTCTATATGGCGTGCTTCTCTGTATAGTCTCTTCATATAGCGTGCTTCTCTGTATAGTCTCTTCATATAGCGTGCTTCTCTGTATGGTCTCTTCATATGGCGTGCTTCTCTGTATAGTCTCTTCATATAGCGTGCTTCTCTGTATGGTCTCTTCATATGGCGTGCTTCTCTGTATAGTCTCTTCATATGGCGTGCTTCTCTGTATGGTCTCTTCATATGGCGTGCTTCTCTGTATAGTCTCTTCATATGGCGTGCTTCTCTGTATGGTCTCTTCATATGGCGTGCTTCTCTGTATGGTCTCTTCATATGGCGTGCTTCTCTGTATGGTCTCTTCATATGGCGTGCTTCTCTGTATGGTCTCTTCATATGGCGTGCTTCTCTGTATGGTCTCTTCATATGGCGTGCTTCTCTGTATGGTCTCTTCATATGGCGTGCTTCTCTGTATGGTCTCTTCATATGGCGTGCTTCTCTGTATGGTCTCTTCATATGGCGTGCTTCTCTGTATGGTCTCTTCATATGGCGTGCTTCTCTGTATAGTCTCTTCATATGGCGTGCTTCTCTGTATAGTCTCTTCATATAGCGTGCTTCTCTGTATAGTCTCTTCATATAGCGTGCTTCTCTGTATGGTCTCTTCATATGGCGTGCTTCTCTGTATGGTCTCTTCATATGGCGTGCTTCTCTGTATGGTCTCTTCATATGGCGTGCTTCTCTGTATGGTCTCTTTATATGGCGTGCTTCTCTGTATGGTCTCTTTATATGGCGTGCTTCTCTGTATGGTCTCTTTATATGGCGTGCTTCTCTGTATGGTCTCTTTATATGGCGTGCTTCTCTGTATGGTCTCTTCATATGGCGTGCTTCTCTGTATGGTCTCTTTATATGGCGTGCTTCTCTGTATGGTCTCTTCATATGGCGTGCTTCTCTGTATGGTCTCTTCATATGGCGTGCTTCTCTGTATGGTCTCTTCATATGGCGTGCTTCTCTGTATGGTCTCTCTATATGGCGTGCTTCTCTGTATGGTCTCTTTATATGGCGTGCTTCTCTGTATAGTCTCTTCATATGGCGTGCTTCTCTGTATGGTCTCTTCATATGGCGTGCTTCTCTGTATAGTCTCTTTATATGGCGTGCTTCTCTGTATAGTCTCTCTATATGGCGTGCTTCTCTGTATAGTCTCTTTATATGGCGTGCTTCTCTGTATGGTCTCTTCATATGGCGTGCTTCTCTGTATGGTCTCTTCATATGGCGTGCTTCTCTGTATGGTCTCTTCATATGGCGTGCTTCTCTGTATGGTCTCTTCATATAGAGTGCTTCTCTGTATGGTCTCTCTATATAGAGTGCTTCTCTGTATGGTCTCTCTATATAGAGTGCTTCTCTGTATGGTCTCTTCATATGGCGTGCTTCTCTGTATGGTCTCTTTATATGGCGTGCTTCTCTGTATGGTCTCTTCATATGGCGTGCTTCTCTGTATGGTCTCTTTATATAGCGTGCTTCTCTGTATGGTCTCTTCATATAGAGTGCTTCTCTGTATGGTCTCTTTATATAGCGTGCTTCTCTGTATGGTCTCTTTATATGGCGTGCTTCTCTGTATGGTCTCTTTATATAGCGTGCTTCTCTGTATGGTCTCTTTATATGGCGTGCTTCTCTGTATGGTCTCTCCATATGGCGTGCTTCTCTGTATGGTCTCTCTATATAGAGTGTTTCTCTGTATGGTCTCTTTATATGGCGTGCTTCTCTGTATGGTCTCTTCATATGGCGTGCTTCTCTGTATGGTCTCTTCATATAGAGTGCTTCTCTGTATGGTCTCTTCATATAGAGTGCTTCTCTGTATGGTCTCTCTATATAGAGTGCTTCTCTGTATGGTCTCTTCATATAGAGTGCTTCTCTGTATGGTCTCTTTATATAGAGTGCTTCTCTGTATGGTCTCTCTATATAGAGTGCTTCTCTGTATGGTCTCTCTATATAGAGTGTTTCTCTGTATGGTCTCTTTATAGCGTGCTTCTCTGTATGGTCTCTTTATATGGCGTGCTTCTCTGTATGGTCTCTTCATATGGCGTGCTTCTCTGTATGGTCTCTTTATATGGCGTGCTTCTCTGTATGGTCTCTTCATATAGAGTGTTTCTCTGTATGGTCTCTTCATATAGAGTGCTTCTCTGTATGGTCTCTCTATATAGAGTGTTTCTCTGTATGGTCTCTTCATATAGAGTGCTTCTCTGTATGGTCTCTCTATATAGAGTGTTTCTCTGTATGGTCTCTTCATATAGAGTGCTTCTCTGTATGGTCTCTTTATATGGCGTGCTTCTCTGTATGGTCTCTTCATATAGCGTGCTTCTCTGTATGGTCTCTCTATATAGAGTGTTTCTCTGTATGGTCTCTTCATATAGAGTGCTTCTCTGTATGGTCTCTCTATATAGAGTGCTTCTCTGTATGGTCTCTTCATATAGAGTGCTTCTCTGTATGGTCTCTCTATATAGAGTGTTTCTCTGTATGGTCTCTTCATATAGAGTGCTTCTCTGTATGGTCTCTCTATATAGAGTGCTTCTCTGTATGGTCTCTTCATATAGAGTGCTTCTCTGTATGGTCTCTCTATATAGAGTGCTTCTCTGTATGGTCTCTTCATATAGAGTGCTTCTCTGTATGGTCTCTTTATATAGAGTGCTTCTCTGTATGGTCTCTCTATATAGAGTGCTTCTCTGTATGGTCTCTCTATATAGAGTGCTTCTCTGTATGGTCTCTTCATATAGAGTGCTTCTCTGTATGGTCTCTCTATATAGCGTGCTTCTCTGTATGGTCTCTATATAGAGTGCTTCTCTGTATGGTCTCTCTATATAGAGTGCTTCTCTGTATGGTCTCTCTATATAGAGTGCTTCTCTGTATGGTCTCTTCATATAGAGTGCTTCTCTGTATGGTCTCTCTATATAGCGTGCTTCTCTGTATGGTCTCTCTATATAGAGTGTTTCTCTGTATGGTCTCTTTATAGCGTGCTTCTCTGTATGGTCTCTTCATATAGAGTGCTTCTCTGTATGGTCTCTTCATATAGAGTGCTTCTCTGTATGGTCTCTTTATATAGAGTGCTTCTCTGTATGGTCTCTTCATATAGAGTGCTTCTCTGTATGGTCTCTTCATATAGCGTGCTTCTCTGTATGGTCTCTCTATATAGAGTGTTTCTCTGTATGGTCTCTTCATATAGCGTGCTTCTCTGTATGGTCTCTCTATATAGAGTGCTTCTCTGTATGGTCTCTTTATATGGCGTGCTTCTCTGTATGGTCTCTCTATATGGCGTGCTTCTCTGTATGGTCTCTTTATATGGCGTGCTTCTCTGTATGGTCTCTTCATATGGCGTGCTTCTCTGTATGGTCTCTTCATATGGCGTGCTTCTCTGTATGGTCTCTTTATATGGCGTGCTTCTCTGTATGGTCTCTTCATATGGCGTGTTTCTCTGTATGGTCTCTTCATATGGCGTGTTTCTCTGTATGGTCTCTTCATATGGCGTGTTTCTCTGTATGGTCTCTTCATATGGCGTGCTTCTCTGTATGGTCTCTTTATATGGCGTGCTTCTCTGTATGGTCTCTTCATATAGAGTGTTTCTCTGTATGGTCTCTTCATATGGCGTGCTTCTCTGTATGGTCTCTTTATATAGCGTGCTTCTCTGTATGGTCTCTTTATATGGCGTGCTTCTCTGTATGGTCTCTTCATATAGCGTGCTTCTCTGTATGGTCTCTTTATATGGCGTGCTTCTCTGTATGGTCTCTTTATATAGCGTGCCTCTCTGTATGGTCTCTTTATATAGAGTGCTTCTCTGTATGGTCTCTTCATATGGCGTGTTTCTCTGTATGGTCTCTTCATATAGCGTGCTTCTCTGTATGGTCTCTTTATATAGCGTGCCTCTCTGTATGGTCTCTTTATATAGAGTGCTTCTCTGTATGGTCTCTCTATATAGCGTGCTTCTCTGTATGGTCTCTTTATATAGAGTGCTTCTCTGTATGGTCTCTTTATATAGAGTGCTTCTCTGTATGGTCTCTTTATATAGCGTGCTTCTCTGTATGGTCTCTTTATATGGCGTGCTTCTCTGTATGGTCTCTTTATATAGCGTGCCTCTCTGTATGGTCTCTTTATATAGAGTGCTTCTCTGTATGGTCTCTCTATATAGCGTGCTTCTCTGTATGGTCTCTTCATATAGCATGCTTCTCTGTATGGTCTCTTTATATAGCGTGCCTCTCTGTATGGTCTCTTTATATAGAGTGCTTCTCTGTATGGTCTCTTT
This sequence comes from Synanceia verrucosa, assembly GCA_029721515.1. NCBI lineage: Eukaryota > Metazoa > Chordata > Actinopteri > Perciformes > Synanceiidae > Synanceia > Synanceia verrucosa. The sequence continues at coordinate 416,416 of CM056549.1, forward strand.
ATATGGCGTTCTTCTCTGTATGGTCTCTTTATATAGCGTGCTTCTCTGTATGGTCTCTTCATATAGCGTGCTTCTCTGTATGGTCTCTTTATATAGCGTGCCTCTCTGTATGGTCTCTATATGGTGTCCTTGTCTATAGTATAAGTATAAGATATAGTCTCCTCTTGGTTCTCTTTGTTCAGTTACATTCAGACCGGCTGCTCCTCACTGAAACTCATCATGAAGCATTTCTGGATTCTGATCTCAGACACTCTGACAGCAACTCCTTCTGTTGGAGTGGACATCAGCAGAGAGGAGCGGTGAGCCACTACTAATACTACGCTCCTACACACCAGAAGTACAGAGCCAGAATTAACCCTGTAATAATAACAATAATAATAATGAACCATACAATAATAATTGACCATATGTTAACAAATAGTCCTATAATAATGATGATCACAATGGAGCTTATCATGATAATTTATCCTGTGATAATAATAATTAACCTGATGATGATTATCATTAATCATATAATAAGTAATCCGACAATAATAGTAAACCCGATGATAATAATTATTCCTATAATAATAATAAACCGGATGATGACAGTAATAATTAATCCTTTAAAAATAATTAACCCTATAATACTAATTCATCCCATAATTTGTCCTCTTTCAGACACCAGAAGTGCAGAACGTGCTGTAAGCAGCTGAAGAACCTGAAAAACATGGTAAAGAACAAGGCAGGGCAGGTCGGTCGCCATGGCAGCGCCTTCAAAGAGCTGCAGCTGCTAATGGCACCGCTGGACGACTTGTTGTGAGACGTTTGTCCTGATGATCAACTGATGCCTCAGAGGCCGTTTACTGCTAGACACAGAGACACAGAGAGACAACAGGAAGTTAATCTTCTTCCACTCTGATGTGTGATGATGCAGCCAGCAGCTGGTTAGCCTAGCTTAGCACAGCGTGAAGACTCACCAGCAGCTGGTTAGCCTAGCTTAGCACAGCGTGAAGACTCACCAGCAGCTGGTTAGCCTAGCTTAGCACAGCGTGAAGACTCACCAGCAGCTGGTTAGCCTAGCTTAGCACAGCGTGAAGACTCACCAGCAGCTGGTTAGCCTAGCTTAGCACAGCATGAAGACTCACCAGCAGCTGGTTAGCCTAGCTTAGCACAGCATGAAGACTCACCTGCAGCTCAGTGTTTCTGTCTCTGCTCAGCTGAAGTCAAGGAAAACTGAAATGCGTTTAGTTCATAACAGGTTCCTACTTTTCTACTTCCAGACAATAGGCCCTCTATTTTAAATGTGTCATTGTTAATGTTTATTTAAATAAAGTTGTACATATTGGAATTATTGAATGGTACCATTGTACGTTTCTTTAAAAAAAAAAAAATCAAGAAACTTTATTGACCTTTTTCTACTACTGTTATTACTACTACTACTACAACAATTACTGCTACTAATACAATTACTACACTCCTTCTGTTGGAGTGGACATCAGCAGAGAGGAGCGGTGAGTCACTACTACTACTATATATACACATATGTATAAATATATACATATATGTATTAGTTTTAGTCTATATATACACACATATATATGCACATACATATATATATATATATATATACACACACACATACGTATGTACATACATACATATACACAAATATATATACAGTACATACGTACATATATTACATACATATATACATACATTATATACACATTTATACACAAATACATACGCACACATGTAAGTATATATATATATATACATATACACATACATAACATACCATAACCTGCTTTCCTCTATCCTGCTTTTGTGCAACCAGATCACAGATAAATTGAGCCAGAATAACCACGATAGCGTGTCTTAATCCCTTATCCTGGTCTTGTGCCACAGGCCCCAGGCTTCTTCATCTTCTGGTCCTGAGCAACATGGTGATGATGAGGACATCTTATTGAGGCTTCCCAATACAGTCAAAGTGTCTCTCACATTCACTAAGGTGTAGTTTATAATTTCAAACAACAGTCCTCCAACCTTTAGCTGAGATCAGAACATGCCTCCAGAGTCTCTGTTCGACAGACGACAGGATTAAGCAGTTGGACTGTCTTATCTGACACAAGGACTTCCTGATGCACTGACATATGAATACGAGCAATAAACTGGCTTCTGCAGGTAAATAAACTGTAAACAAGCCGACGTCAGGTTGTGGTTAGCCTAGCTTACCATTAGCACCGCTAACTGTGACGACTGTTTCTTTCTTTCTTTCTCAAAATGGACGCTGGATGTTTGTTTTGATGTTTGTTTATTACAAAGTGAATACAAAACAAGCCTGTAGGAATCTACATCAGAGGAGATATCAGTCAACAACACAGAAGCTCATGGTGTTCCTACGGCTACGACTAACTATTCAGATTAAACCGGATTAAATTGGATTAACCAGATTAAACCGTATTACACCAGATTAAATCAATTTAAACCTGACTGCACCATATTAAACTGGATTACACCAGTTTAAAACGGATTACACCAGATTAAACCAGTTTACATTGGATTAGACCAGATTAAATTGTATTACACCAGGTTAAACCAGTTTAAAACAGATTACAGCAGATTAAACCAGATTAAACTGTATTACACCAGGTTAAACCAGTTTAAAACGGATTAGATCGGATTAGACCAGTTTACGTTGGATTAAACCGGATTAAACTGTATTACACCACGTTAAACCAGTTTCAAACAGATTACACCAGATTAAACCAGTCTGAATTGGATTAAACCAGATTAAACCATCCACAGAGAAGGAAAAAGAGTTAATGTTAGAAAGAGGGTTAAAGACAAGCTAAAACAAGAAAAAAACAGAGCAGGAAGTTGTTTTCACGTGATGTCAGGAAAACAAAAATAAAAGCAGATTAAAGCAGTGAAACATAAATATTGAACATAAAGCATATATTAAAAAAAAAAAATCTGGAACCATAATCTCATAATAAAGTGCAACTTTACAAATACTGTGAGAGAGTTTACTGCTGAGGGTCAGAGGTCAATCTGACTGAGGTACAGACCAGAGGATCTGGTCTGAGAGTCCCAGTCCTAACCAGACCAGAGACCGCAAGAGACAAAATGACCGGGTCTGCGGGATCCAGGACCATCAGGACTTCAGCTGTTCCTCATCACTGGACTCTGATCTTTAAAAGTTTGTGGTCAAAGCAGGAAGTAACCGAGTCCAACTTCCCATCAGTCTTTGCTCCTGCAGCCTGCTTCTCATTGCTTGATGGATCCTGGACCAGAAACACTCACACCTGGACATCTCCATGGCAACACCTCCAGGTCTCTCAGGCCGCCAGCTTCAGTCGTCCTGCAGAGAAAACCTTCGTTCATGTGTCCACTGCCATTAAATGTGAAAACAGTTTTAATCCAGACCAGCAGGACATCGACCGAGTGAATGAAAGACACAAGAGAATCTTTATGCCAAGCTAGGCTAATCCTGTCCTGGAAGCACTGAAACAGAGATTTCCTAAATGTCCCTTTAAAGCTTCAGCGAATGAAACGTCTCGTTTCCTTGTGACTCCAAATAATTACGATCTGTATGCCCTGAGCACGGCCTGCAGGCACACAGACAGACACAACGTTGACTGTGTGGGCCCTGAGCACGGCCTGCAGGCACACAGGCAGTCACAATGTTGACTATGTGGGCCCTGAGCACGGCCTGCAGGCACACAGGCAGTCACAATGTTGACTATGTGGGCCCTGAGCACGGCCTGCAGGCACACAGACAGACACAGAGTTGACTGCGTGGGCCCTGAGCACGGCCTGCAGGCACACAGACAGACACAATGTTGGCTGCGTGGGCCCTGAGCACGGCCTGCAGGCACACAGACAGACACAATGTTGACTGCGTGGGCCCTGAGCACGGCCTGCAGGCACACAGACAGACATACTGTTGACTGCGTGGGCCCTGAGCACGGCCTGCAGGCACACAGATAGACACAATGTTGACTGCGTGGGCCCTGAGCACGGCCTGCAGGCACACAGACAGACATACTGTTGACTGCGTGGGCCCTGAGCACAGCCTGCAGGCACACAGACAGACACAATGTTGACTGCGTGAGTCCTGAGCACAGCCTGCAGGCATGCAGACAAAGGGATAATGGATGGGGGGATGTGGGGGTAGGGGGGGCACCATGCCATGCCAAGCGCTACCATGCTAAGCTATTCACCAATGAGCAGACAGCCCACCTACCTGCCCACCGTCCCCAACCAAAGGGCTGGCTCTGTCTACCTGTCTGTCTGCAAACCAACCAATCAGACGACAGAATGAGGACAGGCTGACAGCAGGTGAAGCTGCTTCCCTACATTTCCCAAAATGCCTTCTGTGAAGTAAAGTAAGTCTTCTACTGAAAGTTCTGCTGATAGATCAGTTACTGTAAATAATAAATAGTAACAAATAAATAATAGCAAATAATAAATACATCAATAAATAATCAACCACTGTCAGTCTGGATGATTCCATCAACAATAACTGATGTTTACAAAACAAACATTTATGTTGTTTATTAAGACAATTAACTGATGAGTTCTGGAAATGAATGGACACAGAGTTCTTAGAGTGTACTGGTACTGTACTGGTGTGTACTAGTACTTTACTGGTGTGTACTGTACTGGTGTGTAGTAGTACTTTACTGGTGTGTACAGTACTGGTATGTACTATACTGGTACTTTACTGGGGTGTACTGTACTGGTACTGTACTGGTGTGTACTAGTACTTTACTGGTGTGGACTGTACTGGTGTGTACTAGTGTGTACTATACTGGTACTGTACTAGTTCTGTACTGGTACTGTACTGTGTGTACTGTGCTGGTATTGTACTGGTGTGTACTAGTACTTTACTGGTGTGGACTGTACTGGTACTTTACTGGTGTGTACTAGTGTGTACTATACTGGTACTGTACTAGTTCTGTACTGGTACTGTACTGTGTGTACTGTGCTGGTATTGTACTGGTGTGTACTGTACTGGTACTGTACTGGTGTGCACTGGTACTGTACTGGTGTGTACTGTACTGGTGTGCACTGTACTGGTACTGTACTGGTGCGTACTGGTACTGTACTAGTTCTGTACTGGTACTGTACTGGTGTGTACTGGTACTTTACTGGTGTGCACTGGTACTGGTACTGTACTAGTTCTGTACTGTACTGGTGTGTACTGGTACTTTACTGGTGTGCACTGTACTGGTACTGTACTAGTTCTGTACTGGTACTGTACTGGTATGTACTGTACTTGTACTACACTGGTACTGTAATAGTTCTGTACTGGTACCGTACCGGTGTATACTGTGCTGGTATTGTACTGGTGTGTACTGTACTGGTACTGTACTGGTGTGTACTGGTACTGTACTAGTTCTGTACTGGTACTGTACTGGTGTGTACTGGTACTGTACTGGTGTGTACTGGTACTGTACTAGTTCTGTACTGGTACTGTACTGGTATGTACTGTACTTGTACTATACTGGTACTGTAATAGTTCTGTACTGGTACTGTACCGGTGTATACTGTACTGGTACTGTACTGGTGTGTACTGTACTGGTACTTTACTGTACTGGTACTGTACTGGTGTGTACTGGTACTTTACTGGTGTGCACTGTACTGGTGCTGTACTGGTGTGTACTGGTACTTTACTGGTGTGCACTGTAGTGGTACTGTACTGGTGTGTACTGGTACTTTACTGGTGTGCACTGTAGTGGTACTGTACTGGTGTGTACTTTACTGGTGTGTACTGGTACCGTACTGGTGTGTACTGTACTGATGTGTACTGGTACTTTACTGGTGTGTACTGGTACCGTACTGGTGTGTACTGTACTGGTGTGTACTGGTACTTTACTGGTGTGTACTGGTGTGTACTGGTACTGTACTGGTGTGCACTGTAGTGGTACTGTACTGGTGTGTACTTTACTGGTGTGTACTGGTACTGTACTGGTGTGTACTGGTACTTTACTGGTGTGTACTGTAGTGGTACTGTACTGGTGTGTACTGGTACTTTACTGGTGTGTACTGGTACTGTACTGGTGTGCACTGTAGTGGTACTGTACTGGTGTGCACTGTAGTGGTACTGTAGTGGTGTGTACTTTACTGGTACCGTACTGTGTGTACTGTACTGGTGTGTACTGGTACCGTATTGGTGTGTACTGTACTGGTGTGTACTGTACTGGTGTGTACTGGTACTTTACTGGTGTGTACTGGTACCGTATTGGTGTGTACTGTACTGGTGTGTACTGTACCGGTACTGTACTGGTACTGTACTGGTGTGTACTGTACTGGTACTATACTGGTTTGTATTGTACTGGTACTGCACTGGTGTGTGCTGGTACTTTACTGGTGTGTACTGTACTGGTACTGTACTGGTGTGTATTGTGCTGGTACTTTACTGGTGTGTACTGGTACTGTACCAGTGTGTACTGTACTGGTACTGTATTGGTGTGCACTGGTACTTTACTGTGTGTATTGTACTGGTACTGTACTAGTGTGTACTGGTACTGGTACTGTACTAGTGTGTACTGGTACTTTACTGGTGTGTACTGTACTGGTGTGTACTGGTACTTTACTGGTGTGTACTGTACTGGTACTGTACCAGTGGACAGCTGGGACTGGGACCTCCTGCGAGAGCTGCTGGGGTTCCTGGAGGTGGAGGAGAGGGTGGAGCCGGCGCTGCTGGCACGAGAGATGGGAAGAGGGACGGGGGTCACTGGGGGAGAGTCCAGCTGAGGAGAGGTCAAAGGTCAACACGTGTTTCTGTAAATAGATGTTCTTATTTAATATGACACATCATTTACGTGTATGCGCATGTTTGTACACCTTTTCTCCGTACCTCCACACTGTCGTGGGTGGGTGAGGACGAGGTGGACGAGTTTTCGTGTCTCCTGGAGGACGAGCTGAGTTCCACGCTGCGAACCCGCTGAGCAAACTTCAGCGAACAGACCGACTCACTCATGTTAGCGGACAGAGGAGACACCTGAACACACCACAGAGGAAATAGATCAGACTTTCAAACTGCATGAGGAATAATACATTCATTTATTAATGAGGACCAAAACCACATTCTAGTACTCTGGTCCTTTCAGTCTGACTAAACCCTAACCCGGCAGTCTGGTCCTGCAGACCTCCCCCAGTCTCACCTGCACCATCATGAGGGTCTTGCTGTCTCCGTTCAGGGAGTCCTGGAGCAGGTAGGTGAGACGTGAGTTCCTGAAGGGGACGTGGGAGTGTTTTCCCCGCAGTGCGTTAATGACATCACCAAGCGCCGACAGAGATTTGTTGATGCACTGAGCTTCTCTGAGGCGGCTGCCTTCCGCCCCCGACTTCCCGATCCTCTCTGAGCCCGCCAGGTCCACCAGGTTCAGCTTCCCTGCAAAGCAGGCAGGCGTCACACCGTGTCCATGGTAACCCTCCACACGTTAACCAGTACCAGTATCAAACATCCTAATTGTTCAAAGTGACGTCAGCAGGAAGTGATGTCAGCCCATAAGTGTTTAATGTAGAATGAGTGCTGCACCGCTCAATTTAAAAAAAACAATCTTTTAAACTCAACCAATGACATAAAGCAGAGGCTACCTGGCCTCAGGTGAGCTCAGGTAGCATCATGATGTGTACCTTGTGTGCGACTCCCAGTGGCGTGGTTGAACCCGGACACAGTGATGATGAGCAGAGCGTGGGATCGAGAGCTGTGTTCGTTCAGGTTGGTGCAGGCCGTTGCTCTGTTCATGTGACCCAACTCAAACACCTGACAGGAAAGAAGCACAACTGTGAGAGCAGCTCTATGTGCAGACAGAGCGGCTGGACACTGGGAGGACGTCCTCACCCTGTTGATGTCCTCGGGGCTCTGGACGCTGAACTTGGTCAGTCCGGGGACGTAAAGCTGTCCGCTGCCATCAGGGTTCATCTTGATGTCCAGCTTGTCGGAGGGATTCTCCCCCAGCAGGTTCCTGATCAACAACAGAGACTGTAACAACCTGCAGACACTGACCCAGGGTCCACACAGCCCACCACCGGCTCAGGACACATCAATAAGAGTGGTCAGACTGATCAGAAGGTCTCAGTGGTTCCATTAAGTCATCCAAGTCCTTGACACAAAACCTGCCAACCAGCGGCACCTACACAGAGACTACATTACCCATGATCCCAGGGGGCGTTGCTGATGTACTCTGTACTGTTCTTCTCCTGCCTCAGGATCTCCTCACCTCAGCGTCTCATTGTAGATCTCCACCATGCTGACACAGATCTTATAGTCCCAGTCTGGAGTTTTCGCCGTCACCTCAGAGAACAGAAGGCGGAGGGCTCGCTGGTTGATGCCGGGGTCGTCCTCCACACCCTGGAGACATTTTTATTATTATTAATAATAATATTCCAGTCCAGAGCCTTGAACACTCTACACGTTATTAATATCTTGGTTATTATTATTATTATTATTAATAATGATAATAGTGTGGTTATTGAGAATTAACAGATCTGTATCCTGTTTAATGCAGAGATTAGAAAAGATTCTTTATTGTTTATTCATCCTCTCATAGAAATTATGGTCTGGATTCAGTCCGGCTCTACGGAAAATATTAATAAATGATTTTCGTCATCAGATTAAAGTGTTGCTTCAGTCTGGATTAAGGCTTTAATATGATCATGTGATCTGCATACTGAGCTCTGACTGGTCATCAGGCGCAGCTTCTGGCCACCTGATAACCTTTTATTCTTCCAGGTCTTCAAACTGGTCCTGTAGTGTTTTTTTCAACAATGATTCAATGCCCCTTTTTTCATGATGATAACTAGACAGTGAGGAGCTGAACATGGCTCCTGTCAGCTGCCACTGGTCTGTCAGTCCTTCTAAAGGTTCAGTGATGGAAACCACCAGATGATCTATGGACATACTCTAAATAGAATCCAGCAGAAAGAACAGCAGAGTCTTTTAGAGGGAGACTGCAGTAAATGTGGTCACACACTAGGTGGCAGTGTTGCATCTCCATCAAAGAAAGTCTGCTGAGGAGTCTGGTTCTTCTGCTGAGGACTGAAGGTTCACTGTTGTTTTATCAGCTGCAACACTTGATATAACCTGTCAACCTTGATCCCAATTTCAAGACTTATTGACCAAAATTAATTTGTTTTTTCTTTGTTTGTGAAAAGACTAATACTTTCTCTAAACTAAAACCTTTTTGACTTTTCTGGACTAAAACTTACATATAGAAATGACTAAAAAGGGACTACAACTAATCAGCATTTGGTCCAAAAGACTAAGACTACATCTAAACTGGCTGCCAATAACAACACTGGTCCTGCTACAGGGACCAGGTCTTAAATCTGGTCCTACCTCCATGGTGTAGGTCTTCCCTGAGCCAGTCTGTCCGTAGGCAAAGATGCAGACGTTAAAGCCGTCAATACAGGAAGTGACCAGAGACTGCACCTCCTGAAACACCTGGTGGACCAATCAGAGAGGAGAGACACTCTTTAGACTCTGCTGGGCCCTCGGGTGTCAGTCCTAATACTCTGTTGAAGTACTGAGATACTTGTACTTCAGTCACCTCTTCCTGTGTCGCCTGAGGAGAGAAGACTTTGTCCAGTTCAAAGGTCATCAGTTTGCCCTTGTTGGAGAGGTAGAGAACGGCGTCATCGTCAGAGTCGAAGCTCAGCATGGTTCTGGCGTCAGCGGAGTCCTGTTCCTCCTGACTGACCGGCCGGACACGACAGAAGACCCGGATGTTACCTGACAGACAGGGAGCAGGGGAGAGATGACCCTCTAAAATATAAGACTGAATGTTCTCCAGAGTTCAACTTCCAGAGTTCAACCTCCAGAGATTAACCTCCGGAGATTAACCTCCAGAGATTAACCTCCAGAGTTCAACTTCCAGAGATTAACCTCCAGAGATTAACCTCCAGAGATTAACCTCCAGAGTTCAACTTCCAGAGATTAACCTCCAGAGATTAACCTCCAGAGATTAACCTCCAGAGTTCAACTTCCAGAGATTAACCTCCAGAGATTAACCTCCAGAGATTAACCTCCGGAGTTCAACCTCCAGAGATTAACCTCCGGAGTTCAACTTCCAGAGTTCAACCTCCAGAGATTAACCTCCAGAGATTAACCTCCGGAGTTCAACTTCCAGAGATTAACCTCCAGAGTTCAACCTCCAGAGTTTACCAAAAAGCGTCTTCGTGTTTTTTTTCTCAGTTTCTGTTGATCCAGACGAGACCTCCAGTTGTTTCCTCTGGCACGTATTCTGTTATTGTTTGCTTCCTTTCACATAAATACCCATTTTGCATTAATTACAGTTTTCTGAATTTGAGCACCACACTTAGCACCACAGTTAGCGCCTCAGTTTGCAGGGGCTCAGATTCTCGTCTCATCTGGGTCCAATCTATACCAACAGCTACAGAGAGTTTAGCTCTCTCTCCAATGCTTATTAAAAAAGACAATCAGAGACATGAAACAATGCTGTAAATAAAGGTTATACAAGGATCAAATCAGAGACGAGTGGGAGTGCTCTTGAAATGATGGTTTCCTTCAGACCTTTGAGTCGAACCAGCTCGTTGTGACATTTCTTCCTCAGGTTCATCTCTCTCTTGTATTTACATAGCAGCTCCTGATTGGTGCTGCTCACCTGGCTGATCACCTGGCAGATCTGAAAGACATGCATTAATAATGATAATAATAATAAGAACAACAATCACAATAAGGAGGACACTACCGACCTCTTCAGGCTAAAAGCAGTTTGTTGCATTAGAAAGGATCTGATTGAATAATAAATGGCACATTACTCATTAATTTATGACGTGTCATCAGGCAAAAGACAAGTGACAAAAGTGGAGCAAAACTCTGGACCGGCCTGTCAAAGGTCCACCTTAAGAAATAAGGAGCTGCTGTTCACTTAAGGTTAATTTCTTTAATCAGCAGTCCATTCACCAACTAAGAGTAATCTAGATATTCAGAGTTAGGCCTAAGGACTCCTCCTTCAGATTCATTTCATAGTTTAATTTTTCCCCCAACAAAGACATCCTAAACTGGAAAGGTGGATCACCTCCTGCTTGGCCTCAGTGATGGCCTTCTCCAGCAGGAAGGGAAACTCCTGCACCTGTCTCTTCAGACAGTTGTAGTCACAGGTGAGGGTCCGGAGGGCCGGCTGCAGGCTCAGCAGGTTCAGACGCACTCCTGAAAAACCACAACATGAACACAAGATCACATCAGTCCACGTGAGTCCACATAAACAGCAGACAGGGAACAGAGACCAGACCTGCCAGGTTCTCATGGACCGCCTTCATCTCGCTCTCAGCTCTGATGAACGCCTCCTCAATGACCCGGTTTTTCTCCTCCTCCAGGTTCTGCATCTCCACCTCCAGCCGTCCCTGGGCTCGCTCCATCTCCCCTTCATAGACCAGGATCTGAGGAGGCAGGAGGACAAGGTCAGAGAAGACGACAACTTTAGATAAACTGTTAGCCTGACTTCGCATACAGAGTGGGAGCAGGGGGAACTTGTTAGCCTAGCTTAGTTCCCAGGTTTGTGCTAAGCTAAATACAAAACAGGATGTGAAAAGCTACATCAGTTGAATGGCCATGAATCACCTCTAATTGTTACCGTAGAGTGAATGCAGCTGTGCTGAGGGAAACACTGGGACACACTGGGACAACCTGAGGACCACCTCGCCATTGACCCTGCCGACAGCCACGGAGAGGACGTGGCATAAACGGCCTTGATCGGTGAGCAGCTGGACCCGAACGCATGCAGAAAGTACAGGGTTAAAGTGACCTCTGGTCAGTCCTACACCTGCATCACGACACACCTGTTACCCTCACTGCTACGCTAGCAATTTCAGTCTAGTGCTAACTAGACTGGCAGTTTCCTCCTTCCAATCTTCATGCTAAGCTTGGCTAACAGTTTCCCCCTGTTTCCAGTCTTTGTGCTAAGCTAGGCTAACAGTTTTCCTCTGTTTCCAGTCTTAGTGCTAAGCTAGGCTAGCAGTTTTCCCTGCTTCCAGTCTTTATGCTAATCTAAGCTAGACTCTTCAGATGCTTCATGCAGCTGGCTGGTCTCCTGTCAGACAGGAAGTGGTTCCTGTGGATGTTACCTGGGTCCGGAGCTGAGCGCAGGTCCTCTGGGACTCGTGCAGCTGTGTCTCCAGCTCCCTCAGCAGCTGCCTCTGGACCAACAGCTGCTCCTGCAGGCCGGAGTTCTTGTTCTGCAGCTCAGCCAGCGCTCTGTGAGAGTCCTGAGAGTCCACCTCCACCGTCTGAGTCACATGCTGGAGACCAGAACAAGGATCAGAGCTAATGTGAGCCAACAGGACTCATCTGATCTGACCTCACCAGAGCAGACTCTGACCAGCATCTCCTCACCTGGACTCCAGGGGGCGCCGCTGCCTGCCTGGTGACCTGGTTCTCGTACTCCTGCAGCCTGAGGTTGAGTTCCTGTTGGGCCTCCCCCTGCCTCCTCCTGGACTGGTCCAGCTGCTGGTGGAGACTCTCCACCCTGGAGCTTTTCTCCAGCAGCTCTTGCTCCATCTCAGCCAGCCGTCGCTCCCTCTGCCGTGCCTGGCTCTCCCAGCAAGACACATCCCTCTGCAGGATCACAGGGGGAGCTACCTGTCAGGGTTTACGATCCACTGAGACCTGTCTCCTGGTCTACCCGTATGGTGGTCTACCTGTCTCCTGGTCTACCCGTATGGTGGTCTACCTGTCTCCTGGTCTACCCGTATACTGGTCTACCCGTATGGTGGTCTACCCGTATGGTGGTCTACCCGTATAGTGGTCTACCTGTCTCCTGGTCTACCCGTATGGTGGTTTACCTGTCTCCTGGTCTACCCGTATGGTGGTCTACCTGTCTCCTGGTCTACCCGTATGGTGGTCTACCCGTATAGTGGTCTACCCGTATGGTGGTCTACCTGTCTCCTGGTCTACCCGTATGGTGGTTTACCTGTCTCCTGGTCTACCCGCATGGTGGTCTACCTGTCTCCTGGTCTACCCGCATGGTGGTCTACCTGTCTCCTGGTCTACCCGTATGGTGGTCTACCTGTCTCCTGGTCTACCCGTATACTAGGGCTGTCACTTTAAAAAAAAAAAAAAAAAAAAGTTCCACTGAATTTGAAATGACATGTAATTTATTCGAATGAATGCAAATAAATTTTGCGTACTGAAAATGTAAAATTACAGGACAGAATTCATAACTTTGAGCAAAAAATGCAATAAACACCGAACCGCAAGCTGAACGGCCCGGCTTAATTTCCAATATTATTAATCAAAGACAGAAGTCTATCAACGTGATCGGGATCAAGTGTGTCTCTCTTTTTATTTACAGTATTACCTGCTGACAAGAACACCCTTTCCTGCTGAGTAGGAGGCCGTCAGTCGAGGAAGCGCAACGTTGCTCCGGCAGCTCCACTTGTCTGTGGTTCATCGGTCTCCGCTGCTCCACGTGAGCGCTAAGCTAGCAGGTGAGTCTGCAGATTTGTTGTGGCTGTCGAGTAAGAAAGCTCCTTTTACAAAGTCGACAGACGGCTTTATCCTTGTTTGTCATTTTTCCATCCACGGTGTAGAACTATAGGTTATTTACATAACCCCGGTTCTCTGAGTAATATGAGTGAGATGTCTCACTATGGGATGCACGCCCCTGCTGCAGCCCTCAGAAGCATTAATCTCATCACGCCAATCCTGATTGGCAGGTGAACGTGTACGTCCGCCCCGGTGGTCCGACCCACCTTAAATAGCGGACGCGGACGGCACCACGTCATTCAAGATAAGCACCTCTTCTCACTCGCCCAAGCAAGAAGGGTTGTCTGGTGAGACATCGCACTCATATTACTCAGAGAACCGGGGTTATGTAAATAACCTATAGTTCTCTTTCATAATATTTCGCTCGATGTCTCACTATGGGATATGGTAGCTCCCGTATTGCCAGACAAGCTTATCTAGCGCCCACCAATCCTCAGGGAAGTAGATCGTTCCAATCAGGACAGCAAAACCGCGCGTGCCACGCACGGAGCGGTGACGTCCAACTTATAAAAACGGACAAACGTGAGAGGTGAAGACCAACTCGCAGCAGCACATATGTCCTGAACAGAAACTCCCCTGAATAGGGCCCAGGATGCAGCCAAACCCCGTGTCGAGTGCGCACGCAGACCCAGAGGTGGCTGCAGACCCTGACTCGTATAGGCTAAAGCAATTGCCTCCACCACCCAGTGGGACAGGCGTTGCTTTGTGACAGGCTTTCCCTTACGAGGATTAGCCCAGGAGACAAACAGCTGATCGCTCCTCCTGAAACTACTCGTCCTGCCCATATAAGTGCGCACTGCACGGACTGGACATAAAGCATGCGACTGCTGCTCACCCGACGAGGCAGCAAAAGCCACAAGATCAATAGGACAATATGAGCCCACCACCTTCGGCACAAAGGCCGGGTTGGGCCTCAAAATCATCCTCACATCCCCCGGGAAGAACCGAGCGCATGACGGATGCACCGAAAGCGCATGGATGTCACTAACTCGTTTAGCCGAAGCCAGAGCGAGTAATAACACGGTTTTAAGAGACACGTGTTTCAAGTCTGCCCCCTCCAGTGGCTCAAAAGGAGGACTTTTAAGTCCCTCCAAAACCACAGCCAGATCCCATGGCGGTACCAGTGGTCTGGAGACAGGGAGAAGCCTGCGCGCTCCCTTCATAAAACGGCAGACCAGTGGGTGCTGGCTCGCCGTATGATTCCCAAACCCCACATGATAGGCGGCGATAGCTGCCAAGTAGACTTTAATTGTGGAGAAGGCTTTTTGTTTGTCAATCAGCTCCTGCAAGAATGACAATATTACTCCCACCGGACACTGAAAAGGAACATGGCCATTTCTGTGACACCACCCCTCAAACACTCTCCACTTACAGTCGTATAAAGACCTAGTGGAGGAGGCTCGAGCGCTCTTGTATAGTGGAAATCACACGCTGTGGCAGTCCCACCGCCGACAGATTGAGCCACTCAGGGGCCAAGCCCATAACGCCAGGCGTTCCGGGTGCGGGTGGAAGAACGTCCCTCTCCCCTGCGATAACAGGTCCCTGCGCAGCGGGAGCTGCCATGGCTGAGCGCACAGTAACCGATATATCTCCGCTAGCCAATGCATGGCGGGCCAATGCGGAGCTATCAGAATCAGCGCGTGGCCGTGCTCCCTCACTCTGGACAGAGTGGGAGACACCAAGGCCAGGGGGGGAAATGCGTAAAGAAGCTCGTGCGGCCAGGCGTGCGCTAGAGCGTCTACGCCTAGGGGAGCATCCATGCTGTGCAGAGAGTAAAACAGCAGGCACTGCGCGTTTTCTCTCGACGCGAACAGATCCACCGTGGCCCGGCCGTACCGGGTCCATATCTGTTCTACAATCTCCGGGTTCAGAGTCCACTCCCCGTATACCGGCGTGCCCCTGGACAACAGGTCCGCGCCCGTGTTCAGGGCCCCCGGGACGTGCGTCGCTCTCAAAGAGAGGAGACGACCACAGCTCCACAGGATCAGTTTGCGTGCCAGCATGTGTAAGTGACGAGAGCGCAACCCCCCTTGACGGTTGATGTACGCCACTGTCGTCATATTGTCCGTCCTCACCAGGACATGATGACCCATGAGAGACGGGAGGAAATGTTTCAGGGAGAGGAACACCGCTGAAAGTCCCAGGAAATTTATGTGAGACCGCTGGAGGTCCGCACTCCAGCGGCCCCACACAGATCGGCCTTCGTGGATCCCGCCCCAGCCTGTCAGGCTGGCGTCCGTAGTGACCACCTTCCTGGACAGAACGGAGCCCATGGGCACCCCCTGTGTCAGAAAGGACGGGGCCCGCCAGTGGCGGAGCGCCCTGGCGCACCCCGGCGTGACCAACACTCTCCGTGCGCCGTGACGCACGGGATCCAGCCCGCATGAGGCCACCCAAAGCTGGAATTCCCTCATGTGGAGGCGACCGAGGCGGACAACGAGGATGGCAGACGCCATCAGTCCGAGCAACCGAAGACATAATCTGAATGGAACAGACTTGCCCGGATGAAAAAGTGTGAGACATGTCCCGAAAGCTTTCACCCGTTCCGCCGAGAGGCGCGCTGTGAAAGTCACTGAGTCCAGGAATAATCCCAGAAAGATTATTTCCTGCGTCGGAGACAACGTGCTCTTTTCCGCATTTATCACAAAACCCAGATCGAGCAGGTGCCTTGTGAGAATATGCGTGTGCGCCCTGGCTTCCTGCTCCGATTGTGCCAAAAGCAACCAATCGTCCAGATATGTGGCCAAGCGGATGCCCTGCCGTCTCAGCGGGGCTATTGCTGCTTCCGTGCACCGCACAAACACCCTCGGGCTTAGGGACAGACCGAAAGGGAGCACACGGTACTCGTAGCAGACCCCCTGGAAAGCAAACCTCAGATACTTTCTGTGAGGGGGATAAATTGGGATGTGGAAATACGCGTCTCTCAGATCGACAGAAGTGAACCAATCGTTCTGTCGCACGAGACGCAGCAGGGATGCGTGTGTAAGCATCCTGAATTTGTATTTCCTGAGATATTTGTTCAGAGCCCGCAGATCCAGGATAGGGCGAATACCGCTCCCCCCCCGTTTGGGGACCAGAAAATACCTGGAGTAAAAACCGCTCTGACAATGTGCGGGAGGGACGACACAGATTGCTCCTTTGTTCAACAGCGAGAGGATTTCCTCCTGTAAAACACGAGCCGACTCTCCCTGAGCCTGGGAATATATTATGCCTGCAAACCGCGGGGGAACAGCGGCAAACTGTAGCCTGTATCCCCTCGAGATCGTTTTTAACACCCAGGACGGGGCTGCGAGTGCAGCCCATCTCTCCCGTCTGAGGGAGAGAATAGACGCACACTGCAGCTCTTCCATCATGAGAGAGCCCATCCGCTGTGCGATGGCGCCCTCCTGTGGTGGAACGATACGGCCCCCCGACAGCGTCGTGTCCCCGGGGGGACAGCGCAACGGCGTGGACCCCACAGCATCCACCCCGGTACGAGCCGCAGCCCTTCGCCGGGGGGGGGGCAGCAGGTGTTGCCACCGTGCTGCTTATTGTGACAGGTTTGGCTGACTTTATTAGCTGCGCCCTCGGCCCTTGGCCTGGATGCGGCAGCGAAACACAATTTATTCTTTTTAAGAAACCTTGTGTGTGCGTGCGTGCTTGTGGACATGAGAGAGGGGCAACGGCTGAACCCTCTGTCGTCAAATGTCCATCCTCCCCGGCTCGCTCTGGCACTGTCCGAGGCAGCCGGGAGATGGGGGCGTGGGGGGCCCGTGTGCACGCTGAAACGCCGAACAGGTGGTGCGGGAAAACGGGGAACATCCAGCTGCATCACCGACGAAGAGAGGGGCAATCAGGCCGCTCTCTTCTTCTTCCTGGCCTGGTTGGTGACAGCTTGGGCGGGCCGCTCTGGGCGCGCCGGCGGAGCTGCAGCCGCGGCCGAGGGTTTTTTGGACCAGCCGGGCCGACCTGTCGGGGCAGGTGGGGCGGGCTGGAGCCTCATTTGTTTCGGGACTTTAAACTGGGCAACTTGCGAAGCAGCCTGCACAAAGGTCTTACGCTGCGCAAGTGGAGAAGGAGCTGGGGGCTTCATCCTCCTTCTTCTTAGCTTCGCACCGTCGTTGCATCGAGGCTAACGCGGAACCGAAGATCCCTTCCGGGACAATGGGCATGTCCAGAATTTCCTCCTTCTCTCTGTCTGACAGGTTGGCGAGGTTGAGCCACCGCGCTCGTTCCTGCAGAACCATGGTCCCAAGCGCTTTTCCCGTGGCCTGGACCGCACAGCGTTGGACACGGAGACACAGGTCAGTAATGACCGGTATCTCGTCCCACGTGGCTGGGTCCTGAGTCTGCGCAAAATCCTCGCACAGCTCAGCCTGATGAGCCGTGAGCAGGGAGAGGACATTGAGCGCTCTGGCCGAGAGCGCAGCCGCCTTGTAGGCCTTTTCAGTCAGGGATGACTGAAATCGGTCCGACTTGGACGGCAGGCTGGGGCTCCGGGAGGATATCGCTGACAGGCGGGGGTGAAGGTGCGCCGCAACGAGTGGCTCCATCGGAGGCATGCGGAGCAGACCCAGGCTCTCCATCGCCTCACAGTCGAGGGACGAGGCTCCGGGAATCGGGCTCCTGCTGCTGTAAGGGCGGTCTCTCCACGAGCGCGCGACCTCATCAAGCAGCTCTGGGAAGATGGGGAGACATTGCTTGGTCGCGCTCTTAGCCAGGGGCAATTTCTTCCCCTCGTAGCGGGATCTGGTGGTCTCAGCTACGACAGTGGGCCAGCGGATTCCCAGCCGGGCAGCAGCGCGTTTGCACACGTCGAGCATGTCCAGGCTGGGGAGGGGAGAAGCTGGTGTGCTTTCCCCATCCCGAGAGGCGACGGAGGCAACGGGCTGTGCAGCCCGAGCCGGAGTGATGAAAACATCGTCCTCGTCATCATCCTCTGATATGAGGAGTTCCGAGGCGGCATCTTCATCGTCCCCATAGTCCAGTTCAAGGACGTCTTCCTCATGCGGGGGATCCGCGGCTAGGTCAGGCTGGGAACCCCAGCTGGCGCTAGCCTCCGGTGTCGCCACCGCAGCGACCACCATCTCCTCTCCGGCTTCGACAGCGGTGCCATCGGGAGGGAGAAACGGGTCAAGTCCAGACAAGCTAGCCTGGCGGGCGAGCCGTCTGCGGAGACTCTTGATCGTGAACACCGCACAGTGTTAACACCAGCCGGGGACGTCGATAGCTAGCCGGGCGTGTTCCAGCCCCAGGCAGCTCGAGCAGACCTGGTGTGGATCTTTGCTCGAAATCTTGTTCCCACAGCGACAGGGACGGATCCCGGAGTCTCCGAGCCCTCTGGTGTGAGGGGTAATAGCCTCCATTCCTAGCTAGCTGGTGTGCGTGCAGGAAAAGGCAGTTAGCACGGTTTGCACCGCGAGGAAAAAAGAGAAACAACTGGTATGTTGCTACTCAGTGCCTAGGCGCCGTGGTGAGGCGTCAAGGACAGCGCTGACCAAGTCGTGGGGGGACGAGGAAAGCACCGAATTCGATCTGGTGTGACCGACGAAGCAGAAACAACGTCCAAGGCTAGTAGCGCCCGGCAACAGAAGCCAAAGGATCCGTCTGTGGACAGTTTAGCTAGCTAGCCCTGGGCGCGAGATATGCTCCGAGTGAGAAGAGGTGTTTGAATGACGTGGTGCCGTCCGCGTCCGCTATTTAAGGTGGGTCGGACCACCGGGGCGGACGTACACGTTCACCTGCCAATCAGGATTGGCGTGATGAGATTAATGCTTCTGAGGGCTGCAGCAGGGGCGTGCATCCCATAGTGAGACATCGAGCGAAATATTATGAAAGAGAACCCAAAATACCTCCATACATTACTTCGCAAATCTGTTGGTATCATTATTTTCCGCTCAGGACGGCTCTGTCCGCTAGTGTTCTCCATTGTTGTAGTAACCAACGTAATACCACAAGCTGAATTGATAGGTCAAGGGTCAAAGGGTGGCATTAGGTCAAGATTTGGTCAAGCTGATAGTGAAGATTTAGAGCTCCCTCTGCTGGATCACAAGGTGAACTACTTTAAACGGTATTTCACGTTTATAGACTGTACATTTTGATTTCGAACATGTTATCACATTCGAATAAGACCTTTTCCCCCAAGTTTAGAACAAATATTCAAGTTTTGGATAAAAAGTGACAGCCCTACTGTATACTGGTCTACCTGTCTACTTGTATGCTGGTCTACCTGTTCAGGTCCAGGGTCCTGGTTCTGGATCTCAGAGGTCCTGCATGACTTCAGCTCCTTCTTCAGACGCTGGTTCTCCAGCTCCAGCAGCTCCAGCTGCTTCTCCAGGTCTGTCGCCCCCTAGAGGACAGGACACGACTTTACTGATCTTCATCTCTCCTGGTAGATAGATTCTTTATTCCAAACTTTTTTTCCTGTTATTTTACTCTGATCTTTATTCCATTCTTTACTCTGACCATTTATCCATTTTTTATTCTGACCTTAATGTCTCACCTGTTCAGAGCGCAGTCTCTTCACCTCCTGAGTCTGGTCCAGCAGCTTCTCCTCCAGCTCCTCCACCTGCCGACACAACAGCATGGAAACATCAGGGCGAACTAATATGAACACCTGCTGAGCGTACAGCTGAGGACGACCTGCTGACACCTGTTATTACTGATGTATCACATCAAGCCTGTCAGAACAGACTGGTTCCACAGGTGGCTCTGATACGTCAGCTCAAGTTATTCTTGTCACAGAAAGCTGTTACACCCTGGAGCTCCGAACAGAAACCAAACAGACGGTGACTCAGAGGAATCTCCTTCAGCACAGCACCTTACATACAGGTACAGGTGAGGCTGCACAGTATTCAAATGATAGCATCCAGAAGAAACCGTGATAGCTCAGACGTTCGTTTATTCTACCTTTACTTAACTACACAAGTCAATTACACTTCATCAAGTACACCTGCGATATCTAATCAGCCAATCACATGGAAGCAACCCAGTGCATTTAGGCAGGTAGACAAGGTGGAGAAGCCCCGGTGAAGCTCTGCATCAGAATATGGAAGAAAAGTGATGATATCAGCTGTACAGGTGCGACGTGCTTCCTGTCTATCAGCCACACCGGTGTGCAGTGCTTCCTTCCTGCAGGTATGTAGTAGTCTTACCTGTGTGCGCAGCCGATTAACGAGCTGCTCTTCTTCTGGACGACTGAGATGATCTGAAAGTTTACCTGGCTGCAGCACCTTCACACCTTCATACAGAGATACAGGATTAATGAACCAGTGCTGGATGAGCCGAGTCAGTGAGGTAAACAGGAAATGATCATGTCTCACCGCCGGCCGCCGGATGCTCGTCCTGATCGCTCTGCAGTTGATGGAGCAGCAGGTGGCGAGCCACTTCCTCTGAGCGAAGACGAGCCTGAAACTCACCCAGTTTATCCTGGAGAGTCTGAACACAGAGACATGAAGGACGTCAGTCATTACAGACAGGAAGTGATGTTCGTCCACCAGCTGACCTCTGCAGACAGACGACAACGGGAGGACACAGAGACAGTGTCAGCACCTATGACATCACCAGGTGTGACAGGTGAGCTTTCTGATGGATATACACTATATTGCCAAAAGTATTCGTTCACCCATCCAAATAATCAGAATCAGGTGTTTCAATCACTTCCATGGCCACAGGTGTATAAAATCACGCAGCTAGTCATGCAGACTGCTTTTACAAACATTTGTGAAAGAATGGGTCGCTCTCAGGAGCTCTGTGAATTCCAGTGTGGAACTGTGATAGGATGCCACCTGTGCAACAAATCCAGTCGTGAAATTTCCTCGCTCCTAAATATTCCACAGTCAACTGTCAGCTGTATTATAAGAACGTGGAAGTGTTTGGGAACAACAGCAACTCAGCCATGAAGTGGTAGACCCAGACCTCAACCTGATAGAACACCTTTGGGATGAATTAGAGCAGAGACTGAGAGCCAGGCCTTCTCGTCCAACATCAGTGTGTGACCTCACAAATGCATAAAAAATTCCCATAAACACACTCCTAAACCTTGTGGACAGCCTTCCCTGAAGAGTTGAAGCTGTTATAGCTGCAAAGGGTGGACCAACTTCATATTGAACCCTATGAATTAGGAATGGGATGTCACTGAAGTTCATATGTGAGTCAAGACAGGTGAACGAATACTTTTGGCAATATAGTGTATCTAGTGGTTAGCTAGATTAGTAATAAATACTGTGTGATCAGAATGATCAGTGTGTGATCAATGTATGATGAACAACAGTTTGTGCTGACGTCACACGGGTGATCAGTGCTTACCTGGATGAGCAGCTGCTGGCTGGGTGTGCTTGTTTCGGACAGCTCTGCAGTCAGAGATGGGCGGTGCGAGAAGACGGCGGTGGGCAGCGACAGGAAGGAGCCGTCGTCTTCACCATCACTCATCAGGAAGTCCACTGAGCTTGCTACGGAAACACCAGAGAGACAAGTTTATTTGTATTCTTTTTAACTGTGTCACTGGAAACCCGTGGAACGACATCACATTCACTGTATTATGCATGTTGAAAACGAACAGATTATTGTAAAGATGAAATAACCGGCTGCTCCTGGATCAGCTCTCAGACTCAGAAACCAGTCTGACCTGACAACTGCTAATAACAGCCACTGTTCTAACTCTGGTCACAAGTTTCCTATGAGGCCTCAAATCTATTCAACCTGAGAACAATCTGCTCTCTGTGGGAAAAAGCTGAGCGTGAAAGTGACTTAAGCCACCAGCAGGATTTAAACTAAATACTCTTCAGATTGAAACTCTTGCAGGAGAAAATGCTGCATTTTGCTTTTTCTGACAGTAAATGTTGACACGTGCAAGCAGGTTTATGGTTAGGCTACCAGTGCCAACACTTCCCACCCCCTCACTGTCCACTTCCTGTTTCAGGACATTAATCAGAACCTGTACCATGTACAGGTGGACCGCTGTAGTCCGATCAGAAACAAAGCTTATCCAGGATGGATAATGAAACCACAGAAAGGACAGGAAAGATTTTGTTATAATTAATGCTGATGAAGAGAAAACTCACTGCCTTTAAACGCTGCAGTGACGAGATTAAAGTCACCTGGGACTTTTAACAATTAATCAATAAACCCAGAACAAACACCTCATGTTCTGTCACATCCAGTCTGTCAAAAATGTCCTCACATTTGATCCTGTTGGACTTTTGTGTTGAATTATCATGACTAGCAGATAGAAGGGTTAAAACCATATCCTGTGGTCACAGTGACCTTTGACCTTTGACCACCAAACCAAAAGTAGAAAAGCTGCTGCAAATGAAGAAATTCCCACCAGGTTTTCCAAGAACAGGACTGACAGTGGAAGCTGGTACTAGCTCAATAATCAATAATGATTCACTGATCAATGTTTGAAAACAACCAAAGCATAAATTAACCACTGTCTACATGCAGAGCTGAACATGTTGCACCCACTATTCTTTATCAATAAATATAATCGAGATCAAAAGTTTCACAAATAGATTTGCAAAAATGTGAGCAATAAGTCTTCAATTAGAACTCCATCATCAGCTGCAGCTGGTTTTCATTAACAACTAATCTGCTGTTTTCTCCATTAGTCAGTTCATAATTTTGTCCATAAAATGTTAGAAAATCTAAAATCTTGTCTGTTTTGTGCAGAACCCAAAAAAAAAACAGATTACTGAGATATGAAGCTGATATCAGAGAGAGACTTTATTGTAAACAAAGCAGAGCGTTAGAGGCAGATATGAAGGCTGGCAGAAATGAGCAGAGTGAGAGCCAAGCAACAGAAACAACAGAAATAATAAAAACAGAAAAAGAACAATAGACACAGAAACAGCAGAAATAGAAAGAATAGAAACAACAAACAAAAACAAAAGACAAACAAAAGAAATAGAAAGAAAAGAAACAACATAAATAGAAACAGAAAGAACAGAAAGACCAGCCCCAGTGTTCACACACTCTGCTCACCTGCTGCACACTCAGGTTTCTTGTGCTTCCTCTCACTGTGGAGCTCCATTCATTCCTAACAGGTACGGCTCACCTGTCCACTCAGTGACACTCACACACACGCCTGTCATACCAAGAATGCAGCCAAGCAGGTGGTTCTTTTCCTATTATTTAACAGCCCCGCCCCCTGGACTCACCGTCCAATGAGACGTCTTTGTTCCAGAGCTCCTGTAGGCAGGGGGCGTGGCCGAGGTCCCAGGTCTTTCTTGTGCTGAACATGACCGCCGGGCTGAGCAGAGCACTGGACCGCTGGACCGGCTGCACACAAACAAGAAGTCAGCATTACCCTGGGTTTTCACAATAAAACACACAGGAATTTTCAAGATTTCTCTTCATGTGTGGGGGAGCATCAGGTGGGAACATGTTCCAATGATTCCATATTATGACCGAATTTCACCACCAGGTGTCCCACTAGAATCAGAAACAACTAAAGAAACACCACCGTACCCTAAACCTAAACATCTACAGAAACCAGAAACGCCACCGTACCCTAAACCTAAACATCTACAGAAACGCCACCGTACCCTAAACCTAAACATCTAAAGAAACGCCACCGTACCCTAAACCTAAACATCTACAGAAACGCCACCGTACCCTAAACCTAAACATCTAAAGAAACACCACCGTACCCTAAACCTAAACATCTAAAGAAACTCCACCGTACCCTAAACCTAAACATCTAAAGAAACTCCACTGTACCCTAAACCTAAACATCTAAAGAAACACCACCGTACCCTAAACATCTAAAGAAACGCCACGTACCCTAAACATTTAAAGAAACACCACCGTACCCTAAACCTAAACATCTAAAGAAACACCACCGTACCCTGAACCCAAACAACTTAAGAAGCGCCACCGTACCCTAAACATCTTAAGAAACACCACCGTACCCTAAACCTAAACATCTAAAGGAACACCACCGTACCCTAAACCTAAGCATCTAAAGAACAATCAGACACACCAGCGCCCTCGTTAGTGAGCATCGATGTAGACTCTATTTAACGCTGAATGGTCCACCAGCCCTCCTCACTAAGAGGTTTAATAAGGAGGAGCCTCCTAAAGAAGGAGCTAACGGAGGAGGAGTGAGTAGAGAAGTTTAAAAGATTTATTGGGTGTTGTAGTTTTATTATTGTTGTATTTATTAAGGTTGTAGTTTCCTTGATTTTGAAGCTTAAAGATGAGGCACAGCAGAAACAGCAAGCAGAGAATGTAAACATAACGGCATGGTTGCTACTTACGCTACGTGTTCTGGTGTCCCTTTCGTTTCATGCGATCTCTTCAGAAAGCAATGACTGCAAGTGTTGCATAATCGTTGTGTGCTAATATGTTGAATGTGTGATGCTTGATAACTTTCAACAATGTTTGATGGAAAGATATGATTGCATTATCGCCGGCCGTACATTAGCATGGTTGCTAAATATAGATCATAGTCACATGGGATGCGATATAATGCTGTTTTTCTTTTTTCTTGCTTTATCCAGTTTCACTCAAATTCACTGATGTCAACCTGTGGAAGTTAATAAAGGACCAAGAATCCTTCCTGGCTCATGAAAAGGAGTTTGGCTGACTGTTTAATCATTGTTAATGCTAGCATAGCATAACGCATTGGGAGGACAGTACATTGCTGTAAGATACATAATATATTTGTGGCCTATATTTATTTTCAATTTGAATTTTCCGTAAAGAATCAAAAACAAAGTGTTATTTTTTGACAGAGAGAATGCT
The DNA here is from genome assembly GCA_029721515.1 of Synanceia verrucosa. Taxonomy (NCBI): domain Eukaryota; kingdom Metazoa; phylum Chordata; class Actinopteri; order Perciformes; family Synanceiidae; genus Synanceia; species Synanceia verrucosa. The sequence goes on from CM056549.1 coordinate 441,644, forward strand.
GAATAAATGCATCATGACTCAAAAATAATCATTTGAAGAAGTAACCCTCTTATACAAGGAATTAGAGATGAGGGTGGAAATGAACATAAAATATTCGTGTACGCGGATGACATATTACTATTTATTGAAAATAAATAGTAATATGGGGCATGGCCTAGCGAGCTTGAAAATACAGTGTCCTTTCGCATGTCTAAACAGGGCTTCAGATATTTAGGGGGCACACTTACTCCCTAAGTAACACAACTATACCAGGCAAATTATAAAAAGATATTTGAAGTATTTAGAAATGAGCTAGCAAAATGGGATGTGTTGCTGTTATCCCTTTTAGGTAGAATAGAGACTGTTAATATGAATCTACTTCCTAGACTCTTGTTCTCGTTTCAGTCTCTCCCAGTCGGGATCCCAACATCAACCTTCAATATGTTGGATAAGCTTATATCCAGATTCATATGGCAAAATAAGAGACCAAGAGTGAGACTTAAAAAGCTCACTCTTGGGAAGAACAAGGGTGGACTCAGCCTCCCCAATATAAAATATAATTTTTGGGCTGCGCAACTAACAGCAGTGGTAGCCTGGATTAACAATGATATGGAGTCAGGATAGGTAAGCATAGAGCAGAATTTACTGCCAGGTATACCCCTATCCGCTCTAGTGTTTCTGAGCAAGCAGTCCCAGAAGAAACTGGAAATCAAGAATGTTTGGGTGAGACACACCTTAAAAGTATGGTCGACAGTCCACAAGCGAGTTAGAGGATTAGCTGCCCTCTCAAGGGCTATGCAGATTGCTGGAAATCCGGACTTCCTCCCATCAGTAACAGATATTACATTTAAGAGATGGGCTGATAATAGAGGGTTATTGATCAGCTGTTTTGTGATCATGTTTTACAGCCATTGTCGTATCTCCAAGACAAATTTTCTCTACCCCAAAGTGATATGTTTCGATATTTTCAGATCAGACACTACATCACAAGTCATAAAGATTGGAATATAATTAAAAACTCTCCATCAATGATAGAAACATATCTTATTAATATAATTAAACATAAGCTACCTATAAAAAAAAAAGCATTTTTCCTCATATATACATAAATCTATCACTAGATACACAAGACAACTCTCTTTATATTAAAAATAAATGGAAGCTAGAGTTAAATATTATAATCGAGGATGGAGAGTGGGAAAGAATATGCACTGGATGTCACAGGGGTATTAATAGTAACATGTGGAAGGAGTTTGACTGGAAGATGAAGACAAGGTTCTTTAAGACACCTTTAGTGGTTTCCAAATTTGTAGATAACCCAGCGGTGATGTACTGTTGGAGAGAATGTGGAATGGTTGGCGACCACTCACACATAAACTGGGATTGTCTTGTGCTGCTTCCTTTTTGGAAGGGAGTAAAGAGTGAGATAGATAAAGTTCTGGGAACTGATTTTTCATTCAGCCCAAGTCAGTTTCTTTTAGGTCTAACTCCTGACGACATGTACGCCAGAGAAAAGTACCTGCTACATATACTCTTGATGACTGCTAGGAAAATGGTGACAATAAATTGGAGAAATTCAAAGCCACCAACAGTGGCACAGTGGAAACAGAAGCAGAGGGAGGTGTATGGAATGGAGTCTTTAACTGCCCAACTGCAGCTTAAGTGCGACGTCTTTATGAGGAGGTGGTTACCTATTACAGGATGGCTTTTTGGCTGAGGGGGACCTCACGCTGTACTCTTATGTCCTAGCTGTCCATTCATTTATTTAATGGGTTGATTTTCAATCAGTGTTGCTGCTCAGCTTCCTAGGCCCTAATGTGAATTTTTTTTCCTCTCTCCTTTAACTTATATATATATATATATATATATATATATATATATATATATGTGTGTGTATATATACGTATATAAAATATATATTTTATATACGTATATAATATATTTCATATACATATATAATATATATAATATATACACACACACATATGTCAAGGAATGTTCTGTATTGTGTTTTTCTGTGTTGAATAAAAATAAAGTTCCCCAAAAAATAATTGTTTGAATAATCGTGATTTCAATATTGAACAAAACAATTGTGATAATGATTTTTTCCATAATCGAGCAGCCCTAAAATGAATGACGTTATTAATTATAGAAAATATCACAGCACAGAGACAGCTCTGGTGAAAATTACGAAGGACCTGCTAATTGCGTCAGACAATGGACTCGTCTCAGTACTTCTCTTGTTAGATCTTAGCGCTGCCTTCGACACTATTGACCACCATATCCTGCTGCAGAGATTAGAACATTTATTTAGCATCAGAGGAACTGCTTTAAGCTGGTTTAAGTCCTATTTATCGGATCGATCACAGTTTGTTCACATTAATGATGAGTCCTCCATGCAGTCCATAGTCAGTTATGGAGTTCATCAAGGTTCTGTGCTTGGGCCAATTCTATTCACTTTATATATGCTTCCTTTAGGCAATGTTATCAGAAAACACTCCATAAACTTTCACTGTTATGCAGATGATACTCAGCTATATTTGTCATTCAAGTCAGACGAATCCAGCCAGTTAGCTAAACTGCAAGCATGCCTTAAGGACAAACCTGGATGATGGACAATTTCCTGTTGTTAAATTCAGACAAAACTGAAGTTATTCTGATGGCCTCAAAAATCTCAGAAATAAATTATCTAATGACTTATTTACTCTAGATGACTTTGCAACAGCCCCTAGCACCACTGTGAGGTCTCATTTTTGACCAAGATCTGTCCTTCAACGTCCACATGAAACAAACAGCTAGAACTGCTTTTTTCCATCTGCGTAACATTGCAAAAATCAGGCATATTCTCTCTCAAAACAATGCAAAAAAATTAGTCCATGCATTTGTTACTTCTAGGCTGGACTATTGTAACTCGTTATTATCAGGCTGCCCTAATAAGTCTATCAAGACTCTCCAGCTGGTCCAGAATGCTGCAGCACGTGTTCTGACCAGAACTTAAGAATTTAAAATCCTCCTCCTCATCTACAAGGCACTGAATGGTCAGGCACCATCTTACCTTAAAGAGCTAATAGTGCCTTATAATCCTGCTAGAACTCTGCGCTCTCAGAATGCAGGACTATTAGCGGTTCCTAGGGTTTATAAAAGTAGAATGGGAGCTAGAGCTTTCAGTTATCAAGCTCCTCTTCTGTGGAACCAACTCCCTCTTTCAGTCCGGGAGGCAGACACCATGCCCTTAATCAAGAGTAGGCTGAAGACTTTCCTTTTTGATAGTGCTTATAGTTAGGACTGATCCAAGGCTGACTCAGGCTGCCTTGGATCAATCCTTAGTTATGCTGCTATAGGTCTAGACTGCCGGGGGACTTCCTCTGACACACTGAGCTTCTCTTCTTCTTCATTTGGATGCCTCCATTAAGTCATTTTAGTAACTCATCTCCTTCTGTGCTCTCAGCTCCCAGGTGTTCGTGAGCTGAGGCTACTTGGTGGGAAGGAGGTGGTGTCATCCAGGCTTCATCTATTTGGTGATATGGAGAAGAGGCGATGCTGCTCAGGTTGTATCTGTTTCAGTAGAGGAGAAGAGGATGTGTTTACTCTTGCCGTTATCATATGGAGTTGGGCACTTTCATACAGTTCTATGTATTAACTGTTGTTATATGTAGTGTTAATGTGTTTTCATTGTTGTTATTCTGCACACATGGCATCTATTGCACATCTGTCCATCCTGAAGAGGGATCTCTGTTGCTCTTCCTGAGGTTTCTTCTGTTTCTTTTTCCCTGTTAAAAGGTTTTTGAATTTTTCCTTAGTAGATGTGAGGGTCATTCATAACAGATTGTAAAGCCCTCTGAGGCAAATTCATAGTTTTTGTTTTTGGGCTATACAAATAAAATTGACTTGACTTGATTATAGTATGCTAAACTGACAGTTAACTCATGCTAACATGCTAAGCTGAGCATGCTAACCCATGTCAGCACGATAATGAGCTACACTGAGGTGAACATGATAAGCATGTGCTAAAAGCTTTTACAGGTTGTTTCAATGACTTTCAGGAAATAAATTTATTTAAATGTCTCACTATGTCAACTGAGAGTTTCTAAAGATGTAATAAATGTGTTCTACCTGGTTCCAAGCATCCAGCAGTGTTTCACAATAATGAATTATTCTCTGTTCCTGAAATTGTCCAGGATAAGGTGGTACAGCACACTGTGAAAGTGTGGATTAAAGCTTAGAGCATTCCTCTCAGAGAGGAAAGCCTTTAAGTGTTGCTGCACAGCTCAGGATAAGCTTCACTCATTCTGTTAGTTAAACTATGTGCTGATCCAGAGCCAGTCACATGACACCCCCCTGAGGTCTCATGTACTAAGACTTCAGTGGATTTCGTTAGGGTACGCTGGACTCTAGAAGAAAATCCTGATGAATGAATCCACTCTCCTTCCCTTGATTCATCCCAATCAGGTGGAACTGAGCGCACATGACGGAGTCATGGACTCCTCCCTCACCACACTCAAATATAAATATGCTATTTCACTTGCGTGCGCCTCTGGACACGACAGCAACTTTGGAGGGCGGTGTGCGCTCCCGTGGACGAGGATCAGTTTCTGGCAGACGATCACTTTTTAGCAGACACCTGTCATTATTCCTCTCCAACATGCGCTCACTCCATAACAAAGTGGTGAACTCCAGTTACTGACTGCAAAAACAGAGACCTTTCCTCATCTTGTTCTGTGTTTCACTGAGATGTGGCTTTGTGGATTCATTCCGGACTCTGCAGGATTCTAAATCTACAGAGCCAACCGAGACTCACTACTCTCCTTCAAGTCGAAAGGTCGAAGTATCTGTCTTTACGTGAACAGTGGCTGGTGTAATGATGTGACTGTGATGCACAAACTGTTCTCCTGATCTGGACACTTTTTTGATTCACTGCAAACCATTTTATTCCCCTGTTGAACTTGTTTCATTTATTCTGGTCGGTGTTTACATCCCACCGCAGGCCAACGTGCAGGACGCACAGCGCACACTCACTGACCAGATACTGAGCACGGTCACATGACGTGATCACAAGACCTCTCTCTCTCTCTCTAGCATCCTCCTTGCAGCAGTTCAGCAGTGCGTTGTGATGGCAGAGAGAAAATGCAGGCGGCTCCAGTCCCTGAAGCTACCGCTACTTCAGATGATTTAGTGCCAAGACGTGAGTTTACCTCTCTGGCGTGGAAATACGTTCAACCGCCATATCCCTCTTCGCTATCTCAGAGACCGGACACTTCCTGCCACCATTACTGCTGCTGAGACACCTGGATGTCACCAACCCTGTATCAGTGCTAAAACAGTGAACAGGCGGCTCAGAGAAGCTGACCGACGGCACACAGGCCATACTTTGGTCTACCAGACAATATGCCCACCGCCTCGAATGGGGTAACATCCATCGTTACTGGACACAACAATGGTCGGATGTTCTGTTTTCAGACAGGTCATGTTTCCTTTCATAGGTAGTTTGGTACTGCAAAAAAAAAACCAAAAAACAAACTTGCATTTCTTTTGTTGCTGAGTATATAATTATAAAAAAACCCTGCAGATGCTAAGAACACTCACTGATGGAATAAACAGCAGATCTATAATGTTATGACAGCAGACTTTAAACTGTCCTGTCAGAGCTCAGATTTACATAAAATGATGCTTCTGTTACATCACTGATCCTCCACACCGTCCACAATGATTTCACATCATCATGTGATCAGATGATCCACATTCCTGTGATGCCTTGAAGATACCAACACTAACCAGCAGACTCCATTCAGAACCTTCATAGAGAAAAGTTGACTTTAAAGGCTTCCAGTACCATGCAGGATCTCCTCTGATGGTCAGAAAAAGGTCTGGCACCTCCAGAAGAACATTTATCTTGAAGTATCCAGTAGAGATGCACCGATCCAGTTTTTTCTGATCCAATTCCGATACCGATACCTGGGCTGAGTGTATCTGTCAATAGCCGATACCGATCCGATAGTACTGATGAATGAATGACCCATACATTATGCCATGTGAGTGAAGGCATCAGGCTTGACGTAAACAGTCAGCCTCATAACAAATTAACACAGGTATAAATGTACTTAATTTATTTATTAACAAATAAGAAATAAATAACACTTCCATGTAAAGTGCAAGGTATTTTAGAATGTAATATAAAATATAGCATGTTGCTGTGTGTTTGCTTGTCACTAGCTGCTGTGTGCTCTGCGTGGTTGTTTTTCTTTTTTTTTACTATTATTATCAATTATTTCGAGGTTTCAGTACGTCTCATGATTAAATTCAATATATAAACACAACACACAGTTATAAAAGACAGAAGCATTGCATAAACAGGTGTTCAATTTCAGTAATCAGTGTTTATAGCAGACACACCCCTCTTATGTAGTAGTGTCCATAGTTTACACTGCTCTGGTGACTTGCAGTAGTGGAGGGTACCATTATCACAGAGGGTAGCGGGTTTGCAAATCAGATTAATTGCACAGCCCTACTCTGTGTGATGACGTAACCGGTTGCAAACAGACTTGAAGTGACTGGATCGTCCTCATTCATCAGATATCCGATCCAGCTAATTAGTCAATATCAGAGCCTATATCCGATCCCGGTATGGGATTGGTGCATCTCTAGTATCCAGCTGCAGCTCCTCCAGCTTTTTACTTTGTTGATGTGACCACATGACCATAATGAACATTATCCATTTTTTTATTTCTTGAGTTCACTTATTTAATACTCCAGTGGATCTGAGGAAATGATCCTTCCTTCCTCAGCAGGATCCCTCTGATCTTATAGTCCTGAACCTGATCCCCATCTGCTCACCTGGGCTCTCTTCCTGCCATCCAGGATGCTTCGTATGCCGCCTCCTCGCCTCCGTTTCCCATCAGCCCTGCAGCTCCTTGGTGCTCTGTGATCCACCAGGTCTTCTGCACCACTGCCAGACCTGGACTCCCCCCAGACCACAGATTTCCCTCCAGGCTCCACAGTGCTGGTGGTCCAGCGCTTGAAGAGGCCATGCAGGGTCAGGACCGTCAGGGAGCACAGGACGTACATGGCACCGCCCACAGGTTCACCTGGATGACAGTGCTCAGTCTGGAGGTCCGGAGTCTCGCTCCATTGGATCAGAACGAGGTGAAGTCGGTCTAGGGAGGAGCTCCTGGTTTACATCCTCTAACCAGCTCTGTTTTAATCCTCAGCTTGTTTAATCCTCCCTGTCTTTGCTTTAATATCTCAGCTGCTTCACCTGTACACTGAATCCACCCCCACACCTGAGGACCTTGTCCTGTCCTCTCTGCTGTCCCGGCCAGGTAGGTGACAGGTAAACCGATCCAGAGGCTTCAGTTTCTCTGAGAAATTCGACACTCTGAAGCTGGTGAAACAATTCAGTCGCCTGAAATTTAGACTTTGTCTGTACATTTCAATGAGAAGCAAAACACAGTTCATCAGTTGAGTTCAGCAACAGAAAGAAGATCTCTGAAATGGGTCAAAAAATACAAATTTATGTGGAAAAAAATTTGAATTTCTATGATTTAACGGAGAAAGAAATTCTTTGAGAATTTAAGGTGACTCAAAGATGCAGAGCTGAGTTTCAAAAAATGAAAAAGCAAACTGATAAAAGCTGCAAAACGAGCTCCAGAGACTGATCCATATCTGCTCAATCCGTTAAAGTTTCCTTAATCCAGCCTCTCTTTCCTGACTCTGCTTCATTAGCTCATCTTTATTTCAGTATGTGGTCCTGATTGTGGGCCAGGTCCATAGTGAAGAGACATTCAGATCCATCAGACCCGTTATCCTCTCCATGTGACCCTCAGATTAACATGGAGCCAGGTTTTCACCTCCATCAGAGAGAGAGCAAGAGAGAGAGAGAGAGAGAGAAAGAGAGAGAGAGAGAAAAAGAGAGAAAGAGAGAGACAGAGAGAAAAAGAGAGAGAGAGAGAGAGACCTCCAGCCTGACAGCACCTCTCTCGCCCCTCCTCCCTGTCCAGGACCATCTGTTGTTCCTGCACAGATGATGTAACGAATCATCCATCTATGGAAAGGTCTAACAGTCTGAGGACTGACTATTATATAAGATGAACCTTCTGGAAACGTTGGCTGGTCTGACCAGTCTCCATTTCAGCTGAACATTCAGATGGTAGATGGTCAGGGTTTGGAGGAAACACCATGAAAGCCTGGATCCATCCTGCATTGTATCAATGGTTCAGGCTGCTGTGTTAGCATGTTAATGTGTTAGCATGCTAACATTTAACAACAAAGGGCATTTCCTTTCCACATGAAAGCTGAATGTTTAAACAAACTGCAGAGAATTGCTGATATAATAATAACCTGGAGGCTAGACAACATGATGAACTGAAGCTAACAGCTACTACACGGCTACAGCCAGTCCACCTTTAATTAGATACACATCTACAGCCAATCGAGTCCACCTTTAATAAGATACACATCTACAGCCAGTCCACCTTTAATTAGATACACATCTACAGCCAGTCCACCTTTAATTAGATACACATCTACAGCCAGTCCACCTTTAATTAGTTACACATCTACAGCCAGTCCACCTTTAATTAGATACACATCTACAGCCAATCCACCTTTAATTAGATACACATCTACAGCCAATCGAGTCCACCTTTAATGAGATACACATCTACAGCCAGTCCACCTTTAATTAGATACACATCTACAGCCAATCGAGTCCACCTTTAATAAGATACACATCTACAGCCAGTCCACCTTTAATTAGATACACATCTACAGCCAGTCCACCTTTAATTAGATACACATCTACAGCCAGTCCACTTTTAATTAGATACACATCTACAGCCAGTCCACCTTTAATTAGATACACATCTACAGCCAGTCCACCTTTAATTAGATACACATCTACAGCCAATCGAGTCCACCTTTAATGAGATACACATCTACAGCCAGTTCACCTTTAATTAGATACACATCTAACGCCAGTCCACCTTTAATTAGATACACATCTAACGCCAGTCCACCTTTAATTAGATACACATCTACAGCCAGTCCACCTTTAATTAGATACACATCTACAGCCAATCGAGTCCACCTTTAATTAGATACACATCTACAGCCAATCGAGTCCACCTTTAATTAGATACACATCTACAGCCAGTCCACCTTTAATTAGATACACATCTACAGCCAGTCCACCTTTAATTAGATACACATCTACAGCCAGTCCACCTTTAATTAGATACACATCTACAGCCAGTCCACCTTTAATTAGATACACATCTACAGCCAGTCCACTTTTAATTAGATACACATCTACAGCCAGTCCACCTTTAATTAGATACACATCTACAGCCAGTCCACCTTTAATTAGATACACATCTACAGCCAGTCCACCTTTAATTAGATACACATCTACAGCCAGTCCACCTTTAATCAGATACACATCTACAGCCAGTCCACCTTTAATCAGATACACATCTACAGCCAGTCCACCTTTAATCAGATACACATCTACAGCCAATCGAGTCCACCTTTAATCAGATACACATCTACAGCCAGTCGAGTCCACCTTTAATTAGATACACATCTACAGCCAGTCCACCTTTAATTAGATACACATCTACAGCCAGTCCACCCTTAATTAGATACACATCTACAGCCAATCGAGTCCACCTTTAATTAGATACACATCTACAGCCAGTCCACCTTTAATTAGATACACATCTACAGCCAGTCCACCTTTAATTAGATACACATCTACAGCCAGTCGAGTCCTCCTTTAATTAGATACACATCTACAGCCAGTCGAGTCCTCCTTTAATTAGATACACATCTACAGTCGAGTCCACCTTTAATGAGATACACATCTACAGCCAGTCGAGTCCACCTTTAATGAGATACACATCTACAGCCAGTCGAGTCCACCTTTAATGAGATACACATCTACAGCCAGTCCACCTTTAATTAGATACACATCTACAGCCAGTCCACCTTTAATTAGATACACATCTACAGCCAATCGAGTCCACCTTTAATTAGATACACATCTACAGCCAGTCCACCTTTAATTAGATACACATCTACAGCCAGTCCACCTTTAATTAGATACACATCTACAGCCAGTCCACCTTTAATTAGATACACATCTACAGCCAGTCCACCTTTAATTAGATACACATCTACAGCCAGTCCACCTTTAATTAGATACACATCTACAGCCAATCGAGTCCACCTTTAATTAGATACACATCTACAGCCAGTCCACCTTTAATTAGATACACATCTACAGCCAGTCCACCTTTAATTAGATACACATCTACAGCCAATCCACCTTTAATTAGATACACATCTACAGCCAATCGAGTCCACCTTTAATTAGATACACATCTACAGCCAGTCCACCTTTAATTAGATACACATCTACAGCCAGTCCACCTTTAATTAGATACACATCTACAGCCAGTCCACCTTTAATTAGATACACATCTACAGCCAGTCCACCTTTAATTAGATACACATCTACAGCCAGTCCACCTTTAATTAGATACACATCTACAGCCAGTCCACCTTTAATGAGATACACATCTACAGCCAGTTCACCTTTAATTAGATACACATCTAACGCCAGTCCACCTTTAATTAGATACACATCTAACGCCAGTCCACCTTTAATTAGATACACATCTAACGCCAGTCCACCTTTAATTAGATACACATCTACAGCCAGTCCACCTTTAATTAGATACACATCTACAGCCAATCGAGTCCACCTTTAATTAGATACACATCTACAGCCAATCGAGTCCACCTTTAATTAGATACACATCTACAGCCAGTCCACCTTTAATTAGATACACATCTACAGCCAGTCCACCTTTAATTAGATACACATCTACAGCCAGTCCACCTTTAATTAGATACACATCTACAGCCAGTCCACCTTTAATTAGATACACATCTACAGCCAGTCCACTTTTAATTAGATACACATCTACAGCCAGTCCACCTTTAATTAGATACACATCTACAGCCAGTCCACCTTTAATTAGATACACATCTACAGCCAGTCCACCTTTAATTAGATACACATCTACAGCCAGTCCACCTTTAATCAGATACACATCTACAGCCAGTCCACCTTTAATCAGATACACATCTACAGCCAGTCCACCTTTAATCAGATACACATCTACAGCCAATCGAGTCCACCTTTAATCAGATACACATCTACAGCCAGTCGAGTCCACCTTTAATTAGATACACATCTACAGCCAGTCCACCTTTAATTAGATACACATCTACAGCCAGTCCACCCTTAATTAGATACACATCTACAGCCAATCGAGTCCACCTTTAATTAGATACACATCTACAGCCAGTCCACCTTTAATTAGATACACATCTACAGCCAGTCCACCTTTAATTAGATACACATCTACAGCCAGTCGAGTCCTCCTTTAATTAGATACACATCTACAGCCAGTCGAGTCCTCCTTTAATTAGATACACATCTACAGTCGAGTCCACCTTTAATGAGATACACATCTACAGCCAGTCGAGTCCACCTTTAATGAGATACACATCTACAGCCAGTCGAGTCCACCTTTAATGAGATACACATCTACAGCCAGTCCACCTTTAATTAGATACACATCTACAGCCAGTCCACCTTTAATTAGATACACATCTACAGCCAATCGAGTCCACCTTTAATTAGATACACATCTACAGCCAGTCCACCTTTAATTAGATACACATCTACAGCCAGTCCACCTTTAATTAGATACACATCTACAGCCAGTCCACCTTTAATTAGATACACATCTACAGCCAGTCCACCTTTAATTAGATACACATCTACAGCCAGTCCACCTTTAATTAGATACACATCTACAGCCAGTCCACCTTTAATTAGATACACATCTACAGCCAATCGAGTCCACCTTTAATTAGATACACATCTACAGCCAGTCCACCTTTAATTAGATACACATCTACAGCCAGTCCACCTTTAATTAGATACACATCTACAGCCAATCCACCTTTAATTAGATACACATCTACAGCCAATCGAGTCCACCTTTAATTAGATACACATCTACAGCCAGTCCACCTTTAATTAGATACACATCTACAGCCAGTCCACCTTTAATTAGATACACATCTACAGCCAGTCCACCTTTAATTAGATACACATCTACAGCCAGTCCACCTTTAATTAGATACACATCTACAGCCAGTCCACCTTTAATTAGATACACATCTACAGCCAGTCCACCTTTAGATACACGGCTCCACTTCAGTGGTGGTTGAAAAGCAAATATCAACAAAAAGACAGTAAAGTGCTTCAGCTGGTTAACACAACATGCTAATGCTAGTACATTTCTAATATAAAAAAGTATGACATTTCTGCTGTAACTATTACATCTCCTCTGCAAATATGGGTGTTTTATATGTTTATATTTATATCTTTATTTGTATTTCTTAGTTATGTGTGCCTTTAAACTGAGAGAAATTTTTCAACAAACAAAGATTCTTATATCTTGAATACTGCTAGCCTCAGGAGAGGAGGAGGAAAAGCAGAGGCAGAGGAGGAGAGATTTGTTGTTTTGTGGTTTATTCCTACACACCCATCAGGGCTATTTTAAGAGGAAATAACAGAGAGAGGCTGGAAACAGCTGGATGACATCAGGAGGACAGAGAGGAGAGGAGGAGGGTGGCCTTCATCTCCTCATCCTCCTCCTCCTGTTCACATTGTGAACCTCCAGCTGGGTGGACAGGATCAGATTCCTCTGGGTAATTTTAGCCTAGCTTAGCTGCCAGAGTTAGCAGCTAGCCTTACCTGCTGACATAAAAAAATGCAGTTTGGTTCTATTTGATCAGTTCTACGGCTGAATGAAGCCTCATGGGAAATGTGGCTGAGCTGCTCCATCTGCTGGACTCAAACTGGACTAGACCAGTACAGAGTATCAGTCTGAGTCCATCTGGTTTTAATCACATGACCACGTTCCCATAGTTCCACTCGTTCCTCCATCGTCACACTTCCTGCTGAGGGTCTGACATCATTGTTTAAAGAGACGGTACATCACAGATTAAAGCCAGACAGACGGACTATTAATGTGTAAAACAATGATCTCTAGCCTCTCTGTATTTTCTACAGTTTCTATCAAGAAGATAGAAAGAAGATAGCAAGAAACAGAAATGAGATAAACATGCAGCCTGCAGAGGTATTAGACATCAGCCCCTGAACTCAGCAAACAGCAAACACTGGGTTAATGTTTAATGATGACAGGTTAGCATGTAGAGTACAAACAACACCACAGAAGCCCACTTTAATCAGAGACCAGTGAACCCATCACATGCTGCTCCTTACTGTTCAAACACATTAGCCTGGCTGTTAGCCTGGCTGCTCCTCTCCAGCTGCCCAATGGTTTTAGTAACATGGACATGAAGATGTACAGATATCATGTGGTACAGCACCCACATGCTCAGTAGTGCTCTCTAGCTCAGACAGCATCGACAGGGCGTCTTCATCATCCTGTCAGTCAACTCCACACAGCGGCCACATTTCTCTTCCAAAAATAGCTACCATAATAACCTGATAGAAGACGGAATACTGAGAGGCACAAAGTGGAGCGTCCTCTCAGGAGAAGATCTCTGAACACAGCGAGTGAAAGAAAGAGAGCGAGAGATTTTTTTTTTTAAATCAACTCTCTTCCTGGAGTTGTCTTTAATGGATATACCTATTCAATCAGCCCAGGGATGTCTTGAGAGATTTAATGAGGTTCACTGTCTGCAGAATCACTGTAGTGATTATTCCTTGAAAACTTGGTTGGAAGTGGTGAAAAGGTTTCAGCTCCACAAAGAAATTGGTTAGTTGAGCTGGCCTGCGTTCCATCCACTCTTTCTCCCAGCATCACTGGACCACAGATTTAAACAATGGACTAGGCAAGGAATCACCTCCTTTTGTACGTTATTAAAAAAAAAAAAAAAAAACTAAATCTGATTAACTTTGAGGAATTAAGACAATCTTATGAGTTGGGCAAAGAGGATTTCTACCGCTACTTACAGCTTCGTTACTTTTACCTGAAAAATATTAAGATTTTTACCCTTGAGGAAACCCCAAAAATTATACAGATATTTATTGATGCATATCATTCAAAAAGCATCAAAGGCGCCACTGCCAAACTCTACAAGAGCTTTATCTCAATGAACAAAAACACAACAGATTATATTAGGCAGCGCTGGGAAAAAAAAGCTGATTTATTAATTTCGGAAGAGACATGGCTGCAAATTTGGAAAAATCAGTCTACCTCAACAAACTCCTTCTTTTGGCAGGATTTCTGTTGGAAGAATCCGATTCGTTTTTTTAATCACACCGAACCAGAAATCCAAATTCAGTGGTTCACAGTTTTCGTGCTGGAGACAGTGTGGTGTGGTTTCTGCAGATTTTGTCCATATTTTTTGGTCTTGTCCATATATAATACATTTCTGGAAGAGTGTCGGTAAACTAATTGCTGAGATATTGAAATTGACATTTGACATCACCTTTTCTGTATCTCGGAAATATTCCAGAAGGCCTCAGCAAAAGAGACACACACCTCCTGAAAGTTCTCCTGGTGGCTGGGAAAAAAATCAGTAACTAAATGCTGGCTCCAAAGAAACCCCCCCCACCATGAGGCTGGTTATGAACATTGTGAACTCTATCCGGGATATGGAGATAATGACTTTTACCTTGCGGCTCCAAAAGGAAAAAGGAGAGGAATACTGGGAAAAATGGGACTGTTATGTGCCACAAACTGATTTGTACTTTTTCTGTTGATACTGTCCTAGCCTGTTTTGTATTTGTTAAAATGAAAATAAAAATATAGTTAAAAAAAAACATGCCTGTGCTAAGAATTAATCTGTCCTGTAGCATGGGTGCTATGGGCAGATTTAGTCACAAAAAAAATCTTGTTAGGGGGGAAAAAAAAAAATTCATCTACGTAAAACCAAACGAACGACGGTACTACAACTATCCTTCCTGGTAGTTGTAGTCAACTGTGGTCAATGATTAATGGTATGTCTTACCTACTGAACGCCAATTCCCACAATTCCTCACAGTCGCAGCTTTTACTCACGCTCTGTCCCATGCGGCTGGGTTTGGCACACAGTGGCTAACGCTAACGTTACCTCCCACAAGTCAACAACATGAGGAGATTTTTCCAATCTGTCTGCGTTGAGAACACGAAACGAACTAGACCCCAAGCACCCCGGACAACACAGACAATAACGTAAATGAAGTTTACGAGGACCGACCGAAAACGCACCAGTGACAAAAGTGAAAACACACATTTACAACACCGAGTGGGAGCAGGAGTTCGCCTGGCTCAAGTTCCATGCCACAAAGCAAGTAATAGATTGTTCCTTTTGTCAGACAGCACCGTTTAAATTAAGAAAGGATAATCTCTTTGTTAACGGCAACCACATACTAAAGAAAGACAGCGTATTCCACCATCACAGTAAGTTAAACTAAGGCTGTGCACTTAATCGAATTTTGATCATAACTTCGATTCTGTTATCAAACATTCTCCAAACTCATATAATTGAACTGAAACGATTTATTGGGTGTCGTAGTTTTATTAATGGGACCTTTATTTTGAAGGATAATGATGCGGTACAGTGGAACCAGGAAGTAGAGAATGTAAACATAACGGCATGGTTGCTACTTACGTTACGTGTTCTGGTGTGCTTTTCGGTTCACACTATCCCTTTAGAAAGCAATGTGGCATAATGTTGTGTGCTAATATGTTGTATGTGTGACGTTTGATAACTTTTGACTATGTTTGATGGGGAGATAGATTTGCATTAACGGAGCTGAGATCGCCGGTCGTACGTTAGCTTGGTTGCTAAATATAGATCATAGTCACATGGGATGTGATTTTAAGCCACCTTTCTTTTTCTTGCTTTATCCAGTTTCACTCAAATTCGCTGTTGTCAACCTGTGGAAGTTAATAAAGGAGCAAGAACGCTCATCCTTCCAGGCTCATGAAAAGGAGTTTGGCTGACTGTTTAATCATTGTTAATGCTAGCAAGAATAACACACTGAGAGGACAGTACACAGCTGTAAGGTACATATTTGTAGCCTATATTTATGTTTTGCGTAAAGAATCAATAACAAAGTGTTATTTTTTGAGAGAGAGAAATGCTGAATAATGCATCATAATTCAAAAATAATTATTTGAATAATCGTGATTTCAATATTTACCAAAATAATCATGATTATGTTTTTCTTCCATAATCGAGCAGCCTTAAGTTAAATGTATTATAGGCAGTTATATTCTGTCTGTCTGTGTGTATGTGTGTGAGTGTGTATGTCTGTCTGTGTGTATGTGTGTGAGTGTGTATGTCTGTGTGTGTGTGTGTGTGTGAGTGTATGTCTGTCTGTGTGTATGTCTCTGTATGTATGTGTCTCTGTACGTGTGTGTGTATGTCTGTGAAATGAAAATGAATGTGGCCTACTGTGTGGCAAAAGCAGACAGTCTTTAGACTGGCAGTGTTTTATGTATAAATGTGTGTCACGCCTGTTAAAAAGGAGTTTAACTGTAACTGTATTACATTATGTATATATGAATTACACTTGATCTTACTAAGTGATGAGCTGCATTAATTGTCCTCTGTAGAGGTGACGGGCATTTTTAGGGTGTGTTACAACTCTCTGGTCCTGTGCTAAAAAAAACTGTAAGCCTCTGTAGCACTGGTGCTATGTGCTGAAAAATTAACGTACTTCCCTGACAAAATAGACTAAAATAAGTAAAACCCTGAGATAAACGGTGTATAGTGTATATTATGGTAATGTGGTGGTGTTGGATAGAAAACCATACACAGCAATAACTATTGAAATATGGCAGTTATGTATATATATTTACAGAGTGTAAATGAGATTTTATTGTGTCATTCTGATGGACTGTGCTGCACTGTTATTATCATTATTATTATGATCATCAGTCACCTGAACAAAACAACATTCATTGTGAAACGCCAACACGTGTGCGCGTGTCTCTACATGAGCGCGCGGAACAGGTGAGGTCTCTTTTGTCAAAAACAAAGACTCAGCGGATCAGTGGAAACTGATGGAAGCTGCTAGTAACAGCAGAAAAATCTGCAGTTTGACATTTTAACCCACAACAGCTGATCCGCTATCAGCACAGAGGCTAACAGTGAGGAGGCTAGCGGCACAGAGGCTAACAGTGAGGAGGCTAGCGGCACAGAGGCTAACAGTGAGGAGGCTAGCGGCACAGAGGCTAACAGTGAGAAGGCTAGCGGCACAGAGGCTAACAGTGAGGAGACTAGCGGCACAGAGGCTAACAGTGAGGAGGCTAACGGTGAGGAGACTAGCGGCACAGAGGCTAACAGTGAGGAGGCTAGCGTCACAGAGGCTAACAGTGATGAGGCTAGCGGCACAGAGGCTAACAGTGAGGAGGCTAGCGGCACAGAGGCTAACAGTGAGGAGGCTAGCGGCACAGAGGCTAACAGTGAGGAGGCTAGCGGCACAGAGGCTAACAGTGAGGAGGCTAGCGGCACAGAGGCTAACAGTGAGGAGGCTAGCGGCACAGAGGCTAACAGTGAGGAGGCTTGCGGCACAGAGGCTAACAGTGAGAAGGCTAGCGGCACAGAGGCTAACAGTGAGAAGGCTAGCGGCACAGAGGCTAACAGTGAGGAGACTAGCGGCACAGAGGCTAACAGTGAGGAGGCTAACAGTGAGGAGACTAGCGGCACAGAGGCTAACAGTGAGGAGGCTAGCGGCACAGAGGCTAACAGTGAGGAGGCTAGCGGCACAGAGGCTAACAGTGAGGAGGCTAGCGGCACAGAGGCTAACAGTGAGGAGGCTAGCGGCACAGAGGCTAACAGTGAGGAGGCTAGCGGCACAGAGGCTAACAGTGAGGAGGCTAGCGGCACAGAGGCTAACAGTGAGGAGGCTAGCGGCACAGAGGCTAACAGGAGAGAGGCTCACACACCACCACAGCCAGAAGTTGCACCGCTAGAGCCGGAGAAGTTCTCGTCCTTACCTTTGGTCCTGAGCAGCGCCTCTTCTCCTTCTTCTCCTTCTTCTCCTGCTCCTCCTGCTCCTCCTGCTCCTGCTTATGCTTCTGCTTCTCCTCCTCCTCCTCCTCCTCCTCAAGCAGCAGCTGCTGCTGCTGCTGCTGCTGCTGCTCTCTCCCCTGCCGCTCCTCTCTCTCCTTCTCTGTTCGCAGCCTCTTCGCAATGCCTCTCCTCCAGTTTTTCTCGGTAAAATGTTCGTTTTTACCGTAAATTAGAACACAAACCTCTCTATGCGGCGGGCTTCCAGTGGCGGTAGGAGCGCATGCATCCCTGCTGGCTTCAAAGTCAAGACTACCGCTGCGCTTCCGGTGCTGCCTTCATTGACTGTCGGTGCTGCCTTCACTGACTGTCGGTGCTGCCTTCACTGACTGTCGGTGCTGCCTTCACTGACTGTCGGTGCTGCCTTCACTGTTCCTTCTCCAGCGTTTCACATCTAAATACTGGGCAGTGAACGGACCATCCACTGTGTAGGTGTCCTGCTGTTCCTGGTCTGACATCAAAGAGGTTAATATAGTTTAAATAATCAATAATGAAATGATTTCCCCTTATTGACTGATCAATTGATAGATTGTTGTTTTTTTTCTGCATACAATAGATCTATACTGAGCTTATTCTTTAGCAATGAAACATTAAATAACACTAAAAATATGTGACACCATCAGATGAAACTGGATATTGTATATTATGGTATATTATGTGTTGTTATGAATATAAGTACACACTCTGTGTACTTTTCAGTAGAATCACATTTCCTGTGAGCAGCAGAGCTCCAGGAGATATTTCTACTTCTGCTCTAATGATGATGAAGATGATGATGAAGGAGAAGCAGCTTCCTGTGTTTCTCTAGCTTCCTCTCAGAGTGACGACAGCTTCCTCTGCTTCCTGAGTCTTTTCTTGTATTTCACGACATCTCATCCTTTTCCTTTAGTTCGCTGCTGCTGACCTTTGACCCTCTTCCTCTTGTGCTGAAGAAACATGTTGGTTTATTCTGTTCTTTTATGTCTGAAATGATCCACTGTGTTCAGCAGTAGCAGTCTTTATTTAAACACGATTTGTTGCAGAGATTCAGAATAAAAGCAGTTTTTCTAGGACTCTGTGGTCCTTTAAAGGACGACTACAACCTGCAGCAGGAACCAGGGATTGACCCACTGACCGTCTAATAGCTACAAACAAATGATGTCAGCAAACAGAATTTAAATTAAATCATATTATTTCACTGTTCAGTTAAAGAAATAAACCTCAACAAACAAAGAAAGTGTTACAATTTAATGTCACTGTCACATTTTGTTGAGTTGAATTTATATCTAAATGAATTTCACCTAACATTAGCACTAGCTTAGCATCAGTGTCCAGCCTGCAGCTGTTGAACCTTAAACGATAGCAGTGACTGATCAGAGATCAGTTTGAGGAACAGCTGAGTGTCCAGATTCCTACAGGAGACTCATTTCACATCATTAAAAGTTTCAGGGAGCAGGGCTGAGGACTCTGGACCACCTGGACCCTGAACCAGGACCCGGTCCTGTTTAGGTCCTGTCCACCTGGTGGTCTCTCAGTCTCTCTCAGATGTGAGGCAGCAAGCTATAAACTGTTTAAATAAAAACAACTGACAGTTTATCTCATTGTGATTAAATAGATCTACCTGCTCTACCTGATCTACCTACTCTACCTGCTCTACCTGATCTATCAGCTTGAACTGCTTTACCTGACTCTAGAGACAAACTGCAGGATGAGCAGATGATGTTATGACCTTGAGGAGATTCAGTGTGAAGGTCAGACTGAGGCTGGAGTTCTTCTTCCTCAAGGTCACAGGACAAACTGAGTTTCCTATAGCGGTAGACTTTTAGAGAGTTGAACACCTGAAAAAACACCTGTTGGCTTTTCTGTCAGTTTGTTGTTTTGATAAAAAAATGTCAATAGAAAACAGAAATTCCTCCTATGTTTCCTTACTTCCTTTTTCCCATCCTCTCTTCATTCCATCATTCCTTCCTTGCTCTCTTCCTTTGTTTCTCTCATCCTCACTTCCTCTCATCCTCTCTTTCTTCCTTCCTTCCTCTCTTTCTTCCTTCCTAAAAACAAGGAATCGTGGGGACAAATAAAAAGTGCTTGAGGTACCAGAATGCACTGGGGCTTGTAGTCTTTCTGTCTGGTGGTAGCAGAAAGATATTATGGGATGCTCACTCTCCTGGCATCACCTCCATACTCAGCAGCTCCTCTCCTGGTTGGCGTGGTGACATCCTGATGACCACCGAGCTGTCGGCGGTCTCTGTCACGGCGTCAGTGTCGTCCTGAACTGGAGTGACAGGAAGTGGAGAACGGCGGTGCATCGGAGAGGGGGGGGGGACAGGAGAGATGGAGGGAAGAGCCTGGAGAGGAGACGAGAGGAAGTGGGAGAGAGGAACAGCTTAGAGTCTCCTTTCTTTACGCTTTTATTTACCTCCTTTATTTCATTATTCTTTATACTTCTTTGTAACAACAGAATTGTTGCTCCTAGTCATGTTCCAGGGACCGTTTAGCATGTGACACAGCAGATGTGATGAATGCTAGAGCTGAGTGTAATGTTTAGGCTGGTGGTTAAATTAAAGAAGACATAAGTCATGTTTAGCAGGAAAAAAGCCTTCATCGTCCTTTCTGTATGAGCTGATAAGAAGTAATGGAAAGAAACATTCTGTCAAGCCCGTCTGTCGAGTTTTATTAAGTTACCCATTTTCTGTCTCGTGCCTGAATGTTGTCCTGTCATTTCCTGTTTTATTTTGTAGTATCCTGTCTCCCTTTTGTTTCAGGTGTTTTGCTTCTTGTCCTAATGTGTTCCACCTGTGTGATTGTCAAGCTCCACCCTGATTGTTTCCACCTGTGCACCCTTACCTCATGTTTAAATAGTCCTGTCTCCCCGTTGTCTTGGTTGGTGTGTCTGTTCTGTTCGTGTCAAGCCGTGGTTCCCGTCAGTTCATGTCTGTCGACGTCAGGGTTTTCGTCTGTGTCTGTCAGTTTCTGCAGTTTTTGTTTGCCGGTTACTTTATGGGTTAGTCTTTTTTTGTCTCTGTCCATTTGACCATAGAGATGGTCCGTCTTTGTAGCTTGTGGTTTGGTTTTCGTTAGGTTATGTGCTCACCGGTTGCTTGTGTGTTATGTCATCCATACAGTCAGTCCTGAGTTTTGCAGTCAAGTTCGTGTTTGTGGTTTTGTTACTTTGTTTTCTGTGTTTAGCTAGTCAGTGTCCAGTCTTTCAGGTTTTGTTTTGTTCCTTAGTTTCGTCAACATACTCACCTGTTGGGAGTGTTATTTGTTAATGGTCTAGTCTTTATTTGTTAGTAATTTCCTTGTTTGTGCTCCCGTTATTTTCAGTGAGCTAAGCCAAGTTGGTCCATCCTGTTATAGTTATGTAACTCTTCTCTTTGAAGCGCTTTTGGTTAGTTGGGGTTGTGTTACTAAAATTAGTATAATCCTCTCAAGTGTTTGCTTGTTTATAGTTTGTTTAGTTTGTTATCTACCGCCCTCTTCCATTACTATAATCATTTGTTTTTTTTTGTAATATCTTTTATGTTGAGACTTAGTCTATAAGTTGTGCGTTTGGGCTCGTGCAAGAAAAACACCGCCTCGTGACGCATTCTTTACTCCATTGTTTATTCTCGGTAGCTACTGGGCTAACTAACGAGCTAGCCACCTAACTGACTACCTTGTTAACTAAATATGTAGCTACCTAGCTAATGACCTAGCTCACGATCTAGTTACCTAACTATCTGGCTAAGGTGCCATTTTCTTCCGTAGCATCCATCCATCTTCTCCCTCTTATCCTCTCATAGGGTCAGGGGGGCTGGAGTCTATCCCAGCTGTCTTAGGTTGAAAGACAGGGTACACCCTGGACAAGTGTCCAGTTCATCACAGGACACATAGAGACAGACAACCACTCACACCTACGGTCAATTTAAATTAACCAGTTAACCTAATCCCCATGCATGTTTTTGGATGGTGGGAGGAAGCCGGAGTACCAGAGAGAACCCACACAGACATGAGGAGAACATGCAAACTCCACACAGAAAGACCCCGGGCCGGGATTCAAACCCACTACCTTCTTGCTGTGAGGTGACAAGTGCTAACCACTACACCACCGTGCAGCCTCTTTAGTAGTAATAAAATTATATTTGTTCTCCTGCTTCATCCACAATAAAATATATTTCCTGTAGATATTCTAATGTATAAGCTGCTAAAATCATAATAACACCACATTAGCGCTCATAAGTGCTGTGTTTATGAATAAAGTTTACAAATTAATATTTTGACAATGCTCTTTTGTGGATTATGTGTTTGCTGAATTCCAGAAGAACCTTGGACAGATTCAGAAAAGATGGTTAATCAAATTTTATCAACACGTTTGACCGTTTGTTTCCTTGTTTTTTTTTTGTTTTTTTTTTTGAATGGAATTCTACTTCATGATCTGCAAGCATGTCTCTGGCAACGCATTTCTGGCAGTTTGTCCAAGTAGAGTTACCGTTGTGGAAGTTAATGCTGATTTATCATGATTATGCACTAATTTCAACAGCCCTATTATTATTACTGTTGTTGTTATTAAACGCATCAGCCTCACAGTCATGTGGCTGCTGCTACGCTTTAAAGCTGACCTGAAATAATTTAGAAAAACATACACTGAAGCATGTTCATCTTGATTCAAGGATCTGTCTCACCTGTGCTGAGCCTTCAGATGCTTTATAGGCTCTCCTCAGTTTGGTGAAGGTTCCCTCCATTCGCTCCTGCTGCGACACCTTCAGGGCCGCCTTGAACATCTCAGGTGTATCTGGTCTGGGAGGGATCACCTGCATGGGCTCTTTACCTCCGACCTTTTCATCTGGCTTCTTGTCCTTCGTCAACATCGTCCTGCAGACACACAGAGTGTCCAACACACAGTCCACTTCACTCAGTACAAACATAGCCACCTCCAGCCCACCCCGTCGCTCTGCAGCACCCTGATCTGATCTCATTCTCTGAGGTACACAACCAGGAAGTAGACTGAGCTGCTTAAAGTAGATGAGACAGGAGGGGACAAGGAGACAGGCCCTGGTCTTACTTGGCCTTCTTGCGGAGCAGCTTCTGAGACTCTGGATAATGGACCAGGATCTCTGCCAGGTCCTTCTTGTCCAGGATGAAGAGGTTGGCGAAGCCATGAGCTTTAACGTTGGCGGTCCGCCGGTTTCCCCCCCCTCCTGCCAGCAGGCTGAGAGCAGAGAGAGGGGCAGAGACAGAGCATCACTCCTTCAGGAAAAAAGAGGACTGAGGACCCTATAGAGACCACCAGGTCTAACTTGACCCTATAGAGAGCACCAGGTCTAATCTGAGCCTATAGAGATCACCAGACCTGTACCTGGACCTGTATTTACCCCTAAACCTTGACCTGGACACTGGGAACCCTGACAGGAAGCAGCTCTGACCTGATCTCTCCAAACACTGATCCGGACCTGATGGTGACGAAGACGGTCTGCAGGTCTGGACCCCCGACCACCTGGACCTCCCCCTGTTTGATGATGTACATCTCCCTGCCGATCTCCCCCTGAACACACACCATGTTCACAGATACACTATCAGAAACACACACAAGTGAGACAGGTGTCTCGTGTGTGTAGTGTGTACTTCAGTGTGTACTCCAGTGTGTACTGTGTGTAGTGTGTACTCCAGTGTGTACTGTGTGTAGTGTGTACTCCAGTGTGTACTTCAGTGTGTACTCCAGTGTGTACTGTGTGTAGTGTGTACTCCAGTGTGTACTCCAGTGTGTACTGTGTGTAGTGTGTACTTCAGTGTGTACTCCAGTGTGTACTGTGTGTAGTGTGTACTCCAGTGTGTACTGTGTGTAGTGTGTACTCCAGTGTGTACTTCAGTGTGTACTGTGTGTAGTGTGTACTTCAGTGTGTACTCCAGTGTGTACTGTGTGTAGTGTGTACTCCAGTGTGTACTCCAGTGTGTACTGTGTGTAGTGTGTACTTCAGTGTGTACTCCAGTGTGTACTGTGTGTAGTGTGTACTCCAGTGTGTACTCCAGTGTGTACTGTGTGTAGTGTGTACTTCAGTGTGTACTCCAGTGTGTACTGTGTGTAGTGTGTACTCCAGTGTGTACTCCAGTGTGTACTGTGTGTAGTGTGTACTCCAGTGTGTACTCCAGTGTGTACTGTGTGTAGTGTGTACTTCAGTGTGTACTCCAGTGTGTACGTCAGTGTGTACTCCAGTGTGTACTGTGTGTAGTGTGTACTCCAGTGTATACTCCAGTGTGTACTGTGTGTAGTGTGTACTTCAGTGTGTACTCCAGTGTGTACTGTGTGTAGTGTGTACTTTAGTGTGTACCGTGTGTAGTGTGTACTTCAGTGTGTACTCCAGTGTGTACTGTGTGTAGTGTGTACTCCAGTGTATACTCCAGTGTGTACTGTGTGTAGTGTGTACTTCAGTGTGTACTCCAGTGTGTACTGTGTGTAGTGTGTACTTCAGTGTGTACTCCAGTGTGTACTGTGTGTAGTGTGTACTCCAGTGTATACTCCAGTGTGTACTGTGTGTAGTGTGTACTTCAGTGTGTACTCCAGTGTGTACGTCAGTGTGTACTCCAGTGTGTACTGTGTGTAGTGTGTACTTCAGTGTGTACTCCAGTGTGTACTGTGTGTAGTGTGTACTTTAGTGTGTACCGTGTGTAGTGTGTACTTCAGTGTGTACTCCAGTGTGTACTGTGTAGTGTGTACTTCAGTGTGTACTTCAGTGTGTACTGTGTAGTGTGTACTTCAGTGTGTACTATGTGTAGTGTGTACTTCAGTGTGTACTCCAGTGTGTACTGTGTGTAGTGTGTACTTCAGTGTATACTCCAGTGTGTACTGTGTGTAGTGTGTACTTCAGTGTGTACTCCAGTGTGTACTGTGTGTAGTGTGTACTTTAGTGTGTACCGTGTGTAGTGTGTACTTCAGTGTGTACTCCAGTGTGTACTGTGTGTAGTGTGTACTCCAGTGTATACTCCAGTGTGTACTGTGTGTAGTGTGTACTTCAGTGTGTACTCCAGTGTGTACGTCAGTGTGTACTCCAGTGTGTACTGTGTGTAGTGTGTACTTCAGTGTGTACTATGTGTAGTGTGTACTTCAGTGTGTACTCCAGTGTGTACTGTGTGTAGTGTGTACTTTAGTGTGTACCGTGTGTAGTGTGTACTTCAGTGTGTACTCCAGTGTGTACTGTGTAGTGTGTACTTCAGTGTGTACTTCAGTGTGTACTGTGTGTAGTGTGTACTTCAGTGTGTACTATGTGTAGTGTGTACTTCAGTGTGTACTCCAGTGTGTACTGTGTGTAGTGTGTACTTCAGTGTGTACTGTGTGTAGTGTGTACTTCAGTGTGTACTCCAGTGTGTACTGTGTGTAGTGTGTACTCCAGTGTGTACTCCAGTGTGTACTGTGTGTAGTGTGTACTTCAGTGTGTACTCCAGTGTGTACTGTGTGTAGTGTGTACTTCAGTGTTTACTCCAGTGTGTACTGTGTAGTGTGTACTTCAGTGTGTACTGGGTGTAGTGTGTACTTCAGTGTGTACTCCAGTGTGTACTGTGTGTAGTGTGTACTTCAGTGTGTACTGTGTGTACTCCAGTGTGTACTTCAGTGTGTACTGTGTGTAGTGTGTACTCCAGTGTGTACTCCAGTGTGTACTCCAGTGTGTATTGTGTGTAGTGTGTACTTCAGTGTGTACTCCAGTGTGTACTGTGTGTAGTGTGTACTTCAGTGTGTACTCCAGTGTGTACTGTGTGTCGTGTGTACTCCAGTGTGTACTCCAGTGTGTACTTCAGTGTGTACTCCAGTGTGTACTGTGTGTAGTGTGTACTCCAGTGTGTACTCCAGTGTGTACTGTGTGTAGTGTGTACTTCAGTGTGTACTCCAGTGTGTACTGTGTGTAGTGTGTACTCCAGTGTGTACTCCAGTGTGTACTGTGTGTAGTGTGTACTTCAGTGTGTACTCCAGTGTGTACTGTGTGTAGTGTGTACTCCAGTGTGTACTCCAGTGTGTACTGTGTGTAGTGTGTACTCCAGTGTGTACTCCAGTGTGTACTGTGTGTAGTGTGTACTTCAGTGTGTACTCCAGTGTGTACGTCAGTGTGTACTCCAGTGTGTACTGTGTGTAGTGTGTACTCCAGTGTATACTCCAGTGTGTACTGTGTGTAGTGTGTACTTCAGTGTGTACTCCAGTGTGTACTGTGTGTAGTGTGTACTTTAGTGTGTACCGTGTGTAGTGTGTACTTCAGTGTGTACTCCAGTGTGTACTGTGTGTAGTGTGTACTCCAGTGTATACTCCAGTGTGTACTGTGTGTAGTGTGTACTTCAGTGTGTACTCCAGTGTGTACGTCAGTGTGTACTCCAGTGTGTACTGTGTGTAGTGTGTACTTCAGTGTGTACTCCAGTGTGTACTGTGTGTAGTGTGTACTTTAGTGTGTACCGTGTGTAGTGTGTACTTCAGTGTGTACTCCAGTGTGTACTGTGTAGTGTGTACTTCAGTGTGTACTTCAGTGTGTACTGTGTAGTGTGTACTTCAGTGTGTACTATGTGTAGTGTGTACTTCAGTGTGTACTCCAGTGTGTACTGTGTGTAGTGTGTACTTCAGTGTATACTCCAGTGTGTACTGTGTGTAGTGTGTACTTCAGTGTGTACTCCAGTGTGTACTGTGTGTAGTGTGTACTTTAGTGTGTACCGTGTGTAGTGTGTACTTCAGTGTGTACTCCAGTGTGTACTGTGTGTAGTGTGTACTCCAGTGTATACTCCAGTGTGTACTGTGTGTAGTGTGTACTTCAGTGTGTACTCCAGTGTGTACGTCAGTGTGTACTCCAGTGTGTACTGTGTGTAGTGTGTACTTCAGTGTGTACTATGTGTAGTGTGTACTTCAGTGTGTACTCCAGTGTGTACTGTGTGTAGTGTGTACTTTAGTGTGTACCGTGTGTAGTGTGTACTTCAGTGTGTACTCCAGTGTGTACTGTGTAGTGTGTACTTCAGTGTGTACTTCAGTGTGTACTGTGTGTAGTGTGTACTTCAGTGTGTACTCCAGTGTGTACTGTGTGTAGTGTGTACTTCAGTGTGTACTCCAGTGTGTACTGTGTGTAGTGTGTACTCCAGTGTGTACTCCAGTGTGTACTGTGTGTAGTGTGTACTTCAGTGTGTACTCCAGTGTGTACTGTGTGTAGTGTGTACTCCAGTGTGTACTCCAGTGTGTACTGTGTGTAGTGTGTACTCCAGTGTGTACTCCAGTGTGTACTGTGTGTAGTGTGTACTTCAGTGTGTACTCCAGTGTGTACGTCAGTGTGTACTCCAGTGTGTACTGTGTGTAGTGTGTACTCCAGTGTATACTCCAGTGTGTACTGTGTGTAGTGTGTACTTCAGTGTGTACTCCAGTGTGTACTGTGTGTAGTGTGTACTTTAGTGTGTACCGTGTGTAGTGTGTACTTCAGTGTGTACTCCAGTGTGTACTGTGTGTAGTGTGTACTCCAGTGTATACTCCAGTGTGTACTGTGTGTAGTGTGTACTTCAGTGTGTACTCAAGTGTGTACTTCAGTGTGTACTCCAGTGTGTACTGTGTGTAGTGTGTACTTCAGTGTGTACTCCAGTGTGTACTGTGTGTAGTGTGTACTTTAGTGTGTACCGTGTGTAGTGTGTACTTCAGTGTGTACTCCAGTGTGTACTGTGTAGTGTGTACTTCAGTGTGTACTTCAGTGTGTACTGTGTAGTGTGTACTTCAGTGTGTACTATGTGTAGTGTGTACTTCAGTGTGTACTCCAGTGTGTACTGTGTGTAGTGTGTACTTCAGTGTATACTCCAGTGTGTACTGTGTGTAGTGTGTACTTCAGTGTGTACTCCAGTGTGTACTGTGTGTAGTGTGTACTTTAGTGTGTACCGTGTGTAGTGTGTACTTCAGTGTGTACTCCAGTGTGTACTGTGTGTAGTGTGTACTCCAGTGTATACTCCAGTGTGTACTGTGTGTAGTGTGTACTTCAGTGTGTACTCCAGTGTGTACGTCAGTGTGTACTCCAGTGTGTACTGTGTGTAGTGTGTACTTCAGTGTGTACTATGTGTAGTGTGTACTTCAGTGTGTACTCCAGTGTGTAGTGTGTGTAGTGTGTACTTTAGTGTGTGTGCAGTGTGTCGGGTGTACTTCAGTGTGTACTCCAGTGTGTACTGTGTAGTGTGTACTTCAGTGTGTACTTCAGTGTGTACTGTGTGTAGTGTGTACTTCAGTGTGTACTATGTGTAGTGTGTACTTCAGTGTGTACTCCAGTGTGTACTGTGTGTAGTGTGTACTTCAGTGTGTACTGTGTGTAGTGTGTACTTCAGTGTGTACTCCAGTGTGTACTGTGTGTAGTGTGTACTCCAGTGTGTACTCCAGTGTGTACTGTGTGTAGTGTGTACTTCAGTGTGTACTCCAGTGTGTACTGTGTGTAGTGTGTACTTCAGTGTTTACTCCAGTGTGTACTGTGTAGTGTGTACTTCAGTGTGTACTGGGTGTAGTGTGTACTTCAGTGTGTACTCCAGTGTGTACTGTGTGTAGTGTGTACTTCAGTGTGTACTGTGTGTACTCCAGTGTGTACTTCAGTGTGTACTGTGTGTAGTGTGTACTTCAGTGTGTACTCCAGTGTGTACTCCAGTGTGTACTCCAGTGTGTACTGTGTGTAGTGTGTACTTCAGTGTGTACTCCAGTGTGTACTGTGTGTAGTGTGTACTTCAGTGTGTACTCCAGTGTGTACTGTGTGTCGTGTGTACTCCAGTGTGTACTCCAGTGTGTACTTCAGTGTGTACTCCAGTGTGTACTGTGTGTAGTGTGTACTTCAGTGTGTACTATGTGTAGTGTGTACTTCAGTGTGTACTCCAGTGTGTACTGTGTGTAGTGTGTACTTCAGTGTGTACTGTGTGTAGTGTGTACTTCAGTGTGTACTGTGTGTACTCCAGTGTTTACTCCAGTGTGTACTTCAGTGTGTACTCCAGTGTGTACTGTGTGTAGTGTGTACTTCAGTGTGTACTCCAGTGTGTACTGTGTGTCGTGTGTACTTCAGTGTGTACTGTGTGTCGTGTGTACTTCAGTGTGTACTCCAGTGTGTACTGTGTGTCGTGTGTACTCCAGTGTGTACTCCAGTGTGTACTTCAGTGTGTACTCCAGTGTGTACTGTGTGTCGTGTGTACTTCAGTGTGTACTCCAGTGTGTACTGTGTGTCGTGTGTACTTCAGTGTGTACTCCAGTGTGTACTGTGTGTCGTGTGTACTCCAGTGTGTACTCCAGTGTGTACTTCAGTGTGTACTCCAGTGTGTACTGTGTATCGTGTACCTTCTTACAGACGAAGTCACCTGGCAGGTAAACTACAGACTTGAGTCTCGTCAGCATGTCGAACACCATCTGTCTGTCACAGCCCTGAAGGAGGATCAATAATCAGTGATCATGTAGCTTTATATTCATTGATAGAAGTATTGATCTATAGAAGTACTGATCTATTGATCAATAGAAGTATTGAAGTATTGATCTATAGAAGTATTGATCTATTGATCAATAAAAGTATTGATCTGTTGATCAATAGAAGTATTGATCTAAGTATTGATCTCACGGACCTGAAACAATGCCACTTTACTGACGATGGCGTAGTTCACGTCCACGGCCATATCCAGCCTCATCTTAGCAGGAAGTTGCACGAGCAGCTCCTGTTCATCTGCAGAGAGACTGTTTACTGGACCAGGACCACCAGGACCAGGAGGGACCCTCTCTGTCCTTGGGACCTCTCCACTCTCTAGACCTCTCTACCCTCGAGATCTCTCCACCCTCTGGACCTCTCTACCCTCTAGACCTTTCCACCCTCTCCACCCTCTAGCCCTCTCCACCCTCTCTGTCCTCTGGACCTCTCTACCCTCTAGACCGCTCCACCCTCTCTACCCTCTAGACCTCTCCACTCTCTAAACCTCTCCACCCTCTCTACCCTCTGGACCTCTCCAGTCTCCAGACCTCTCTACCCTCTCTGTCCTCTGGACCTCTCTACCCTCTAGACCGCTCCACCCTCTCGACCCTCTGGACCTCTCCACCCTCTCCACTCTCTAGATCTCTCTACCCTCTAGACCTCTCCATTCTATAGACCTCTCCACCCTCTCCACTCGCTACACCTTTCCACCCTCTCTACCCTCTAGACCTCTCCACTCTCTCTACCTCCTGGATCTCTCCACCCTCTAGACCTCTCCACCCTCTCCACTCTCTACACCTTTCCACCCTTTCTACCCTCTAGACCTACCAACCTCCCCACTCCTTCCTTTATATTTTTGGATGGTGTAGGAAGGTGGAGAACCAAAGAGAACCAGCAGACATGAGGAGAACATCAAACTCACACAGAAAGGCCTCAGGCTGGGATTGAACCCAGAACCTTCTGCTGTGAGGAGACATGATGACCAGTGTGCCTCCCCAGTCCTTTAACATCATGTTATTATGTCTGTTAATGTCCTCCTCGTGTCATTATCGACAGTTTAATTACCTCTCATTGACAAATGATAACTTCCTGATCATTGATCACCTCCGGCTTTGAGTCTGAACTTACCCAGCATGCCCTGGCTCTTCCAGGTGTAGTCGTACCAGGTCTTGATCCGGTTCTGGACCTCTCCAGGGATATTGTAGGAGTTCATGTACTTGACAGTGCTGTCCATACAGGCCCGGTAGTAGTTCTCCCCAGCCGTCGCAGCTCCGACCACGTCTCTCATCTGAGAACCAGTGAGTTAAATGTCATGATTATTATTATTAATATTGGTAAAGATGGTGCCAGAGGTACTGTGTGTTTATTCTGTTTGTCACACTTTCTGCGGATGTATTATCGACAAACATTACTCGATCTGAGACTCACTGCTATAGATCTGGTCAATATAAATCACTATGGACAGCAAACATCCACCTGCTGGATGTCCTGACATCAGCTCCATCCAGCTTCGAGTTCAGTTTGTCTGAGCTGTTTTCACTCAGTGCTGTGTGCTCTGGTTTGTCAGCCTCCTAAATATAACAGATACTTTTAACCGACTTTTCCGCGTCATTTCAAACTGTCACAAACCTCCTGTTGTTTAAAATGATCAACTTTGCACTGAATTCTACAGACTGAAAACTTTCTGCACTTCTTCACTCATAAAGTCACTTCTTCTTATTTCATCTCCTGCTCATGACCTTTAAACACGGTGTGTTTAAAGACATCAGGATCACCCAACGACCCTGTTTCTCCTCAACTTTTTAAGGTTTTTCCCACTGTTGGGCTATATGTACTCAGCATCATTAATAGCAGCTTGTCCTGTAAATTTGAAAAACCTGGACTGGGTCCTGCTATTATGGGAAACGTTAGGCCTATTTCTAAACTGTGCTTCCTTTCCAAGATTTTAGAGAAGGTTGTTTCTTCTCAGCTAATGGACTTTTTAAATTTGCACAGCAGCCATTGTTTCTCCTCGCTAACTTTCGCACACAAATCGAGAAAGTTAGGAGCAAAGCACGGCAGCTGCTCTGTGTGTTGGCTATTTCAACGAGCACAGGTGGCTATTTTTACTCTGTTTTTAACCTGTAGCATTAGCACTGCAGCTACCAAATGTCTGGAGATCGGTTGCAGTGCTAACACTACAGGGACATGTATACAGGCTATCATGCTCCATGCTTCAACTTCAGCTGTGTAGACAAGCCTAATTTGTATGGGCCCGTGTTTACAAAGCAATCCTTCGTGAAATGATGGATGCACACATGCAAAACTTTGGGACGTTCTGGTGGTCCTTGAGTAATTAATATCAGGAGACATTCAACATTCACAAGGCTCATTTGAAGCTAATGTTATACACTTACACTATATTGCCAAAAGTATTCGCTCACCTGCCTGACTCTCATATGAATTTAAGTGACATCCCATTCCTAATCCATAGGGTTCAATATGACGTCGGTCCACCCTTTGTAGCTATAACAGCCTCAACCCTTCTGGGAAGGCTGTCCACAAGGTTTAGGAGTGTGTTTATGGGAATTTTTGACCATTCTTCCAGAAGTGTATTTGTGAGGTCACACACTGATGTTGGACAGAAGGCCTGGCTCTCAGTCTCTGCTCTAATTCATCCCAAAGGTGTTCTATCAGGTTGAGGTCAGGACTCTGTGCAGGCAAGTCGAGTTCATCCACACCAGACTCTGTCATCCATGTCTTTATGGACCTTGCTTTGTGCAGTGGTGCGCAGTCATGTTGGAAGAGGAAGGGGCCAGCTCCAAACTGTTCCCACAAAGTTGGGAGAGTTCCTTTCACTGGAACTAAGGAGCCAAGCCCAGCTCCTGAAAAACAACCCCACACCATAATCCCCCCTCCACCAAACTTTACACTTGGCACAATGCAGTCCAACAAGTATCGTTCTCCTGGCATCCATCAAATCCAGACTCGTCCATCAGATTGCCAGATGGAGAAGTGTGATTCGTCACTCCAGAGAACACGTCTCCACTGCTCTAGAGTCCAGTGGTGGCGTGTTTTACACCACTGCATGCAACGCTTTGCATTGCACTTGGTGAAGTATGGCTTGGATGCAGCTGCTCGGCCATGGAAACCCATTCCATGAAGCTCTCTGTGCACTGTTCTTGAGCTAATCTGAAGGCCACATGAAGTTTGGAGGTCTGTAGTGATTGACTCTACAGAAAATTGGTGACCTCTTTGCACTATGTGCCTCAGCATCCACTGACCCTGCTCCGTCAGTTTACATTCGTGGCTGAGTTGCTGTCGTTCCCAAACACTTCCACGTTCTTATAATACAGCTGACAGTTGACTGTGGAATATTTAGGAGCGAGGAAATTTCACGACTGGATTTGTTGCACAGGTGGCATCCTATCACAGTTCCACGCTGGAATTCACTAAGCTCCTGAGAGCGACCCATTCTTTCACAAATGTTTGTAAAAGCAGTCTGCATGCCTAGGTGCTTCATTTTATACACCTGTGGCCATGGAAGTGATTGGACCACCTGATTCTGATTATTTGGAAGGGAGAAGGAATACTTTTGGCAATATAGTGTATTTGTAATTTGGGTGACTCTGACTACTGTTAACGGTAGCCTCTTTAGCTAGTGCCAGTACGCATCTAGAAGTAAACAGAAGCGCACATGATGTTGTCCCTGGGGGAGGCAACAGAGTTGTAGGTGAACCGGGTGTAGAAGATGGGGTTGAGGGCGCACCGCTGTGGGGTACCAATGTTAGTGATGATGCTGGCTGAAGGCCTGTTGCCGATCCTGACACACTGGTCCAAAAAAGTCAGAAAGTCCAAGGGCCAGTCGCAGAGAATGGGGTTCAGACCAAGAGGTGACAGTTTGTGGAGAATGACTGTGTTGAAGGCAGAGCTGTAGTCAACAAGGAGCATCCTGATGTAGGAGTCCTTGTTTTCCAGGTGTGAGAGGGAATAATGGAGGGTAGCAGCGATGGCGTCTGAGGTGGATCTGTTGGGCCTGTAGGCAAACTGCAGGAGGTCCAGGATGACCGGTGTACTGCTCTGGATGTGGGCCAGCACCACTCTCTCAAAACACTTCATAATGATTGGAGTGAGTAATACTGGCAGGGGCCTCTTCTTGGGTAGGGGGACAATGGACGGTTGTCTGTGTTGTAACTGGAGGTCTCAACACAGGTGTAAAAGGTGCTGAGGTCGTCCGGCAGGCTGTCTGTGAGGCTGAAGCTTTTCCCTGTACTGCCTTTTGGCTGCTATGATGGCTCTCCTGTTGCCTGATCTGAATGCAGCAGAGTGAGCACGCAGCGTACCTGACTGTTAATCCAGGGCTTCTTGTTGGGGAACTTCCAGAAGTGCTGATGTACCCAGTCACATACACAGCATAGTCCTGTACACTGACAGAAGAGTCCTCCAGAGTGGCTGCAGCTTTGAACATACCCCAGTCTGTTCAAGCAAAGCAGTCTTGCAGGGGGGTGCCTTCAGTCTCTGGGGTCCAGAGTTTGATATGTTTAACGACAGGGTTTGTTTGCTTCAGTCTTTGTCTGTAGGCCGGGTACAGAAACAAAGAAATGTGGTCTGAGTGTCCAAAGTGGGGGCGGGGTGCAGCCCTTTATGCACCACGTATAGGACTGTAAATATGGTCCAAGGTGTTCTTATCACGGGTAGGAATGTCCACATGTTGATGATATTTGGGGAATACAGTCTGTAATTTGCACTGGTTGAAGTCGCCTGCGGTGATGAAAACGGCATTAGGATGAGCCGTCTCTAACGTAATGATGACATCATGGAGTTTGCTGAGTGCTGCCGTGGAGTTAACTCGTAGGAAGATGTAAACAGCGGCCAAAAACACCTGAGTGAATTCCCTTGGGAGGTAATAGGGAAGGCATTTCAGCAGTAGAAACTCCACATCTGGCGAACAGTGCTTATAAACAGTCTGTATGTAGCTATTTAGCTACTGACTCTGGTCACTGTAATCCTTGTGCTCTTGTTACCGAACTGCTGTTGGATACAGTGGACCGTGACATCCTAATTTCTCTTTGGAGCAGTTGGGTGGGCATCAGGGGCTCAGCTCTGGACTGGTTCAGGTTAGGGAGTCCCACAGGGGTTAGTGCTGGGCCCTCTTTTATTCTCCTGGCACATCTGTGACGCCCCCAAATCGAGCTGGGTTCCTTGGCTCAAAACTGTTGTTCATGATCAGGTGGTAAAAGTGGACATAGTGCTGAAATTTGACAGCCAGATTAAAGGAGTGGTGAAAACAAGCTTCTTCACCCCTTCAGACCCAGCAGATCTCTCTGAGGGTTTCTAAATTCAGACTGAACCTCAGAGAAGCTCCAGCTCCACATCAGACAGGCCTCCTCACTGTCTACTGTTAAAGTTTCCCTAAAAACCCACCTCTTTTTATTGGCTTTTCAAACCACAGAGGCTGTTAATTTTATGTGCATGTATGTTTTTTCTGGGACAGTCTCTCTTTTAATTACAGTCATGGTCAAAAGTTTACATACCCTTGTAAAGAACATAATGTCATGGCTCTCTTGAGTTTCCAGTTATTTCTACAACTCTGATTTTTCTCTGATAGAGTGATTGGAACAGATACTTCTTTGTCACAAAAACATTCATGAAGTTTGGTTCTTTTATGACTTTATTATGGGTCAACTGAAAATGTGACCAAATCTGCTGGGTCAAAAATATACATACAGCAATGCTAATATTTGGTTATGTGGTAGTCTGAATGTCTTAGTATGAACATTTATAGTTAACGCCTCTAGGGGGAGCTACCTTACTAATAGTGCCACACCTAATGGGAACAGATAGACAGAATAAGAGATCAAGCCACGGGCTGAGGTCAGGTACGGTAGTTGTGTGTGTTGAAGAATAACACAACTCCAGTTTGATCATTGCTACACGGTAGGATATCACAGGTTACATGTCCCTTGGCCATTTTCACTTCAATTAGGCGCTTTTGGTAGCCATCCACAAGCTTCTGGTTTAATCTTTGACCACTCCTCTTGACAGAATTGGTGCAGTTCAGTTAAATTTGTTGCCTTTCTGACATGGACTTGTTTCTCCAGCATTGTCCACATGTTCTCAGTGGGGTTTAAGTCAGGACTTTTCTAAAACCTTAATTCTAGCCTGATTTAGCCATTCCATTACCACTTTTGATGCGTGTTTGGGGTCATTGTCCTGCTGGAACACCCAACTGCGCCCAAGACCCAGGCTTCAGGCTGATGATTTTAGGTTATCTTGAAGAATTTGAAGGTAATCCTCCTTCTTCTCCCATTTACTCTGACACCCATTTACACTGACACCTGTGTTCCAGCAGCTTCTAATTCTTGGCAGATCTGCTTTTTGGTGGTTCTCGGTTGACTCTTCACCCTCCTGACCACTTTTCTCTCAGCAGCAGGTGATAGCTTGCATTTTCTTCCTGATCGTGGCAGTGACAAACAGTGCCATGCACTTTATACTTACAAACAATTGTTTGCACTGTTGGTCTTGGGACCTGCAGCTGCTTTGAAATGGCTCCAAGTGACTTTCCTGACTTGTTCAAGTCAATGATCCGTGCTGAGCTCCTTTGACTTTCCCACTGTAGCGTTTGTGGGCGTTTGTATCCAATGAGCCCTATTTAAATGGTCTCAGAGAAGTCACCAGCTGTAATCACTCATGATCACTCACAAGAAGTTAAGAGGCTCACTTCATTGATACAACTTCAGTTGACCCATAATAAAGTCATAAAAGAACCAAACTTCATGAATGTTTTTTGTGACAAAGAAGTATCTGTTCCAATCACTCTATCAGAGAAAAATCAGAGTTGTAGAAATAACTGGAAACTCAAGAGAGCCATTAGACATTATGTTCTATACAAGTGTATGTAAACATTTGACCACGACTGTATCTTTAGTATCTTCTATTTTACTGGACAACACTTTGGAAACCTTTGTGTTTATTAATGGACCTGTGGTCCACTGACCTGACCGATCATGATGGAGAAGGCAAAGACGCCAACAAAGTAGTTGATGAGCTGGAAGCAGATCTCAAAGACGGTGGTGGGGTCCGGCAGCCCTCCGATGGTGATCAGCGTCTTCACAGCGAAGTAGTAGCAGCGAATATAACTGGGAGAAGAGCAGGAAGCTTCATCTTATTTATTATTATATGTGTTTATTGAAGAAGTTATATATTCGATAGAGTTATTGTATTTCTTAACAGAAAACTCTCTTCAGCAGAAGCTAAGAGAAGCTAACAGGCAGCTAGCAGACAGCTAACAGAGGCTAACAGAAGCTAAGAGAGGCTAACAGAAGCTAACTGAAGCTCACAGAGGCTAACAGGCAGCTAACAGAAGCTAATGGAGGCTAAAAGATAGCTAACACAGTCTAATAGAAGCTAACAGACAGCTAACAGGACCAGCAGCATCATAAAGGCTCTCCTCACGCATTGCCTTTCCCGTTGTAGACCCACTTGGTGGATCCCAGTCCTTCATAGTCGGAGCCCCAGTAGAAGAGACAGGCATTGATGTGCAGAGAGTACAGTAGGTAGGTGGAGGTCCGGATCACCCTGATACACCACCACCACCACAATAATATTTTAATAAAAACAAATGCATGCAACCTCTATAGAAGAGAAAATAGAACTGTTGTATTGTAATGCTGAAATCCGTGACTCCCTGACTCTGTACAGTTTCAAGTCCCACCTCAAAACTCAACTCTTCTCCCTTGCCTTTCCTGATTAATGTCTGGTTTAGGGCCCTTCATCTTCTTCTTTTTTGTTGTAAAGCGACCTTGGGTTCCATGAAAGGCGCTATGTAAATTGAAGCTAACCCTAACCCTCGGCGCACCTGTGCCTTGTGCGTTCGTTGTAAAAGCAGCTTTACGCTTCCGCAGAGGTTAAAAGAACTAACGAGCCAGTTTTTAGAATGCAGGGAGTACAAAGTACAGATATTTGTGTTGAAATGTAGGGAGTAAAAGAAAAAAGTCGTCAGAAAACTAAATACTCAAGTAAAGGACAGATACCTGAAAAATCTACTTAAGTACAGTAACGAAGTATTTGTACTTCGTTTGTACTTTGTTACTTTCCATCTCAGGTAGAGCCTTGCCGTACTGTGCCTGTGGAAAAGCGCCACCTGTGTCCTGTGATGACCTGGACACCTGTCCAGGTGAATCTAACAATAATATGAAGAGAGGGAGAAGACAACACCCCCTGCTGGCAGCCTCACCTGTATATGTAGGCCTTCTTCATCACAGCCTCCATCCTGTCATTAAACTCAAAGAAAGCCATGTACTGAGGAGAGAGGAGACTCAGGATGAACGAGTGACTTAATGAGTGAATGAATGAATGAATTAATGACTAAATGAATGTATGATTGAATGAATTAATGAATAAGTGAAAAATGAAGGAGTAAATGAGAGAGTGAAGGTAAAAGTGATCCTGACCTTCAGCAGTCGAGGGAACCTGAGCAGAGAGTTCACTCCAGTGAAATAGTAGAAGATCTCCATGGGGAACAGACTGAGAACGTCCATCTGCACGATTCAAGAACATCCTGTATGCACTTATACTGTAAATACTGTGTACTACATACTAATTATACTGTCTACTGTATACTATGTACTGTAAATACTGTGTACTACATAGTGATTATACTGTCTACTGTATATTATATACTGTACACTGCAGTACTTTCTATATTGTATGTTAATAACATGTAGTACTCTTCACTGTTTATTAATAAAACACAGTATACTGTATATACTTAAATGCGATAATAATTTTCAGAGCCACTTCACCTCAGTCTGTCAGAGAATACTAAAATCCTCATCCTGATCCTGGACCCTCTGAGGGTGGAGAACCATGGCTTTAGCTCTGCTCTGGGTTGCTTACCTTGAACCTCTCAGTGGTCATGTAGTTTTCCCTCATGTCTTTCTTATCACACTGAAATGAAACAGGTTCAGGTTAAAGGAGCCAGACCACATCAGACCATGTCAGAGCCCATCAGACCAGGACAGACTACAGAGGCAGACAGTGGTGGTCCGGTTGGTCTTGCTGGTCCACCTACCACGACGTCTCCTCCACGGACAAACTGCAGACGAGGCTGGAAGACCAGGATGTCGGTGATGTAGATGAGGTCACAGGTGTAGTCCATCAGAAGCCACAGGTGGATGTTCTCAGGAGTCTGGTAGGGGAACGCCCAGCGGACCGGGATCAGCCAGACGTTCCAGTTCCATGCCGCCACCACACAGAAGAGCCAGATCACATAGATCAGATCTGCAGCAGAAAGACCACATCGACCGGGTCAGATCAGGAGAGACCACAGTAACTAGTACTGTTATTATATTTATTCTATATGATATTCATAGTATATCATTGACATGAAGAGACCAGGATCAGCCAGAGATGATCAGTTCTTCACCTGGCAGTGGTCACAGTGTTAGGACTGATCATCTCAACCAGCAGCAGGATATAAAGTGATCAGAAGGAGATCCATCTACACTGGAGTCCAGGTGAATCCAAACTTTTCTGAACCAAGATCTATATTTTTACTTGAGAGCATGACAAAATCTACAAGATCTACAAGATCTACGAGTCTGAACAGAAAGCTCCAGCTTTTTCACACAGCATTTCTACAAACTGAATATGACCAATCCAAAACCAGTAAAGGAGGCCAGATCAGGAAAATAGAGTTTAATAGAGATTAATAGAGTCTAATAGAGTTTAATAGAGATTAATAGAGTATAGTATAGTTTGTGTTTTACACAAAAAACACAAAACAGCAAGAAAAAAAAATAAAAATGAAAAAAAAAACAATATTGCTAATGAGCAATAGCAGGATACATCACAATAAATAAAACAAATTTAAAACAAGTGCAAAATACACAAGGAACACCCTTTACAAAACAGCAGTTAAATGTTTTTTCTTGTAACACTTTATAGAGATGCAAGTTTTTGTCAGGTGGAAAAAATCATTCCATAGTATCTCTGCCCTAAATCTTATAGAAAACTGCCCTCGGCAAGTAAGAAATTTAGGAAGACGAAGAGCTGAAGATTTACGAGTTAAGTGTGAATTAGCTGTAAAATAAGTTGTGAACTGCTCAGGAATATTTCCTTCGCTAAAAAGTATTTTGTAAGTAAAAACGTTTGAAACATATTAATGTCATAAATAGTGAGAATTTGAAGTCTCTGAAATAACGTGGCAGATGAAGTATATGACACTGATCTGGTTGTGATCTAACAAAGCTTTTGCAGGATCAAAATTTTATGAAGAGTAGTCGGAAAAGTGCTTCCCAAACTATATGAGACAACTATTAAATGATACAATCAAAGAGGCAAGACCCAACTACTTTGCTAAATTAATAGCATCTAATAAGAAGAACCCTAAAGTGTTGTTCGACACTACAAGCGCTATTGTGTCTCCTGTTTCCTTGGCTGCTCCTGTCCCCTGTAAGGCAGACAGCAATGACTTCCTGAACTTTTTTGTTGAAAAGATCGCAGACATAAAAGATAAAATCCCACCACCTTCTCTGTGCAGTACAGGCCATATTGAACTTCCTCTGCATGTCTGGACCTCCTTTAACCCTGTGTGTCTTGAAGACATCTCAGCGCTAGTGGCCAAAATGAAACCCTCTTCTGGCTCTGTAGACTTGCTACCATTTAAGTTATTTGTGAATATCTTTGACAAAATTGGACCGTGGGTGACCAGAATGTTCAACCTGTCACTCTCTTCTGGTGTGTTCCTGTGCACCTTCAAACATGCAACCGTTGAACAGAAACCCAACCTGGATCAGTCAGAAATGAAGAATTTTAGACCCATATCTAAACTCTCCTTTCTGTCTAAAATGTTGGAAAAAGTGGTCTCTTCATAACTTACAAAATTTCTAGAGTCACACAACATTTTTGACACATTTCAATCAGGCTTTCGGAAAAACTACTCTACAGAAACTGCTCTACTGAAAGTGTCCAGTGACATTCTGATGTCTGCCAACTTGGGGAGATGTACAGTGTTGGTCTTGCTGAACCTGTCAGCGGCCTTCGGCACTGTCAACCACCAGATCCTGATAAACAGGCTCCGGGACCAAATTGAGTTGTCGGGTTCAGTGCTTCAGTGGTTCTCTTCATACCTAACCGGTAGGAGTTTTAGTGTATTTGCTAATCACATTATGTCTAAATCAGGCAACCTGCTGTGTGGTGTGCCTCAGGGCTCTGTTCTGGGACCCCTTCTGTTCTTGCTTTATGTTCTTCCACTTGGTCAAATAATCCAGCAGTTCAGTGGCATCTCTTACCACTTATTTGCAGACGATCTTCAGCTGTATTGCTCGTTTAAGACCTCCGAAATCCACAAACTAAGCTCCTTAATTAACTACTTGACGCAAACTAAGCAGTGGTTAAATGACAACAGTCTTTAACTTAACACAGGGAAAACAGAGACACATTATTGCCCTGGATAGTGTCATTCCCACCATTAAGCAACATTTAGGTAATCTGAGTTCCTCAGTCAAAACCAGACTGAGGAACCTTGGGATAATCTTTGATGAAGCCATGTCACTAGATCGCCATTCAAGCAACCTGGTTAAAATAGCTTTTTTCAGCTACGCAATATTGCTAAGTTCAGGCCCATGGTGTCAAAGGATGAGCTGGAAATGATTATTCATGCATTTGTGTCGTCAAGACTGAACTACTGTAACGTCCTTTTCACCTGCCTCAACAAGAAACAGTTGGCCCGTCTTCAGTACGTTCAAAACTCAGCTGCGAGGCTGTTGACCAGTACCAACAGGAGGTCCCACATCACACCAGTCCTAAGATCACTCCACTGGCTCCCCGTTGTCTGTTGGGTCCACTTCTAAATTCCTGGTGCTAACCTTTCGAGCTCTATATGGTCAGGTTCACCATGTATATTGCAGACTTAATTAAGCCCTACAGCTCAGCCCGAAGCCTGTGGTCGTCTGGACAGAACCTGTTGATGGTTCCACGAACTAGTTTTAAAACCCGGGGAGACAGATCCTTTAAAGCCATGGAACCTCACCTTTGGAATAAACTCCCTCTAGAGCTACGTTCACTGGACTCTGTGGATACTTTGAAAAAACACCTGAAGACTTATTTGTTTCAGAAAGCATTCTAGTCTATTCTGACCTAGTGCTGTTTTGATTGTACTCTTTTTCTACCTGTTTTATTTTTATGTTTATATTTTGCTCTTATTTTTATTGATTTAGAGTCTATTTTACTATTTTTTTCTACTTATAGTATCTCACTCATGTATTTTTATTCTTGTGAAGCACTTTGTGACCGCTGTCTGTGAAAAGTGCTGTATAAATAAAGTTTGCTTGCTTGCTTGCTATTTTACAATATGAAAGCTAGGGATAAATTAAACTATAATAGAGAATTTGGAGACAGTTTGTGGTAACAAGATTACTGACCCTCGTCATTATACCAAGAGATTTATGGATTTTTTTTACTGACCCAGTCAGCTCGTTCTCTCCGATTCAAATTGTCATCAACATAAATGCCCAAAAATTTTATACTGGACACCTGAGGCATCTTAGCAGACTCAATTATAATTTTGGATAAATCTTTAAAATATGTTTTTTTTTGCCACTGAAGATAATAAAGTCAGATTTCCTTATATTCAAAGATAATTTATTGAGTCTGAACCACACAGCATAGACAGCTAAGCCAACATTCACATCCTTCATAAGTGAATCAAAATTTGAATTAGAGAGAACAAGGGTTGTGTCATCAGCAAACATTATTGGACATTATTTGAAATATTAGATAAATCATTTATATAGATGAGGAATAATAATGGCCCTAGAATGGAACCCTGTGCCACCCCACAAGGTAATCTAGCTTTGTTAGAAGAGCAACCCTTAACACAAACAAACTGACTTCTATCAGTGACATAATTAGTTAACCATTTGTATGTAACACCATGAAAACCATATTTATACAATTTTGACAATAAGATATGATGATTTACTGTATCAAAAGCTTTTGAAATATCAATGAAAATACTACAAGTATACTCATTGTTTTCAAGTGCACAGTTAACTTTGTCAATCAGGTGAAGCAGAGCC
The DNA here is from genome assembly GCA_029721515.1 of Synanceia verrucosa. Taxonomy (NCBI): domain Eukaryota; kingdom Metazoa; phylum Chordata; class Actinopteri; order Perciformes; family Synanceiidae; genus Synanceia; species Synanceia verrucosa. The sequence goes on from CM056549.1 coordinate 484,170, forward strand.
ATATAAGTGGAGTGATGCTTTCGAAAAACCGTAGTGGTGTTTGTAAAGAATTAAATTAGAATCTAAATGAATCTCTATAGAGTAGAGTTTAATAGAGTCTAATAGAGTAGAGTTTAAGAGTCTAATAGAATCAAAAAGAGTCTAATATAATCTAATAGAATAGAGTCTAATAGAGTAGAGTTTAATAGAGTCTAATAGAGTTTAACAGAGATTAATAGTCTAGTAGAGTAGAGTTTAATAGAGTCAAATAGAGCCTAATAGAGGTTAACAGCGATTAATATAGTCTAATAGAGTAGAGTTTAATAGAGTTTAATAGAGTTTAATAGAGTTTAATAGAATTTAATAAAGCCTAATAGAGATTAATAGAATTTAATAAAGCCTAATAGAATCTAATGGCGATTAATAGAATCTAGTAGAGACTAATAGAGTCTAATAGAGTAGAGTTTAATAGAATCTAATAGAGCCTAATAGAATCTAATAGAGATTAATAGAGTCTAATAGAGTTTAATAGAGTTTAATGGAGTCTAATAAAGTTTAATAGAGTTTAACAGAGTTTAATAGAGTCTAATAGAGTTTAACAGAGTCTAATAGAGTTTAGTAGAGTCTAATAGAGTTTAATAGACTCTAGTAGAGTTTGAGTCTGATAGAATGTAATAGAGATTAATAGAATCTAATGGAGTAGAGTTCAATAGAGTTTAATAGATTCTAATAGTTTAATAGAGTTTAATAGAGTCTAATAGAGTCTAATAGTTTAATAGAGTCTAATAGAGTTTAATAGAATCTAGTAGAGTTTGAGTCTAATAGAATCTAATAGAGATTAATAGAGTCTCACCAGTGAACGGGTCGAAGCTGGAAGGGAAGCGAAACTCCACGATGGCTCTCAGCCAGTTAGGCATCGGAGGAAGTTTGGGAAGTTTGGGAATTTTCACGGGATGACCCAAAATTTCAAAAGGCAGGGCATACTCCTTCTCCTCCTCCTCTTCTTCTGCTGCAGGAGGAGCCTCCTCCTTCTTCTCCTCGGGAGGAGGTGGTGGTGGAGGAGCAGGAGGAACAGCTTTGGTTGGAGCTGCAGAAATCAGAGAGAAGACATGAAGACATGAGGACATGAAGACATGAGGACATGAGAAAATGAAGACATGAGGACACAAGGACATTTGAGGAGCCAGAGTTCTCACAAGCTGAAGGACTGTCCTCCTCAGACTCGTCTGGGTCCACCAGCCGGTCTCTCTGACGCTCCGTTCGACCCTTAAAAAGCCGGACTAGTTCACTGAGACGGTCCTGGACCACCACACTGCCGACACTGGCTGCTGACAGAGGACGAGTCCTGCAGGGGCACAAAGGACAGTCAGCACTGAGGACAGATGACAGAGAGGACAAAGGTGGAACGGCTCTCTGTGGTTTGTCTCACTCATCATCTGCAGTCAGCAGGTCTCCCTGACTGGTCCAGGTCTTCAGACCAGTCCTGGACACATCCTCATCGTCCTCATCTGCAGACACATCACCTGCAGTACTGAGGAGGAGGACAGACATGATAAATGATGATACATGATAAACAGGTTAACAACATAAAGAGGGTTAGGGGAACAGCTGCCGTCATCTTTGATAATCTTATTGATCAGTGATCAGTGGTCCAGCAGACCAGAACTGGTACATTTGAGACCAGAATAAAAGAGATGAGCTTCATCTTAAACCAGGGCTTCGTCACCACAGAGACAACTTATGGTCTGTGGTACTTTCTACTAGCTGAAACACTGTGCAGTACTTGTTGGCCAGTAGTTGTAGTGCAGTACTTGTGGTGCAGAACTTGTCTTGCAGTACTTATTGTCCAGTAGTTGTGGTGCCGTACTTGTTGGCCAGTAATTGTGGTCAGTACTTGTAGTACAGTACTCATTGTGCAGTACTTGTAGTCCGGTACTTGTAGTACAGTACTTGTGGTGCAGTACTTGAAGTCCAGTACTTGTGGTGCAGTACTTGTGGTACAGTACTTGTAGTACAGTACTTGTAATGCAGTACTTGTAGTGCAGTACTTGTGGTGCAGTACTTGTATTACAGTACTTGTAATGCAGTACTTGTAGTGCAGTACTTGTGGTGCAGTACTTGTGGTGCAGTACTTGTGGTGCAGTACCTGTAGTGCAGTACTTGTAGTGCAGTACTTGTAGTGCAGTACTTGTAGTACAGTACTTGTAATGCAGTACTTGTGGTACAGTACTTGTGGTGCAGTACTTGTACTGCAGTACTTGTAATGCAGTACTTGTGGTGCAGTACTTGTGGTGCAGTACTTGTAGTGCAGTACTTGTAGTACAGTACTTGTAATGCAGTACTTGTGGTACAGTACTTGTGGTGCAGTACTTGTACTGCAGTACTTGTAATGCAGTACTTGTGGTGCAGTACTTGTGGTGCAGTACTTGTAGTGCAGTACCTGTAGTGCAGTACTTGTAGTGCAGTACTTGTAGTGCAGTACTTGTAGTACAGTACTTGTAATGCAGTACTTGTGGTACAGTACTTGTGGTGCAGTACTTGTACTGCAGTACTTGTAATGCAGTACTTGTGGTGCAGTACTTGTGGTGCAGTACTTGTAGTGCAGTACTTGTAGTACAGTACTTGTAATGCAGTACTTGTGGTACAGTACTTGTGGTGCAGTACTTGTACTGCAGTACTTGTAATGCAGTACTTGTGGTGCAGTACTTGTGGTGCAGTACTTGTAGTGCAGTACTTGTAATGCAGTACTTGTAGTGCAGTACTTGTGGTGCAGTACTTGTAATGCAGTACTTGTGGTACAGTACTTGTGGTGCAGTACTTGTACTGCAGTACTTGTAATGCAGTACTTGTGGTGCAGTACTTGTGGTGCAGTACTTGTGGTGCAGTACTTGTAGTGCAGTACTTGTGGTGCAGTACTTGTGGTGCAGTACTTGTAGTACCTGAGCTTTGACAGTGGGACACTCAGGTTGCAGTAATTTGGTTCTGGGGTTGTGATAATTTTAGGGATGTTCAGGCCTCTTCCCTGACCCACACCCTGATCCTGATCCTGATCCAGAGCCTCCACCCTCAGGGCTGGAGCTCCACCTGTGGGATGGAGGAGACCAACAGGAGCAGATTATTGATTATACATCGGATGCTGCCCTTTAAATTAATATAAGTATTGGGGTGTTCTGCTCTCACCTCCACCTGCTGACGCGTTCACCTGAGAAAAGAGAGTTAAAACAATAATTAACATCTGCATTCATAATAAGTTATATGTCATTGACACTATTTGTTATTTATTTTTTCGTGTCTTTTTAATTGTTATGAGCATCACACATCACTTTTAAACACTAAGGGCTCTGTTTTCATAGACATCACAAGTCAGGCGGTGTTCTGTCAGATTCTGCTGCCCATTGAAATTTACTAACCCTAACCCTGCTGTGTTTATTTCAGTCTTGTCATTTTGTCCTGTCCTTTCCTGTTTTATTTTGAAATTAACTCCTTATTATCTCCCTCTCATTTCAGCTTTACAACATCCTGCCCTCCCGTTTCCTGCGTCTGGTGATTGTCTGACCCTGCCCTGTTAGTTTCCAGTGTATTAATGTCTACGTCTCCCACCTTTCTGTGCCAGTACTTCTTGTGTTTCGACCAAGCTATCCGCCTGTGTTGAGCTGTTTTTTTATTTTGTCACTTTGTTGGTCTAATCTAGTCTGTAGCCTTTGTCTTGTAAATTTGTCAGAGTAGTGTTTGATCTCCTCACCATTGGTGAGTGTCCTCAGTTTAAATCGTTAGTTAATTTAATTTTCTTCTTGCCGTTGATAAGAGAATAAGAGTTTTTGAGTTCATCCTTTTGCAGATCAGCCTTTTTTTGTTTCCTTTTTTTGTTTCAGTAGTCAGCTTAGTCATTGTCCGTGTGCCTCAGTGCCAGAGTACTTCAGTTATTAGATAATATTTCATAGCCATAGAGCCTGAGTTGTTTTGTTGTTAGTTAATCTTTTATAGCTTTAAAGCCAGTGTCTTTATTTTCTGCGGGTAGTTATTTAGTTAGCCTTCTACTGAAGTGATTTTGTGTTTTATCAGGTCTGAGTGTTTAATCCTCCCTGTGGTTTCATTTGCCTCGGGTTGGGGTGTCTCAGCCATGTTCTAACAAATCCTACTGCTCAAGCATCCTAGACCTTAGGGTTCGTTAGGGGTGATGCTAGGGGTGGGGCTAAACAGCTTGGAAAAAGCAGTGGTAGCTCAATCTGACGGAACACCAGTGTATCCTGTTTTTCATGCCGGCTCAAGGCCACTGCCTGTTCATCTGTTTGGTCAACAGTCTGCACCAGCAGAGGGAGTGTTGGTGGAGATGAGTCTGGTGACAGGAGGTCGACCTGCACTGCTCAGACCACCTTTACCTGCTGCGGCAGTCAAACGCCGCTGGTCTAGCAGGATTTTGAAGGATCTGATCAAATGTGCAGGCGGACAGATGTTGAGCTCAGTGGACAGGTTTGATAATGTCAGATGTATTTCATTAATAAATATGTGAACAACAGTCATCAAACAGTCTGAATCATTGTAAAAATCAATGCATTAAATTCTTGATCTCCTTTTAAGGAAACGCGCCGTGATGCACAGAAAATGGTCTGGAGAGGGTACTGGACTGGTTTACCTGGTCTGGAGGGGATACTGGACTGATTTACATGGTCTGGAGGGGGTACTGGACTGGTTTACCTGGTCTGGAGGGGGTACTGGACTGATTTACATGGTCTGAAGGGGGTACTGGACTGATTTGCATGGTCTGGAGGGGATACTGGACTGATTTACATGGTCTGGAGGGGGTACTGGACTGGTTTACCTGGTCTGGAGGGGGTACTGGACTGATTTACATGGTCTGAAGGGGGTACTGGACTGATTTGCATGGTCTGGAGGGGGTACTGGACTGATTTACATGGTCTGGAGGGGGTACTGGACTGATTTGCATGGTCTGGAGGGGGTACTGGACTGATTTACATGGTCTGGAGGGGGTACTGGACTGGTTTACCTGGTCTGGAGGGGGTACTAGTGTTATGCTCTGTCTGTCTGTTTTGTTTAGTTCAACATTTTTGTCTTGTCCTTGCATGTTGTTTTGTCTCTTCCTGTTTTATTTTGAAAGTAAGCCTGTCTCCCTCTTGCTTCAGATCGCTTTGCTTCCTAGCCCTCTGTTTTCCCGCGTCTGTGATTGTGAAACCTCGCCTAATTGTTTCCACCTGTGTCCCCTTACCTCCTGTATAAATAGTCTTGTCATTTGTATGTTTGTGGCGAAATTGTCATGTCCCTTTGTCTGTTTCGAGTCCTGTCTCCAGTATCCAGTGTTCCAGCTTCCCTGACCCTCCAGTGCTTTTTGTTTGTAAGTTTGTTAGCCGTAGTGCCCATTTTTGGTTTCTAGTTTAGTTTCTGTATATTCCTAGTAGATCGTCAGTGTGAGTTGAACCTGGTAGTTTGTATAGTCTGCCCCCTCTAGTGTAGAGTGAGTGATTTGTTTTTGGAACTTTTGTAGCCTTAGTTTATTCCCTCCTCATTGTGTATGGGTAATAGGTGATCTTTTGTTTTGTAAGTTTCATAGCTTGATCAGTTTAGTCAGTTTCCCCGAGTGTACCTGTCTCTAGCGCCTTTAGTTTTCCCCTTAGCTTTCCCCTTAATTCTTGTAGCCTCCTTTGTGAGAGATTTAAGTTGTATTTAAAGGGTGAAAGTAGAGAGTAGTTCAGAGCAGGGTCTCCTGGTGATACACGTGACTCTCCATTCCCCTGCTGGAACACTGCTCTCTGTCCTGTACCTTGTGCTCAAATGAAGTCTTTTTGGTTGCACCCAGCTTCTGTCTCAGAGTTGCGCATTTGGGCTCTCCTTGTCATGATGCGTCTGTTTGTTTGACTTAAGTTAACCATTTTTGTCTTGTGCATACATGTTGTCTTGTTGTTTCCTGTTTTATTTTGAAATAACTGAATGTTCCCTCTCGTTTCAGATTCACACTTCCCCTTCCTCCTGTTTCCTGCGTTTTGTGATTGTCTGACCCCGCCCTAATTGTCTCCACCTGTTCCCCATCACCTCATGTATAAATAGTCCTGTCTTCCCTTGTCTCGATGTGTGATTGTCATGTTCCCTGCGTCCATGTGTTCCTCGCTCCCTCGTTTGCCTTCCACGTTTTCCAGCTTCCTCGTGCCTCCAGTGGTAAATTTTTGTTGGAATTTTAATAGCCTTTGGTTTTGTTTTCGCCAGAAGAATCCTCTTAGGAGTTGATCCTAGTTGACCTTAGTTTTTTGTTGTAAGCCCCGTGCCCCTTAGCCCACAAGAAGAATCCTCTTTGGAGTTGATCCTTGTGTTTTTTGTTTGTGTTTTGTTAGTAGGTTTTGGTAATTCCCTCCTCTTGTGCAGAGTTGTAGGTGTCCCGTTTATTTCCTATATTTTGCCGCCTTATCCTAGTTGCACTCCATTTCCCTTTGTAGTGCCCCTTGTTAGTTTCCCTCCTTTTTTCTCCGTTAGTGTGCTTAGTGCTTTAACTTTTTACAGCCTCATCCAGCTAGCGTTTCCCTTTTCTTTTACAGGTAACGCTAAACTGTTTTCCCTCTCGGCTTTGAGAGTGGGTTTTTGTTTTCCCCCCGTTAATAGTAGAGAGTGTAGGGATTCCCCAAACGCGCGCCTCCACCTGCCCGGTGGCGTGTGGCCGTGCTCCACCTCCCTGCTGGAATACCGTGCCTGATTATCCTGTTAATTCAAATAAAGACTCTTGTGAGAACTGTTACCCTGTCTGTGAGTCGTGCGTCTGGGTTCCTGGGCATGGCTCCTTGTCACTCCTAAAATGGAGCCCTGACAACTAGACTGGTTTACCTGGTCTGGAGGGAGTACTGGACTCTGCAGGTCTCTTTTCTCTGATGCTGGTTCAACTTCTGTCGATGAAGAAGTGGCTTTATGTTCAGATGGACAGACGTCCATCAGACTCCTGCAGGAGGACCAGAATGAAGAGAAAGGGGGAAAAAGTGAAGGAAGAGCAGAATAAAGAGGAGGAGGAGCAGAACAAAGAAAATAAAGAGGAGTTTTCCCTCTAGAACTATGACAGAAGGTGGAGTCTAATATAAATATCAAGATGATGTGCAGGATAATAGTAGGACTATAGAATAGTATAATAACAATAATGACTATAATACTGTAATATATATGTATAATAACTATATCAGAATAGGTATTTATATATATATATATAAAATACATGATAGATCATAATAAATCAACAATGTTTATAACTGGGGATGGGTATGAAAAAAATCCAACCTCCCTTTTGAGGTCAGGCCTGATGGAAAGAAAAAAGAGGAGACACTGAGAGGACACTGAGGACACAATGAGGACAGTTTTCTGCACTCAAGCAGTCAGATCTTAACAGATATTCTGAGCTTACTGGTCACTGGCTTTCTTCTCCTCCTCAGGACAGTTTCCTGTGCTGTCATCACTCTCCTGCAGGTTCTGCAACCTGTACAGTGTGCAGCAAGGGACAAAAAGAGGTCAGAGGTCAGACAGGTCAGAGATCAGAACGTAAAGTGTCAGAACGTCAGAGACTCATTAACTCACTCCGGCTCGTCCTCGTTCTCCTCCTCCAGGATGTTAGGCAGTCTGTGGACAACAGGAGGACAGTAGGAGGACAGGAAGAGGACAACAGTGGGACAGCAGAAGGACAGAGTCTCAGATCCAGGTCAGACTGGTTCAGCTTCAGGATACCTGGAGTGGAAACAAACAGCTGATGGTTTGACTGGACATGTAGGACTTACTGCTCATTGGACTCTGGCAGTGTTTCTATGACGATCTTGGCGGCGTGCTCCACCTCCAGCTGCCGGGCTGCCTCCTCCGCCGCCTTCCTGGCCATGTCCTCAGCGATACGAGCCGCTTCCAGGCGGTCTTGCTGCAATCTGAACAACAGGAAATGCTCTGGTCGGACAGGCTACACGAAACCATCTGCAGGTCCTGGTCCCATGAGAACAAACAGCAGACCTGTCCATCCTCAGGGTCCTGGAGGGACACAAGGAACAGAACCAACCTGTCCTCCATGTGGACCAGAACCATCCCCCCAGCCTCCTTCCTGATGCTGTCCATCAGTAGAAAGGACTGATCTTCCAGGGTCTGTCCAGGTCCCCCCTGAAACCCAGCAGAGACAGTCTTCATCACCATGGTCCCCTCAGTATATATATTTATATATAAATACATATTTAGGCTGTCAAACGATTACATTTTTTTAAACAGATTTAATCACAGGTTGTAGATTAAGTTCAATTAATCACGATTAAATATCAGTCATTTTAATCTATACAGTATTAATTGTGTTTCATTTTGCAAACAGGAAGAAAGGAATATATCTTCACTGAATGTGTTTATAAAACACCTTTAACAGTTTCAAGAAAACAACTAGAAACAACTGAACACCATTTTGTCTCGAAGAGTTTCTATGGTTCCTTTGCTCTGCTCTGAATCAGAAACCAACTTGTTACAATGTTGCAAATTGCCTCAAGTTTGGTTTGTGTTCACACAGCAGCGTTCACAAACGGACCACAATGTGTGATGCCCGAGGAAACGGCTCTCTAATTGGTTGGAATTTAAGTAAACAAAGACGAGCAGACTCCAGAGCGCTACTTTTCAATTTTACAATGGAGATAAAGCTACGCGGGTTGCTCTTGGTCCTGGTCATTGTGTATCACTGTAGGCAAACAGTACAGTTTGAAAATGAGGCAAGGCTGAGGCTGGAAAATAATGTCATGATGCATTGGAGTCACTGACGATGCTTATCAAGACAGTTGAGGTAGAGGCGCGCATTAATCCTCCTAAATTGTGACATGCTTATCACCCGAAAAATATTTCCGCAGATCCATCAGGTACTGCGATGAGGTGGACTTGTACAGGGTGTACCCTGCCTTCCGCCCTAAGACAGCTTCCCCCCCGACCCTATGATAAGCGGTAGATAATGGATGGATGGATCCATGGATCCATCAGGTATGCCTGAAATCTTCACCTCAGCCTTCACCTGCAGTTGGGTCAGATCGAGGTTGGATCATTTTCTGAACACAATCAAACTGCACCAGAGTTTGTTTGGAACCGGATCAAGACCACCTCTTCAATGGGGTCTTGGTCCAGTTGTTTTGGTCTGCACCCGAGTGCGATTGTGTTCACACCTTCCCAAACAAAAAAAAAACTAAGGGGGTAAACGCTCCAGGATTCAATTCAGCTGAACCAAACAAGACAGGTGTGAAAACGCCTTTAGTTTGAATCAATCATTTCTCATCATCAATCCACCATCGTTCGTCTATCTGCTCTTCTATACCTGGTCATCAGGGTTGAATGATGCTGTGTCTCCTCAAGTTGGAGACTATAGAAGTGGCTATTTGGTGACTGTGGGAGCTCCTAAACTGCTCAGGAAGACTTGATCAAGCTGATAATCAATGAGGGGTGATTGATGGAGTTTATTAGTGGATATCAGTCAAACATTGGATATATAGCCTTTACAGGTGAACTTCATTTGACCGACTTTAACCTTTTGAATGCACATGCGCAGTTGTGCAATATTTCAGTATTTATTGTATAACATGCTGTTCTCTAACAAGATGATTATCCACAAAAATCACAACAAGTGATCCATGAATCAACCACTAAATGTTCTGGTTCTATGACAATTTGTATTTAATCAGTCCTCTTCATCATTTGGTCACATTTTGACATCATGAGACCAAGACGATGCTGAACAATGGATCATCAGTACCTGGTCACTGAGAGGCTTCAAACAGGAAGTTGGAAGTTTCCACTGATCTTAGAATGTCACAGAGTGTCTTCAGCAGGTTGTAACAGAGACACAGAGACACTGGAAGAGTCACAGAAAGACACAGAAGTGGACGTCCTTTGGACACATCCCATGCTGATGACCGCCTCGTTGTGAATAGATGGTGAATACCACTCAACTCCAGGCACGTTTAAGGGAAGTGAGAGGCACCAAGTGTCTCATCAGACCATTGAAACCGCTTACATCAGCATGGTCTGCATGCTAGACGACCTGAAAGGGTACCTGAACACACCAGCAGACACAGCTTCATCGTCTGGCATGGACAGGGAGTGTTTGAGCTGGACAAGGAACCAGTGGGCCTCAGTGCTGTTCTCTGATGAGCAGAAATGATGGCTGCCAACGCTGCTGGAGATGTCAAGGAGGACGTTATGCATCATCAGCCTTTGGAGGTGGTGGTGTTACAGTCTGGGCAGGTGTGTCCAGTCAATACAGAACTGATCTACACCTTGTGAACGGTACTGTGACAAGCCGACACTACCTGAATAACATCATTAATCCAGTCATTGTGCCAAACCATGAGCAGCACAGGCTTAATTTCATCTTCATGGATGACAGTGTCCAGCTCATTGAGGTCACATCATCAGGGAACGGCTGCTGGAGGCTGGGTACATCAAATGGAGAGGCCTGCACTTTCTCCACACCTGAAGCCCACAGAAAACCTGTGGGATCAGCTGAGTCATCATGTAGAGGGTCGTAACCCCAGAATATCAATGAAGAGTGGAATACCATGACTCAGCAGAAAATAAGTCGACTTAGGTACAGCATCAGACGTTGTCAAGCTGTAATTGATGCTCAAGGACACACGGCACAAAGTTATTGAGACATTGACATTTCTTGTTGTGGTATACCTACCACTGTTAGTTTTTTGTGTCAATAAATTATTTGAGATGAAAAAATTACAATTGCATGCTTCTACTTAAGCTAAATGCCCAATTTTCATGATATAATATCACTGTAGCATCAACTTTTTACATTTTCCATAAAGTTCACCTGAAAGTGCAAGATGAGTAGTGTATGAACAGCCTATTTCAGTTTAATGGTTGTTTGCAATAAATTATATATTTTTTGTCTCAATCCCCTTTCTTCTTTTTGCATTTTGAACCTTCTTAAGATCCAACAGTGCAAAATGTAAATTCTTATACATTTTTTAACTGGTCTTAAAATTTCAGGAGTCTCTCTATGTCTCTCTATACGTATGTAAATATATATGATCATACTGATGCTGAGGAAAGATGGGACAATGTGACGATGAATGAGCCTGGTGAGTGATAAAAACCACATGATCTTCCACTACATGCCACTCCTCCTGACTCATACATATAGAGAAAATATACTGCCACCCGTGGAGACCTGATGCCACTCATGAAAGAAAAACAAATGTGAGATGTGGCTCCTATACAGTATATATCAGTATATATTTACAGTGTATGCAGAACATATCAGTATGTGTTACAGGTGGACTTGGACTCACCAGATTGTCCTCATCTTGTCCCACGTCCTCCAGAACCAGGTCCGTCTTCTTCTGGATGATGCTGACTGAACACCAAAGGCATGAAGGACTGAGGATTATCTCACAGACAGCTACTGGCAGTTAGCTCTTTGCTAAAGCACTGGCTGGGCTTGGCTAGGCTAGGCTAATCCCAGAGGTCTGCGTCCATGTTTGTTTGCTGTGTAATTTCGTGTAGTTTTTTTCTGGCAATAATGCGTGTTGTGGTGCAGAGGTTAGCACTGTCTCCTCATAGCAATAAGGTACCTGATTCACGGTCCTCTGTGTGGAGTTTGCATGTTCTCCTCATGTCTGCATGGGTTCTCTCTGGTACGCCTGCTTTTATGTATGTGTGTATATATATATATATATATATATACACATATACGTATATATATATATATATACGTATATGTGTATACGCGTATACACGTATACGCGTACGTATACGTATATATACATATATATATATATACACTATATTGCCAAAAGTATTCGCTCACCCATCCAAATAATCAGAATCAGGTGGTCCAATCACTTCCATGGCCACAGGTGTATAAAATCAAGCACCTAGGCATGCAGACTGCTTTTACAAACATTTGTGAAAGAATGGGTCGCTCTCAGGAGCTCAGTGAATTCCAGTGTGGAACTGTGATAGGATGCCACCTGTGCAACAAATCCAGTCGTGAAATTTCCTCACTCCTAAATATTCCACAGTCAACTGTCAGCTGTATTATAAGAATGTGGAAGTGTTTGGGAACGACAGCAACTCAGCCATGAAGTGGTAGACCACGTAAACTGATGGAGCGGGGTCAGTGGATGCTGAGGCACATAGTGTGAAGAGGTCACCAACTTTCTGCAGAGTCAATCGCTACAGACCTCCAAACTTCATGTGGCCTTCAGATTAGCTCAAGAACAGTGCACAGAGAGCTTCATGGAATGGGTTTCCATGGCCGAGCAGCTGCATCCAAGCCATACATCACCAAGTGCAATGCAAAGCGTCAGATGCAGTGGCGTAAAGCACGCCATCACTGGACTCTAGAGCAGTGGAGACGTGTTCTCTGGAGTGACAAATCACGCTTCTCCATCTGGCAGTCTGATGGACATTATGGGTTTGGTGGTTGCCAGGAGAATGATACTTGTCGAACTGCATTGTGCCAAGTGTAAATTGGGTGTAGTGACTTGGGCTGGGAATCGGTGGGTCGCCAGTTCAAGTCCAGGTCGGACCAAAATGTGGAGAGTGGACTGGTAGCTGGAGAGGTGCCAGTTCCTCCTCCTGGGCACTGCCGAGGTGCCCTTGAGCAAGGCACCGAACCCCCAACTGCTCGGGGCGCCTGGATAAGGGGCAGCCCCCTCACTCTGACACCTCTCCTCTAATGCATGTGCATGTGTTTGTTTCATGACTTGTGTGTGTAATGTGCAACTGAAAAATATATGTATATATACTAACAGAGTGAAAAAATGTAATTTCCCTCATTGAGGGATTAATAAAGGAATTCTTCTTCTTCTTCTTAAAGTCTGGTGGAGGGTTAAGGGTTAGGACATCATATTGAGCCCTATAGATTAGGAATGGGATGTCACTTAAGTTTATATGTGAGTCAAGGCAGGTGAGCGAATACTTTTGGCAAAATAGTGTATATAAATATATACACACACATCCACTTTGATCATTGATTGACTGATTGATTCCACAACAGACTCTGAACAAAGATTTATGTTTCCCCACTTTCTTTATTTACATGAACATTAATCAACAAGCTTTCATAAGATCGTTGTCATTGTTTTTCGCAAAAGGAAAGTTTGTCTAGATCTAGTCCAGATTTCAGATGTGTCTCTCACATCTGATGACGCAGCAGCAGAATAATCCCTACTGGCTCCAGTCTGAGGTTTATGTCCTAAAACAGGACTGTCCAATAGTCCTGTCAGATCTAGATCCAGATGCTCTGGTCACCACTGGGGATCAGAGACTGAATCCAGTTCTGTAGTCTCACTCAGCGTCTTCCAGTCTGTCTTCCTGTCTGTCCTCCTGTCCTTCAGTCTGTTCTTCAGTCTGTCAGTGATGAGGAGGGCTCTATCTTCTCTTATTTTAAGGGGCTCATGCCATCTTTCCCCCTGAAACAGAAGGAGAAGAGAGCAGAGCAGTTAGAGTCCTCCTCCTCACTGATACCAGCCCCTGCTGATCAATATCCTTCCAATCATTTCCTTCCAATCAATACCCTGTTGATCAATATTCTGCTGATCCATATGCAACCGATCAATCAACCAACCAATCAAGGATTCAATGATGACATCACAATGACATCATAGTGACATCAAAGGGTGAAATGTCTTGCTGAGGCAAGGTGTTCCTGATGAAGTGGCCACTGAGAGCTTATTTTGTCTGAATACTGACGGATAAAGGCTGTACTCACTGTGGTGCACCTTGTCATCACTTGAATCCTGCAGGAGGAAAACACAAAGAAGAAGAATGAAGATGATGATGATGATGAAGATGACATATGAATGACTCACCAGCTTCTGGACAGGCTGAGGCAACATGCGGCTGATCTCACTGATGATCCATCCCATCATACTGCTGACACAACACACAACTGTTAGCGTCTGTGCTAACACTTTACTGCGTTACGCTAGCATTAGCACGTGTTAGCTTATGAGAGCTGCTCCTATGTTCCTACCGTAGTATTCAGATAGGAGAGCTACTGCTAACGATGTCAAGATCACTCCTCTAGATTAGCTTACCTATCTATCTATTTCTTGCTCACAATGCAACATATTCAACCAGTTCAACAGGAAATCAAAGTAAAATGTTTAGTTACATTCATGCTTCACTTAATAAGACAGTCAGTGGCACAGACCATAGGGTCAGTCTAGGGAAGAACTAACTCCAGATCCTACTCGTGGTCCTGGTCCTGGTCCTGGACCTGGACCTGATCCTGGACCTGGTCCTGGACCTGTCCTCTGAGACTCTCTCCCTCCTACACTCCTTACAGAGTATATTGCTCATTACACCTGAAACGAACACTGTACTCACTTCTCTGTGTCAGTGGATGGTTTCGGGGCTGGAGGAGTTTTTGGTGGATCGGGCTTTGGTGGTGGATCTGGTTTTGATGATGGATCAAGTTTTGATGGTGGATCAGGTTTTGATGGTGGATCAGGTTTTGGTGGTGGATCAGGTTTTGGTGTGGGAGCCTCTGCTGTATAAAGAAGCATCAGACTCTCAGAAACAGAAGGTAATAAATCTGTCTGTGATGATGGTCGGAGGCTAACCTGGCTTTGAGCAGACCTGGACCTCTGGCTGAGGAACCACCATCTCCAGACCCTGTTTGATCCAGTTCATCATCCTGCCAGTCACATGATACCAATGTTACATAACACCATTAAGTATTATTGTAGTCCACCTGCAGAGACCTTTTAACACTCACCTGGGTGGGCGTGGCTTGTTGTCCTCTAGGTCTGGCCCCGCCTCCATCAGGGTGACCTGAGGCTCTGCAGCTGAGAGAAACCACACTCATTATCTGCTCCTGGTCTGAGTCTGGGTCTGGGCCTCTGCTCCTGGTCTGAGTCTGGGTTTGGGTCTCTGCTCCTGGTCCGAGTCTGGGTCTGGGTCTCTGCTCCTGGTCTGAGTATCTGCTCTTGGTCTGATCCAGTCTCTGCTCCTGGTCTGAGTCTGGTTCTAGGTCTCTGCTCCTGGTCTGGTTTCTGCCCCTGACCTGAGTCTGGGTCTCTGCTCTTGGTCTGGTCTGGTCTGGTCTCTGCTCCTGGTCTGAGTGTCTGCTCATGGTCTGGTCTCTGATCCTGGTCTGGGTCTCTGCTCCTGGTCTGTTATGGTCTTTGATCCTGGTCTGGTCTCACCTTTCACCGCTGGCTGATGCACCTGTAGAAAAACAAACATACCAGGTCACATGACCAGTGCTAAGAAAATGCTAACATAGCTGATGTGCACATGCTAACATTGTATATTGGCCAGGGAGCAAAGCTAGCTACATTAGCTAACATTAGCATTAGCTTCACATTTGGTGTCTGGTTATTTCCTGTACTGAGGAGTTGGCGTTAGCCTTAGCATCAGTCTTAATTAATCTAGATTCTTGGATTGTGGACTGATCTGAAGGTCTGTTGTCTGACTGTACTGATCTACTTCCTGTAGTGGTGGTTGATGTACCTCTGTGGGTGGATTAGCTACCGGCGGTTCAGATGGCAGTGTTTCCTTCCTGGTCAGATCAGGCTGAGGGACGACTTTCTCCAGACCCTGAGCGATCCACGCCATCATCCCTTTTCTGAAACCAGAACACAGTGCTGAGGACTCTACTGGAGGACTCTAGTGGAGGACTCTACTGGAGGACTCTAAAGGAGCACTGTAGCATATCAGTGAGCATAAAATAATGAACTTAACTCTTCTCATTTCTGAGTATCTCCCCAGGAAATCCATCTGACACTATGTGGCACCTAAATGCTTAAGGTTTAAGTTTTATGACTGGCAAAATAAACAGATAAGACCAGTTTCTCCTCTCTGACCCAAGGAACTCCAGGACATACACCAGGAGGAGGAGTTTATTGCCCCACATTCCTGCTTTAATCCTGCCAGACACATCCAAAGCTTAATGTGGCCTCTTCCTTTCTCCCTGCCTGGAACAGAACATTACATTTAGATTTTAATGGTTATCTATGCTTTCATTCCTCAGCTACTGTCATATAAGTATCACTGTTACAATGTCAAACATCAGTCTCCACATAGATCCTCTTCCTTTTCCTCCTTCTGATAAGGACTAAATGTGACATGTGGGATTGGTTGTGGATTAAGTCTACAGACACAATCATACATAGATCTGCCTGTTGTAGTACACCTTCCTATATGCTCTGATACCATGGTTCATCTGTGTTGGTTAATTTGTTGATTAATTTCGATTCAATTGGTCAAGTTTTGTTCTGTGGTTTCCTACCATAAGGTGTTTGGTGTCGATTTACAGCTGAGAGAGGAAGCTTTCACACAGAGAAACTTTAATAAAGTAAAACACAACAGTATTAACATTAAATAAGTTAAAAGAATATCATCTCAGTTAACTTGGTGGATGGGGAGGGACCAGTGGTCACACCCCCACTGGACCTTCAACAAAGATCATAAAAAGCCTCAGCTGGTCTGAGCGCTGACGCTGCTCTTCTTCAGCCCTTCAGTCAGTCAAGTTCTGGTCTTCATCCTCTCCACTGCATCTCTGTTCTCCCTCTCCCACATGCTGGGAGGGGGAGGGAAACAATGATGACCCAGAGACAGAGACATGCTGTCCCACCGCAGACCCAGCGCCTCATGGCATGAAGAGCAACCTCTCCAGAATCTTCAACCTGCTCCAGATATGACTGAAAGACTCTGAATGCTGCCTCTGAATGGCCTCCTCAGGACTCAGCACCTCATGGCATGAAGAACAGCCTATCCAGACCCTTCCAACTCTGCATCCTGCCTCAAGACCATCTTGTCTCCTCTCTCTACTCCTTTGCCCTGAAAATGTGAGCCAGCTCCTCTGCTCAGATACAGGCTGCAGAAAATGACTCCAGCCGTCATGAAGAAACTTAAAAGAAGAAAAGACTGTCAGTCGACACGTTGGTGTGAATCCAGCCGACCTCCCCACCAACAAAGAGGGGGGAAGAATTGAAGTAAGGGCACAGAGACTATGCTGTGAAGAGGAGAGACAGACAGAGAGAGACTGAGATGGAGCCATGTCAACCAGAGATGTTCAGAGACGACCAAAGATGTCCAGAGCTGTCCAGAACTATCCAGAGATGACCAAAGGTTTCCAGAACTCCCCAGAGATGTCCAGAGCTGTCCAGAACTGTCCAGAGATGACCAAAGGTTCCCACAACTCCCCAGAGATGTCCAGAGCTGTCCAGAACTGTCCAGAGATGACCAAAGGTTTCCAGAACTCCCCAGAGATGTCCACAGATGTCCACCCATGTCCACCGATGCCACTGGTGAAGTTCAAGCCGAAGTCGCCTGCAGAGATCCACCAGATCCAGACAGAACCTGCAGCCAGTCTTTACTTCCATCCATCCAGGAACGATGATATACTGCACATACGGCTTACAGATATTAAAGAGTTTGATGATTAGACGCTAAATTAAATGGCCTGAATTTAGGGCTTAATCTAACAAACTTAATAATATTTATTAAGATATCAGTAAAACGCTAAACCAATTCTGAATAGTAAATTACTCACAGTCGTCTCTGATGCCTCTAAAACTCTCAACTGCTGAACGCCACCAAACCTAAACCAAATTTTGGTAACAGCCTAATTCTTAATTTGGTCTAGATAACCACCACTGAACTAAACTGGTCACATTGAATTAATTAATCAGATATTCATCCTTTGAACTTTGCCTTTGTTTAATCATTCATTCCATTTTCGTCATAGTGAGTCAATGCCAAGTATCTTCCATCAATCTTCCTTTATTCTATTCTTTTTATTTTTTTCTATTTTATTATTTCTGTTAGTAACCTGGTCATTTAGTTAATCAAACCAATCATTTATTATTAGTTATTTTCTTTTACAGTAGTAGTCTGGTTATAGTTTGTCAAATAAACATCTCATTTATAAAGAACTTGGTTATTTGATTTGTGTGTGTATATAAAGCAATTGAATCACTGTACACTAGGTCAAGAACTCCGTAGCACCCTGAGATTAAGAGACTCTATTCATTAATGTCAAATTCACAAGTTTTCCCTGTTTTAGCAAAACTGGGTGGCGCCCTGATAATTTCTACTATTAAAGGTAATTTTTTGATTTATGATCAATAACTTAAAGATGTTGTTCATAAATACATAATTTGATATTAATTAATGATTGACTAATCTGCTCTACACTATTTATGCTACAGCACTCTAGAGGAGGACTCTAGTGGGAGACTCTACTGGAGGACTCTACTGGAGCACTCTAGTGGAGCACTCTAGAGGGGGGTTCTAGAGGAGGACTCTAGTGGACACTCTAGAGGAAGATTCTAGAGGAGGACTCTAGTGGAGGAGTCCAGTGGAGGAGTCTAATGGAGGACTCTAGAGGAGGACTCCAGAGGACTCTAGATGAGGACTCTAGAGGAGGATTCTAGTGGAGGATTCTGGTGGAGGACATTACATGAGGACTCTAGAGGAGGATTCTAGAGGAGAACTCTAATGGACACTCTAGAAGAGGACTCTCGAGGAGGACTCTAGTGGAGAAGTCCAGTGAAGGAGTCTAATGGAGGACTCTAGAGGAGGACTTTAGAGGAGGACTCTAAAGGAGGACTCTAAAGGAGGACTCTAGAGGAGGACCCTAAAGGACGACTCTAGAGGAGGACTCTAGTGGAGGACTCTAGAGGACTCTAGATGAGGACTCTAGAGGAGGATTCTAGAGGAGGATTCCAAAGGACAACTCCAGTGGAAGACTCTAGAAGTGGACTCTCGAGGAGGACTCTAGTGGAGGAGTCCAGTGAAGGAGTCTAATGAAGGACTCTAGAGGAGGACTCTAGAGGAAGCTGTCTGCCTGCTGATGGGTTCATTAGGCTGCTCGCTATTTGGCAGGTATTGTCAGGATTACTCACTGGTTTTCGGGTTGGCTGACAACATCAGAGAAGAGAAGGAGTAACTTGATGTCAGAGCTGAGAACCCTGTATCATCCATCCACCATTCATTTATCATCCATCATCCATTCATCATCCATCTATCATTCATCCATCATCCATCTATCCATCCATTCATCGTCCATCTATCATGCATCTATCATTCACCGATCCATCCATCCATCCATCCATCCACGTCTCCTCTAGTGCTCACCTGGTTGTGTCATCCTGTGGTCATACGTTATGAATGAAGGAGAAGACATGGAGTTTAACATGGAAGAGATCAACATGGAGGAGGTCAGATTGGAGGTCAACATGGAGGAGCAGGAGGAAGAAGTCAACTTTGAGGAGTTCAGCTTGGAGGAGGTCAACATGAAGGAGGTCAGTTTGGAGGAGGTCAAAATGAAGAAGGTCAGCTTGGAGGAGTTCAGCTTGGAGGAGGTCAACATGAAGGACGTCAGTTTGGAGGAGGTCAAAATGAAGAAGGTCAGCTTGGAGGAGTTCAGCTTGGAGGAGGTCAACATGGAGGAGGAGGTCAGCTTGGAGGAGGTCAGCATGGAGGAGATCAACATGGAGGAGGAGGTCAGCTTGGAGGAGGTAGACATGGAGAAGGTCAACATGGAGGACGAGGTCAGCTTGGAGAAGGTCAACATGGAGGAGGTCAGCATGGAGGAGGTCAGCATGGGGGAGGTCAGCATGGAGGAGGTCAACATGGAGGAGGAGGTCAGCTTGGAGGAGGTAGACATGGAGAAGGTCAACATGGAGGAGGTGGTCAGCTTGGAGGAGGTCAACATGGAGGAGGAGGTCAGCTTGGAGGAGGTCAACATGGAGGAGTTCGGCTTGGAGGAGTTCAGCTTGGAGGAGGAGGAGGAGGAGGTCAGTCGGAGAAGGTCAAAATGGAGAAGGTCAGCTTGGAGAAGGTCAGCATGGAGGAGGTAAACATGGAGGAGATCAGCTTGGAGAAGGTCAACATGGAGGAGGTCAGCTTGGAGGAGGAGGAGGTCAACATGGAGGCGGTCAGCATGGAGGAGGTCAACATGGAGGAGGTCAGCTTGGAGGAGTTCAGCTGGAGGAGGTCAACATGGAGGAGGAGGTCAGCTTGGAGGAGGTCAACATGGAGGCGGTCAGCTTGGAGGAGGTCAACATGGTGGAGGTCAGCTTGGAGGAGGTCAACATGGAGGAGTTCGGCTTGGAGAAGTTAAGCTTGGAGAAGGAGGAGGAGGTCAGTCGGAGGAGGTCAACATGGAGGAGTTCGGCTTGGAGAAGTTCAGCTTGGAGAAGGAGGAGGAGGTCAGTCGGAGGAGGTCAACATGGAGGAGGTCAGCTTGGAGGAGGTGAGCTTGGAGGAGTTCAGCTTGGAGGAGTTCAGCTGGGGGAGGTCAACATGGAGGGGGTCAGCTTGGAGGAGGTCAGCATGTAGGAGGTCAACATGGAGGAGTTTGGCTTGGAGAAGTTAAGCTTGGAGGAGGAGGAGGTCAGTCGGAGGAGGTCAAAATGGAGAAGGTCAGCTTGGAGGAGGTCAAAATGGACGAGTTCAGTTGGAGGAGGTTAACAAGACTTTGCAGTTGCAGCAAAACATGATCTTGGATCAGAACCTTGGAGGCTGCAGGTTGAGGCAGAGCGCTGCTGATCCACATCAGGACTCCTGGACTGAGGAAACCAGAACCAGATCAACCTTTTAGTTCTTCAGCAGACCAGCATGAACTCTTCATAACACAAGAAATATGAGTCCATTGGTTGTTTTTTTTAAGATATAAGAAAAGAAATTACTTTTCACAGTGGCTACCTGGAGATGTAACCATATGTAATTAGATTACTCTTCCCAGAGGCTATCATAGATGCAGCAGATTCTCTGGTTGACTTTTAGAAAACAACCAAACACATTTTCATCTTTGGTCTTTGCAGGTATAACAACAGGACTCACCTGTTCTCCTCTGCTGCTTTCTGATTGGCTCTCTCAGCTTTTGGAGCTGTCAGTGAAACAGTTTTATGTTTGTTTATGTTTACTATGATGAACAAACAACAACAACCAACTGAAGCAGATATTGTTCACTGTGTTCCTATTCCTACCTTCACTTTTACACTCAAACATCACTTTCTTCTCCTGCTGAAAACACAAAATCATGTCAGCTTATATCTTGCACTTAAAATAATGCATCAGTCTGTTATTATTGTTTTTAAGTACAACACACGTCACCCCACGTATATATTTAAAAACTGTATTTCTGAAGTCATTCAAGTCGTTGAATAAGCAGGATTTCAGAATTCTAATTTGTACAAATAAAAGATGAAAATCAGAAACATATGAAACCAACTCATTTAATTTTTTACCACTAACATGATAATAATAACAATAATAATAATAATAATAATAATGATAATAATAATAATAAAGTGGTGTTACAGGGACTGGTGGAGTGGTGATGATTGGGGGCGGGGACACAGCAGGAAGAGACAAGACTGTAGTCAGGGGCGTGGTCATTGTAGGGGGCGGAGCCACTCCCTGTTTCACCTCATGCTGCTCATCAGCTGGTCTGGGAGCACCTTCAGGCGGCTGAGGGACGACTTTAACCACCCAGCTCAACATCCTAAAACTGTCAGACACATTTATTCATTATATTTAGTCTTTCTTGTTACAGAATGAATCTGAACCCCCTCCACTTCTTCTAATGTATTTAAAAGTGAGAGAAACTTTCTTTCCCAGGTGGTATAACATAATAATAATAATAATCATGTCACAATAATAGTAATTAAATAAATCCAGTGAGTCTCCAGCAGAGCAGATCAGCCTGGATGAGTGTCAGCTTCAATTACAGCTGACTGAAAATGACCCTAATCCACCTGAGGAGGTCTGGAACCAGAACCAGCTGGTCTCTGAGCATCTGGACCTCCTAGCCTCCCTAACCTGCTCAGTTATTGACCCTTAGCTGGACACAACATGAGATCCTAAACCTGGTCCTGGTCCTGCTGAGACAGGTCAACAGGTCTTAAAGCTGTTTATCAGTCCACAAGAACAGAGGATCAGAAATATTCAGCCTCTAATCTGACTCTATAGTTTAACAAAATATTATTAATATTTCTGAATAGAAACAAATCAAAATAAACCAGGACCTGGCAGTCTCTAGTAGTCTCTAGGGGTTCTCTCAGGGTCTCTATGAGTATCTACGGGTCTCTAAGGGTCTCCCGGAGTCTCCATGCTCTCTGGGAGTCTCTATGGGTCTATGGGAGTCTCTCGGGTCTCTGGGAGTCTCTTGCAAGTCTCTGGGGTTCTCTAGGGGTCTCTAGGGGTTTCTGGTCCTACCTGAGTACTTCAGTCCACAGAGCTGTGATGAAGAAGCTATGAAGACCTGCAGGGATCTGAGCACTGTGGGAGGATTAAAGATGGACTAAGTGGATTAACAAGGATGTGAAGGACAGAGACAAAAAGAGAAGATCAGGTACCTGGTGTGACAGTACCTGTTCTGAATGGACCTAGTCTGAATGTACCTGGTCTGGTAGTACCTGGTCTGAATGTATCTGGTCTGGTAGTACCTGGTCTGAATGTACCTGGTCTGGTAGTACCTGGTCTGAAATTACCTGGTCTGAATGTACCTGGCCTGGTAGTACCTGGTCTGGTAGTACCTGGTCTGAATGTACCTGGTCTGAAGGTACCTGTTCTAAATTTACCTGGTCTGAAGGTACCTGGTCTGAAAGTACCTGGTCTGAAAGTACCTGGTCTGAAGGTACCTGGTCTGAAATTACCTGGTCTGAATGTACCTGGTGTGACGGTACCTGGTCTGAAGGTACCTGGTCTGAAAGTACATGCTCTGAAAGTACCTGGTCCAAAGGTACCTGGTCTCAAGGTACCTGCTCTGAAAGTACCTGGTCTGAAGGTACCTGGTCTGAAGGTACCTGGTCTGAATGTACCTGCTCTGAAGGTACCTGCTCTGAAGGTACCTGGTCTGAAAGTACCTGGTCTGAAGATACCTGGTCTGAAGGTACCTGGTCTGAAAGTACCTGGTCTGAAGGTACCTGGTCTGAAGGTACCTGGTCTGAAAGTACCTGGTCTGAAGGTACCTGGTCTGAAGGTGCCTGGTCTGGTAGTACCTGCTCTGAAAGTACCTGGTCTGAAGGTACCTGGTCTGAAGGTACCTGCTCTGAAAGTACCTGGTCTGAATGTACCTGCTCTGTAAGTACCTGGTCTGAAGGTACCTGGTCCGAAGGTACCTGGTCTGAAAGTACCTGGTCTGAAGATACCTGGTCTGAAGGTACCTGCTCTGAAAGTACCTGGTCTGAAGGTACCTGGTCTGAAGGTACCTGCTCTGAAAGTACCTGGTCTGAAGGTACCTGGTCTGAAATTACCTGGTCTGAATGTACCTGGTGTGACGGTACCTGGTCTGAAGGTACCTGCTCTGAAAGTACCTGCTCTGAATGTACCTGGTCTGAATGTACCTGGTCTGAAGGTAAGTGGTCTGAAAGTACCTGGTCTGAAGGTACCTGGTCTGAAAGTACCTGGTCTGAATGTACCTGATCTGCAGGTACCTTCAGGACAGAATATTGTTTTTAATCCATTTTTGTTCCTTCTTATAATGTGCCCACATTACCCACAATGCCCCTCTCATCAGCTACAGAAGCTACAGAGGAAACAAGAACTCCACACCTCCACCTTTATTTATATTTTTTTGTTTACAGCTATTTGCTTTACAACAAGCTGGTGTTGCTGGTGCAGGGTGCTGATACAGTCCGTATATTTGCGCATTACGATTATTATTATTGGTGACCCTGGGTCGAGAGCAGACTGCAGCAGCTCCTGAGGGGGATTAGCTGATTAGCTGCTAATAATGTTAAATCCAGCACCAGCCAAACAGACCTGAGGACAGACCTGATGACAGACCAGGACCAGACGTGAGACCAAACCTGATGACAGACCAGGACCAGACCTGAGACCAAACCTAAGGACAGACCTGGGAACAGATCATAACTCAGCTGATCTTCACCAATAGGCCAGAAATTCTTATAAAAGTCTGCAGTAGGGTAGAGAGAGAAAGAGTAAAATTATTCTGTATTAGCTGTATTAAATTATTCTGTATAGTAATAAGGTGTGGGGTCCTCTTGCAAATCAAGACGTGAAAAATGGGACAAACATCCCATCGAAATCCTGCACACAGAGATTTGTGCACAGGAACACCTGTGTGTGTGTGCGGATGCCGAACTGAGCCGGGCCAATTCCCCCTTTTAATTAGAATTCAAAAAAGAGCCATCAAATTTTATAAACACCTCAAAGCAAGTGACCCCAACTCCTACCAATACAAAGCTCTGCAATGCCAAGAGGAGAACATGGAGAAGAGCCCCCTCAGGACAGCCCTCACACAATCTGGACCCACCAAATCATAGAAAAACAAAAAAAACATTACATTAACTATTGGACACCTACCACAAAAATGCAAAGCAAACTTCAATGTTATTTGGCTTTAAACAGACAGTTCACAGTGGCGGAATATCTGAACACCGTGACTGATGAGAAACTGAGAAAGACTTTGACCATGGACAGACTAAGTGACCACAGCTTGGCCACAGAGACGGGCAGACACAGGCAGACCTGGCTGCCCAGAGAGGACAGGCTGTGTCAACTCTGTCCACACAGACAAGTGGAGACAGAGACACACTTCCTGATGCACTGCAGCAGATATGAACATGTGAGAGTCGAGTTCCTCTCAAAAATAAAACTTAAAGTCACTGACTTTGATTCTCTGCCTGATCAAATTAAAATGCAACACATCCTTGGAGAGAACAGAGTCAGCAGCTTAGCAGCAGCTAAATATGTCAAATTCTGTCACAGCCTGAGGGACAACCATCACAACACCTGACACACCTGTCTATGTTTACAATCTGTTTTTTTTGTTGTTTGTTTGTTTTTGTTTGCTTGTTTGTTCTTCTCCTCAATTCACGTGTCGCATAAAAATCATTCTGCGATACATGAATATAAATTCTACTTGATATTTTTTTTTCAGTTTTATTGATGTTGATGGGTATTGATATTGTTGTTGTTGATTATTAATCTACTTATCTAATTTTAAGTTGAAATTATCTGTTATATACATATATTTTTTTTACTTACTTGCTTTTTATTATTGTACCTTATATTTGTAACGGCTTTGGCAATATTGTTAATCTACAGTCATGCCAATAAAGCTTATTAAATTGAAAACTGAGAGAGAGAAAGAGAGAGAGAGAGAGAGAGGCAGAGAGAGCGAGAGGGATAGAGAGAGGGGGGTGAGAGAGAGAGAGGTAGAGAGAGAGGTTGAGGGAGAGGTAGAGAGGTAGAGAGAGCTTGGTTGTAGACAGTAACACTGAACTGTCTAATAACAACAGATGTTTTCAAACCATATTTTTTCTTTCACATCTGTTTCCAAATAAAGCATTCATAACAAACACTGTGTGTTTCCATGGTAAACATGCCAACAGACCGAACGGTTTACTGCTTCATGACATCACCACACCTCTCTGAGGGTACACAGAGTACCGGTTGTTACCATAGAAACACAGCAGATCTGTGAGAGGTGAAGGTTCAGGTGTGATAAAGACTTTCCCCTCTAATGACTACATCCAAATGTGTTCGCTGATGTCAGCTCCAGCACACCTGGAGGGGGCCACCCCACCCCCACCCCCACTGACCAAGGTAACATGCTAATATGATAGCAGTGTAAATAATGGTTATCAATGACTTTCATTCACATTTTCACTACAACATGACAAACAACTCATGAGACGTCAGTTAGCTTAGCATAGCCTCAGTTAGCTTAGCATAATCATACATTCCTCTGCACTAATCAGGGCTACTCTCCTCTATTTCTTGTGAGTGTTCGGAAGGTCGGCTAGCTCTTGATGCTACAGTGACTTCCTGTTCACATTGATTGATTGCTATTGATTGATCAGTTGGCCTTCAGATTCAGTCTGAGACAAGTTCCTCAAGTTTTATGAAGAGTCAGAATCAGGATCAGGATCTCAGTGAGGCGGTCTGAACCCAGAGAGGAATTCAGTCCAATGTGCAAAAGTTTAGTCCAGTGAGTCATCCAGATAGGGAGGGAGTGTGAGCGTGCATGTGAGCGTGCATGTGAGAGGAAGCAGTATTTAAGCACCACTCCCAGTCCGTCCAGTCCTGGATCCTGCTGGAGCTGCTGCTGCTGCCGAAGGTAAGAAAACACATGAACTAAAACAGACTCAGTCTATTATTACCAGTTTCATGTTACATATAAACAATATATATGTATATAAATAAATACTGTGTATATGCTGTTTATATAGTGAAGTGATGCAGAGCTGCTGAGCTCGTTATCTGAGTTACAGTGCTGGTCTAAAGACACTTTCTTATTAATCCTGATCTGAAGCTGCACTTTTATGAGGATCAGGAAGTGTCTGAATAAAGTTGTTTTAATTCTGATGGTCAGCAGATACAAAACAGTGACTCCCTTCACTAAAGGCCTCATCCATGGTGTTATGTTGGTGCCACATTCCTGACAGAGTGACGGCAGCTCAGCAGCTCTGCGTTACATTTGGGCCAAAGCCAATCAGATGGCTGCACAAGGTCAACTCTGATTGGCTGTCTAACCTCCTGATTAGGACGCTGCTACTGTCTAATACATCAGTTTAGTGATATCACTTTATTATTGATGAGTCAAGTTTAATTTTAGTGGCACAAACAACGTCATGCTCACCTACAAATGATCTGAGACAGGTAATGACAAACCAGCTGATCTAATGAGATGGAATCTGACTATAATAATAATAATAATAACAATAATAATTTTAGACAGCAGAGCTTCACAGATCAGTTTGTTTTTAATAACTGATTTATGTCAGAAAAACAAACATTGACAAAAGGTTTTATATCTTCTTTTATGTTATTTAATTTTTGCTTTTGTCTAAGCAAAGACATAATTCAAAGGAAACTTTGACTGTTTGTGTCGGCTGTTGCTAGGCGACGAAACGCTGACCCTCACACACTTCCTGGTTGGTCAGAGCTATGCAGTCGTTCTGTAGGAAACAATGAGAACTTCATAGTTTATAGTTAATAATTAGTGCCGATAGGCTGCGGTTGCCTCATGTTTGTTCTACTGCTGGCACGTCCTGCTCATTCATTCATTCATTCCTTCATCAAATGCCCTTAGCTTCTTAGATATGAAAGTCTGTTAGACTTATCTCATGTATTTGGTTTTAATGGACAGAAAGAGACACTGAGACGTTCAGACCAAATGTTCACTGACCGGTCTGGAAGACAAACTGGGTGTTGCCTCCTGCAGGTCTCAATATGGCGCTGGTGTCTGAGTTTCTGGGCCAACTGACGCTGTCCTATGGAGGGGTGAGTCACATGACCACATCACTACTAATCTATCTATCTATCTATCTATCTCATGACTGTTTCCAGTGTAGATTCTCACTGAAGGCATAGAAACTATGAAAACATCTGGAATCATTATTTTTAAAATATTGTTTCGTCTTCTAGATTCTTTGATCACTGCTCTGCTCTCTCTGGTCCTTCTCTGGAGGAGCTTCATGGGGTCATCACCTCAAAACATTCTCCACCAGTCTTGAAGGAGTTCTCAGAGATCCCGAGCTCTTGTTGGTCCTTCAGCCTTCACTCTATGCTCCATCTCCTCCCAAAAATCTCAGTGGGTTCAGGTCAGGTGACTGTGCGGGCCAAGTCATCTGACAGCTCTCCATCATCTCCTCACACACCCTGGAGGTGTGATGATGTCCAGCTAAGCACTGCAGGATGCTGTAGTAGTTCTGCTGATTCAGGGCCGTCAGGTCTGAAAAAAAATCCACACCAGTTTCCCCAGTAAAGCCCCCCACCATCACAGCTCCTCCTCCCTGCTTCATGGTGGGTACCATGCATGAAGAGATCATCCCTTCACCTTTTCTAACGCAGGTGGAACCAAACTTGGATCTCAGACTTGGACTGATCAGACCAAAGCAGATCTAGAACCCTGATCTTCCTCTCCTGGTCTGGTCCTCATGTCATGTGAACCAGTTTCCTTGTTGATCTTGGTGGTTTTTGAACTTGTTGATTCATTCAGAGTTTTTTTTAGTTTTCTGGACTGACTGACCTTCAGTTCTTAAAGTAATGATGGACTGTTGTTTCTCTGGTGGTTAGCACTGTGGAGTTTGCATGTTCTCCTCATGTCTGCGTGGGTTCTCTCTGGTACTCCGGCTTCCTCCCACCATCCAAAAACATTCATGGGGATTAGGTTAATTGGTTAACTTAAATGAGTGAAGGAGTGAATGTGAGTGTGAGTGGTTGTCTGTTTCTATGTGTCCTGTGATGAACTGGACACTTGTCCAGGGTGTACCCTGTCTTTCACCCTAAGACAGCTGGGATAGACTCCAGTCCCCCTGACCCTATGAGAGGATAAGAGTTAGAAAATAATAAAACTAAAGGAAAGGTACTAAATGAGAAGGTGTGTCCAAACTTTTGAATGGTAAAGTATTTTCAATACTTACAGAGGGCGTGTGGACATGTTTTCCTATCTTTACTGCCTGGAGCTCTGAGAGGGTCCCAGTGTTTTACTGCCCTCATAAAGCAGATAAAGGTGTGGTCTGTTCCCTGCCGAGAGGTCACCTGATAAGTTCCACAGTATCTGTCATCATGGATACATCTCTGTTTATTATATATTATTATAGTATTATTGTTTTATCAGTTTTCTCTTCTTCTGCAGGAACCTGAGCCCAAATTTCCCACCGTGGTGCCGGCACCAGACTTCGACCCGGCCAAAGACGCCGCCAGGATCGAGACGGCCATCAAGACCAAAGGTGAGCTGAGATCTGACACTACAGTGGAACGGATTTTGGTTCAGTCTAGATCACAGAGTCTGGATCAGAGAGTCTAGATCACAGAGTCTGGACCAGAGAGTCAGTCTTAGTCTGTACAGATTATAAAGCCCTCTGAGGCAAATTCGTAATTTGTGATATTGGGCTATACAAATAAAACTGACTTGACTTAGTCTCAATTTCAATGTTGTCAGTCAGATGTTTTCAGGTTTTCCTTCCAAATTTAATGATCAGAGCCAAAGTTTGTCAAAGAGTTTTCTGATCTGACATATTTTGTTTTATAGTCTGGGTGGGTCAAAGAGAAGGACTCTGAGACTCAGGAAACCTTGTAATCAGGTGTATCGTGGCACGTATGTTAACACCAGTATGCTACAATGCGCCTCACAGTGGCTTCTCATTGGTCAACAGATCAGGAAGCTTTCATAGTCCGATAATCCCTCACGTCATAAATATGCCAACCCTTTTCAGCTGGCCTGTAATGATAATTAATAATAAATAGTCAGATGCTATGCTGGATGCTGTTTGTATTGATGTAGAGGCACTACTTCTTAAATGAATGAGTGAATATTATTCATGTGTGTTACAGGCGTAGACGAACAGATCATCATCGACATCCTGACCAGACGCAGCTACGACCAGCGAAGACAGATTGCCTTCGAATACGAACGGCTCACCAAGAAGGTTCAAGCCTTTCTGCTTTATAAAATGTCAATATTGAAAAATGTGACCCCCACCCCATCGACCTGAAAACATAACGCCGTATTTCTGTTGAGTGTTATTAAAGACATTTGATCTGTGCCTGGTCCAGGATCTGGTCTCAGCCCTGAAGGGGGCACTGTCAGGCTCTTTGGAGGCCCTGATGCTGGGACTGATGAAGAGCACCGCTCAGTACGACGCCTCCGAGCTCAAAGCCTCCATGAAGGTCAGAGTGGTGGGAAGTAAACACTAAGTACAAGTACACCAGGACTGGAGTACGGTCAGGAGCTAACCAGCAGTTTCCCCTCCAGACCTCAGAGATCAGTATTTCATGGATAATCAAAGACTGTGTCCAGATCTCATCATATCCAGTATCATACAGTAGTTAATACTAATAATGTTGATGTAGCAGTAATAATCAAATGTATGACATGAGTTTGACAGAGTAAACACTGTGTGAACTCAGTCTTGGTGTTTACAGGGTCTGGGGACGGACGAGGAGAGTCTCATTGAGATCCTCTGCTCCAGAAACAACGAGGAGCTGCTGGAGATCAAGAAGGTTTACAGAGACAGTAAGTTCTACTTCCAGGAACAACCAGGACATCTGAAGAAAACAGATTGATGCACAATGAAAAGAGAAAGATTTTAACAGTTTAACTTGAGGGAATAAAGTGGTTCTTCAGCGCCATCTGATGACAGCCAGAGGAACTACAATATCTGCAATGTACTGGGTTGATCCGACACTGTGCTGATAATTACTGAGACAAATTAAGGTCCTGTTTACACGAGAACGCTTGCGGGTAAAAACAGCAAAATACTTCATTTTGTTTAGACTGTGACTGCGTTTTTGGGGCTTGAAATGTGAAAGAAATGAAACCACCCTTCAGAGTGGAAAACTTGAATACGCTTCTCTGTAGCGTTTCTGTCTACAATGTCCGAGATGCAAAACTCTGCTCAGATCTGCTCACGTCGCGTACACGTTTGTCACATACATGCGCCACTACAGAGAAAAAAACAAGTCGGATTATTTGCAGAGCGGCACGGTGGTGTAGGGGTTAGCACTGCCTCACAGCAAGAATGTACCGGGTTCGAATTCCCGGCCCTTTCTCTGTGGAGTTTGCATGTTCTCCTCATGTCTGTGTGGGTTCTCTCTGGTACTCCGGCTTCCTCCCACCATCCAAAAACATGCATGGGGATTAGGTTAACTGGTTAATTTAAATTGACCGTAGGTGTGAATGTGAGTGTGAGTGGTTGTCTGTCTCTATGTGTCCTGTGATGAACTGGACACTTGTCCAGGGTGTACCCTGTCTTTCACCCTAAGACAGCTGGGATAGGCTTTAGCCCCCCCTGACCCTATGAGAGGATAAGAGGGAGAAAATAAATAGATGGATGGATTATTTGCATGCGTTGGACCTTCAGGCTGCTCAGTCTTTCCATCAGATGTACAGAATCTGCACAGACAGTATTACTGAACAGAGAAGAATCTGTAATTATGTGCGGACATGGCGGTGTTGTGTGATAGTAAATCACAGCACCAACTAGCCGACTAGCATGCATACCCAATTGAATTCCACACATTTTTGCGTCACCGTATGCATGCAGATTTCCTCCCGAAAATGCTCGTCTAAATGCAGAATAAAAAGTGAAGACGCGACACCATTTTTGCACCTTCTGTTCAGACCATCATCATATAAATGTAGCCTAAGTCAGGTCCAACACTATGACTATAAATACAGACACTGATTAAACCAGGTCCAACACTGTGAGACAGATTGAAAATCTATAGCACACTTTGAATTGCTGTGTTTTTAATTCCCTCTGCAGTGTTTAAGAAGGAGTTGGACAAAGATGTAGCTGGAGACACATCAGGAGACTTCGCTAAACTGTTGCTGGCTCTGGTTCAGGTAGCTCAGATCCTAAAGCTAACAACAACAATACATCTTAATGATATTTGCATCACTGAGCTCAGATAGCACTGACATGAATATTGGTTGATCTACAGACAAAGCGAGATGAACCCTCTAATGTTGTTGACTATGAGAAGATTGACGAGGATGCCAGAGTAAGTACAGAAGTTATTTTTCTTTAGAGAAACCTATAGTGGTTTTACTGCTCTCCTCTGTGTGAATGTTTCATGTTTTAATACTCAACATAGCAAATTCCATCAAGTAATGAATCATAAACACTCCTTATTGGTTCATAGCTCAGACTGCAGTCATTATCTTTGTTGTGTGAACCTGTCAGTCTTTGTATGAAGCCGGAGTGAAGAAGAAGGGAACCGACGTGTTAACCTGGATCTCCATCATGGCTCAAAGGAGCGTTCCTCACCTGCAGAAAGGTGACCTACACCTGCAAGAGAGCACATACAGCATCACTGAGCATGTAGCATCACACACACACAACATCATGTACCATCACACAGCATCATGTAGCAGGTAGCATCACACACCAATTCATGTAGCATCACATAGCATCACACTACATCATGTAGCATCATATACAGCATCATGTAGTGTCACACACAAATTCATGCAGTGTCACATAGCATCATGTAGCAGATAGCGTCACATACAGCATCATGTAGCATTACACACAGCATCATGTAACGTAGCATCACACAGCATCATGTAATATTACACACAGCATCATGTAGCATGTAGCATCACACACAGCATCATATAACGGAGCATCACACACAGCATCATGTAATGTAGCATCACACACAGCATTTTATATTATAGCATCACGCACAGCATCATGTAGCATCACATACAGCATCATGTAACATGTAGCTTCACATACAGCATCATGTAGCTTCACACACAACGTCATGTAGCATTATGTAGCATCACACAGTATCATGTAGTATGTAGCATCACATACAGCATCATGTAGCATCCCATATAGCATCATGTAGCTTCACACACAACATTATGTAGCATCACAGCATCACATACAGAATCATGTAGCATCACACAGCTTCATGTAGCATCACATACAGCATTGTGTAGCATCATATTCTGGTTAATATTTCTGTTTTCTTGTAGGTTCAATTCTGACAAAATGTGTTTAGTATTGATTTTTTCCACATTCATTGCTCATGTTTTTTCATGTTATATGCAAATGTTTGTTTGTTGGCAGTGTTTGAGAGGTACAAGAGCTACAGCCCGTACGACATGAAGGAGAGCATCAGGAAAGAGGTGAAGGGAGATCTGGAGAAGTCCTTCCTGACTCTGGGTAACCAGCAGCTCCTCTGCTCACTGTTACATGAACACATTAAAACTACATGATCCTGCTTACTATACTGAAAACAGTCTCTTATTTGATACTAAAACAGACAGTAATCAGAACTGCATCCACAGGGACAGTCAGAGTACCATAATTAACTATCCAGAATAAGGTACATAACAGAGCTGTAGTAAAAACTGTTAATATGAGAATAAGTGAAACACGCTGATTCTTTAACATGGACACATGAGCCAAAAATTAAATGGTGGATTCAGTGATGTTATCACCTGGTGGTGATGTCATTCATTAATCAAGGCCAGGTGTATGCTCAGGTAAAGGTGTGACATTGTAGATAAAGGACTGCTGTCTGCCTGTTGCTGATCTGGAACTAAAGATCTTTATTGTAAAAGCAGCTGCTTCATCTCAAGCTGTCCTCTCTCAACAGTGGAGTGCTTTGAAAACAGGCAGCGGTACTTCGCCAACAGACTCGGTGAAGCCATGAAGGTACAGTCTGACAGTTTTCAGTACATTTAAAGTATTCCACACTACTGTGTTACTGAGACATAAAACAAGAAACACTGCTCAGTCCAGTCATGATGTGACATGAGGCCATTAATTGAGTTAAACTTGTATTTCTACACTGCACCGGTCCTTTTCCTGCCCTAAAGGTTTTGGTCCATCTTTTCTATCAGTATCACTAAGATGATAACCTATAATCACCTGGTCCTCCTTGTTTTCTGTGCAGAGTAAAGGAGCGAAGGAGAAGATGGTGACCAGGATCATCATCTCTCGCTGTGAAGTTGACCTGATGAAGATCAGAACAGAGTTCAAGAAGCAGCACAAAAGATCACTGTACCAGACCATCGCTGTGAGTACTGAGCTAATATTAATATTTGCAGTCATTTGGACACCTTAATCAATTAATATCATCATCAGTACACCTTTCATCAGTTAATAAATATGATAAGTGTAGATTTTCTCCAGCTGATTATAATAATAAACCGGTTCTTGTTCAGGAGCACACTAAAGGAGACTACCAGAAGGCTCTGCTCAGTCTGTGTGGAGGAGACGACTGATCAGGTGATCAGATGACAGGAACTATCCTCTGTAAAACTGATTTTACGCTGAATTAAACTGATTTTATTCTGCATTAAACTGATTTTACTATGAATTTAATTGACTCTATTCTGAAGTCAAATCTCTGTGAGCAGCTTCACTTTCTGAAATAAAAATAGTTTGTGTTGGCAAAATGACACAAAGGAGGGGAGGAAGGTGGTCCTCCCCTGCACCTCCTACTACACCTGTGTGACTCCTCTGATCTGGAGGAGAAGTAGCTGAGGGAAAGCAGTTAAGGAGGAGGAGCTGAGTGTAAGAACTTGGCAAAAAATACAGGAAACAGAACCCAATCGCATGACTCAAAAACAACGTATCAAATGAGGATTTATTAGCAGAACTAAAATACAATGGTACAGGGAGGAATGAGAGCTCTAACCTGACTACCTGGAAATACAACAAAACAACAGCAAACAAGGCTATCAAAGTTATCAAATAAATGCAAGAGCTTGGCTATGAAAATTTCAACAGAAACACCCTGACACTTATTAGTGCTTATCTAAAAAGAGTTAGGAAAATGATGACTTTAATGCTAACTCACAAAGGTGAGAAAGGAAACTATTACAGAAAAACACTAACCACAGAAGACTAATTACACTGGCAGACAACACGCGGGGAAACAAAGAAAGTGACAAAGGAAACAACCTGACGAGAAGCGTTGACATGGAGGAGGGCAGGTAGACTTGGCACATGGACACAAGACGTACTAGCACAAGATTAAGGGGGGACACGGACATATATACACCAGGTAATGGGGAACAGCTGGAAACAATCAGGGGCAGGGTGACAATCACCAGATGTAGGGAACACAGGACAGGAAGAGTGAAGCTGAAACACAAGGGAAGACAAGGGGACAATTAATTTTCAAAATAAAACAGGAAATGACAAGAACAAACGACAAGACTGAAATAATAAACACACTTAACTTGACAAGCATGACACTGAGGATGAGAAGCTGAGGAGGAGGATCTAATTTAACCACCGATTAAATATTACAGACAAATAAACGTGAGCTAGTCAACTATTTAACACAGTTCATATTTCTCATTCTGATTTATTGTGTGTGACAGGCTTTCTTGTTGACTCCTGGTAGGTCAAAGGTCAAAGCAACACAATATTAAAGTAATGGTTGTTTATTAAAATAATAAGTGGATGGACCTTGTAGCATAAGGGGTCTTCTGTTCACCCCACTTCTCCTCATTGAGAGTTTGACCTGATCAAGACATCTAACCTCTGGTGCCTTGCAGTCTGGCCAGAGACAACATCCTGTGTTTACATAGGTGGCTTCACCCTTTAGATCAGCTTCATGTTATCCTCTAAGGTGGTAAAAATGCCACTTTGAAACAGAACATCACCCCTGGATAGTGGGCCAAGTGCCTCTCCCCTTTACACTCCCTGCAAGATTCACCCCTTAAAGCCTGGTTTATGCTTCTGCATCCCGGCGACGGCGTAGCTACAGCATAGAACCGATGCCGTCGTTGAGCATTCGAAGCTCTGCGTCGAGGGAACACGTTGCTCTGCAATTCACCACCAAGCTACTGGGGCGGAGGGGCTGTATCTTTGTGTGGCTTCTGGGGGCTCATATCAGATTCCTTGGTTTTCTTCCGACAGTAAACAATGACAACTGAGATGGAACGGGTGTTTCTGGAGATGGAGCTCATAAAATTGAAAAAGAAATGCTGTTACTACAAATGTTGAAGCACAGAAGACGTTTGCAGAGGTGGTTTGTCTGACCAATAGCAGTGTTGTTGAGCTGTTGACCAGAAAAGCAACTGTCGGAAACGCTCTAAGCGGACCAATCACAGTCCTTGCCGTTCACGTCTTAACGCGTTGACGCAACGCGTAGTCAGGATTTTTTGGAGGTGCGCGTCAGACCTGGTGTCTGCAATAACTAAATGTACATCTTTCACACCCCCGAGACCTCTTTATGGAATGCAGGAGATCGCGACCCAGCAGGAAGTAGCAGAAGTGAGTTCTGTTACTGCCTCTTCCCAAATAACAGGACATGCAAAAACATCTTGGATTTTCAGCTTCATCAAACTAAGTCACGTTCACCCCGGATACGAAGAGAAACAATTATAAGAATTTGGACTGCATACTCTCTCAGTGAAATTGATATAACTCTTATTACTAAGATGAGTAAAAAAAACTTTCTTGATCCTGTATTTACGTGCATTGTTTCATCAAATCGTATCATAACCTTCACAGCTATTGATAATGAAATGATTATTGGTGTGTTATTTTTGTTTTCATTACTAGCAGTAGTTTTATTAATCAAATGAATGAGTGAAATTATCAGTTACCAGTGATATGTCTATGCACAAGTATTGAAAATGAGGTTTTATTTTATTATATGCACTGAAAAATTATAGATTTTGGCCATGGAATATGAATTCAAAAGTAAGAGGTCATCTCCGCCCCTCGTGACGTCCTGCTGCGATGACTGCAAACTCAGGGGGACATGGCACCTCTGGCAGTTCCAGTATTGAGTTGCTCTTCTTCTTAGTTAACTTTCTCTTCTTACTAGTACTTTTTCTGCCACTTTAAGCTTAGTTTTCCTTCAAGTCATCCATCCATTATCTACCGCTTATCCTCATAGGGTCGCGGGGGGATTGGAGCCTGTCAGTCTTAGGGCGGAAGGCAGGGTACACCCTGGACAAGTCGCCACCTCATCGCAGGGCACATAGAGACAAAAACACTCACATTCACACCTAAGGACAATTTAAATTAGCCAATTAACCTAATCCCCATACATGTTTTTGGATGGTGGCCAGAGTACCAGGAGAGAACCCATGCAGACACGGGGAGAACATGCAAACTCCACACAGAAAGGCCCCGGGCCCGGGATTCGAACCCAGTACCTTCTTGCTGTGAAGCGACAGTGCTAACCACTACACCACCGTGCCGCCTCCTTCAGGTCAAGTTTATTTGTATAGCCCAATATCACAAATTATGAATTTGCCCCATTGGGTTTTACAATCTGTACAGGATATGACACCCTCTGTCCTTTACAAATGACCCTCACATTGACTAAGGAAAAACTCCCCAAAAAACCCTTTTAACAGGGAAAAAGAAACAGATGAAACCTCAGGAAGAGCAACAGAGGAGGGATCCCTCTTCCAGGATGGACAGACGTGCAATAGATGCCATGTGTACAGAATAACAATGAAAACACACTACATATATGTTAGAACGTGGCACAAACACGGAAATGAACCCAAACGCAAGACTCCAATGACAAACAAAAGTAATTTATTACAACAAAAAATAACAACAGTACAGGGAGGAATTAACACTCTGACCTGACTGGCACTAAGGGGCTCTACTACGTAACAGGGAAAACTAAACAAAAGGAAATGCTCAGGCACAAAGCAGGAAAAGGCAACTAAAAGGGCAAAAGGGGAAAAACTAACTAACATATATACACGAGGTGATGAGGAACAGCTGGAAACAATCAGGAGCGGGGCTGACAATCACCAGACGTGGGAGACATGAGGATGGGAAGCGACAAGCTGAAACACAAGGGAAGACAATTAATTTCAAAATAAAACAGGAAATGACAAGACCAAAAAACAAAACTGAAAAATAATAAACACTTATCTTGACAGACATGACAGTACCCCCCCTCAAGGGTTGTCACACGACGGCCCAGGAATCTCAGGATGCCTTCTATAGAAATCCTTGATGAGGTTCTTGTCCAGAATGAATGAGGCCGGCTTCCACTCGCGTTCCTCAGGTCCGTACCCCTCCCAGTCTACCAAAAACTGCCTCCCCCGCCCTCTGTTGCGTACTGCCAAAGAGTCTACGGACTGTGTAGGCAGGGCCTCCATCGATGATACGGGGGCGGCTGGGAAGCGGGAACCAGCGGACTGACTTTCTCCAGCTTCACTCCGCTGACATGAAACGTGGGATGAACCTTGAGGGAGCGGGGAAGGCGTAGCCGGGCCGAGGCCGGATTCACCACCTTAGTGATGGGGTACGGCCCGATGAACCTAGGGCGAGCTTCCTGGTGGTCGCCCGTAGAGGCAGGTCGCGGGTGGAGAGCCATACTCTCTGACCGCATTGGTAAGGCAGCGCTGGTCTCCTCCGGCGGTCAGCCGCCTTCTTCATCCTGGCCGCACTGCGTTGGAGGACACGTCGGGTGGCCTCCCACATTCGATGCGCCCGCCGAACCAGTGTGTGAGCCGAAGGCACCGAAACCTCCCTCTCCTGATCCGGAAATGCTGGGGGCTGGTAACCATAGACACGATGAAATGGAGAGATCCCAGTAGCTGCAGAGGGGAGAGAGTTGTAGGCGTATTCCACCCACGGAAGTAACTTGCTCCAGGAGGTGGGATTCTGAGCGATGAGGCAGCGCAGGCAGGTCCCCAGTACCTGGTTTAGTCGCGCCGTCTGGCCGTTAGACTGTGGGTGGTAGCCAGAGGATAGGCTAACAGTCGCACCAATGAGTCCACACAGCTCCTTCCAGAATCTCGACACAAACTGGGGGCCTCTGTCCGAAACAATGTCCTTGGGAAAACCATGGCTACTAAAAACTCTGTTAAACATGACTTCGGCCGTCTCTTTAGCAGACGGCAACATGGGCATGGCGATGAAGTGAGTCATTTTTGAGAACCTGTCCACCACTGTAAGAACAGTGGTGTTACCTTTGGATGTGGGAAGTCCAGTCACGAAGTCTAAAGCAATCTCCGCCCAAGGCCTACTGGGGATGGGGAGTGGATGTAGGAGACCCGCCTTCGCCTGCGCTGATGATTTACTCCTAGCACACACTGGGCACGCCTCCACATACTCTCTGACGTCAGCCTCCAAGGCTGGTCACCAAAACTGTTGACGGATGAAAAAGACCCCAGGGTGACATGTGAGGCGAGATGTCTAAGCCCGGCACGAACAGCCGGTGGGGCGGGCAACCAGCAGGTGGCGGGTTATCCCCATTGGCTTGCTTGACCTCATTTACTATCTGCCAGGATACTGCTCCTACCACACAGTGACGCGGTAGGATGGGTTGAGGCATCTTGGCAGCAGGCTCGGGATCATACAGCCGCGAGAGGGCGTCAGGCTTAGTATTCTGAGTCCCGGGCCTGTAAGACAGGGAAAAGTTATATCTGTTGAAGAACAATGACCATCTCGCTTGACGTGAGTTTAATCTCTTGGCATGACGAATATCTCAAGGTTTTTGTGATCGGTCCAAACCAGAAACGGCTCCCGAGCCCCCTCCAGCCAGTGACGCCACTCCTCCAAAGCCACCTTGACCGCTAGCAATTCACGGTTGCCCACATCATAGTTTCTTTCAGCCTTCGACAGCTTCTTGGATAAGAAAGCGTAGGGATGCATCTTGCTGTCCTCCGCTGATCTTTGTGAGAGGACCACCCCTATGCCCACGTCAGAAGCGTCCACCTCTAGTACAAACTGCTTAGAGGGGTCAGGGTGGATGAGAATAGGAGCTGTCGTGAATCTTGACTTGAGTTGCTGAAAGGCTGCATCTGCTGTGGAATCCCACTGTAAGGAAGACTGAGGAGAGGTTAATGTATGCAGGGGTGCTGCTATGGCACTATAGTTCCGAATAAAGCGCCAGTAAAAGTTTGCAAATCCAAGGAATTGCTGAAGCTTTTTCCAGTTATTCAGAACTGGCCACTCTGCCACTGCCTACACTTTAGCCGGATCCATCTGTACCGCTCCAGAGGCTATGATGAAGCCCAGAAATGATACTGACTCGGCATGGAACTCACATTTCTCTGCTTTCACATAGAGCTGGTGTTCTAGCAGCTTAGACAAGACTAGACGAACAAGTTGCACATGAGAAACTTGGTCAGGGGAAAAAATGAGAATATCGTCTAGGTAAAAAACACAAAACAATTTAGATACTCTCTCAATACATCATTTACAAAGTTCTGAAAAACTCCAGGAGCATTACAGAGACCAAACGGCATGACAAGATATTCATAGTGTCCGGTAGGAGTGTTAAACCCCGTCTTCCACTCATCCCCCTCCCGTATGCGTACGAGGTGGTAAGTGTTACGCAGATCGAGCTTAGTGAACACCTTAGTTGTCTGTAGCTGCTCAAAAGACGTAAACATGAGCGGGAGGGGGATACCTGTTTTTAATAGTAATGTCATTGAGTGGGGCGTAGTCTACACCCTAACCCAAGGTCGAAGAGACCCGTCCTTCTTACCAACGAAGAAGAAGCCCGCCCCCATGGGAGACGAGGACGGTTGGATGATGCCAGCCTGCAGGGACGTCTGGATGTAATTGTCCATGGCCTCTCTCTCAGGTCCAGAAATGGAGTACAGCCGACCCTTAGGCAGAGTCGCCCACTGCTGTAACTCGATAGCACAGTCATAGGCGCAATGAGGAGGGAGCGATGTGGCCTTCACCTTGCTGAACACCAGACTTAAGTCTTGATAACACACAGGCACATTACATAATTCAGCAAAGTTCTCACCGGGGTTAATGCCTGGAACAGAAACCTCTGGGTTAGCTTCCGCTCCTAACCCCCCACTATGACTGGCGTATCCCTCTAAAGGCAACGATTGTTACATTTAGTCGACCAATCCCTCACCTCCCCTGATTTCCAGTCTATAACTGGGCCATGATCACATAGCCATGGGTAACCTAGCACCAGAGCATGATGTACAGAGTCAAACACATGAAAACATATAATCTCCTGGTGATTGTCAATGGCGAGTAATACAGGTTCAGTGATGTGAGAAATGGTAAACAACCTGCTGCCTTTAAGGGCCTTAGCCTCTAGGGGCTGCTGAGGGGGTGTGGTACTGAGTCCAAGTTCTCTCGCCACCCCCCAGTTCATCAGACTTTCATCTGCCCCAGAGTCAATAAGCACTGACAGAGTCTTTACTTGGTCCCGAATAGAAATTGTTACCTGGGTTAACTGGTGTGGAAGTCCCTCCGAAGAGGTGGGCAGACTCACCAGTCCCCTCCGTCCTACTGGTGAACCTCGATCCTTTACCGGACACAATGACAGGTGATGACCGGACCCTCCACAGTAGAAGCACAAACCCTGTTGCAGTCGTCTCTGGCGCTCCTCGGGAGTAAGCCGGGTCCGTCCCACCTGCATGGGCACCTCACTGGAATCCGGAAGAGCTCGGTGAACCAGGCCCCGGGTAGCAGCTGGACTCGATTCCCATACCTCCACCACGCGCCCGGCAGCTCCTCTTCTCCGGTGATGTCGGTCCCTGATCCAGCAGTCTGTACGAATGGCCGCCTCAATAACTGTCTACAGGTCGTCGGGGAACTCCTGAGCGCCAATCTGCTCATTCAGTCCGTCCAAAAACGCTTCTACCAGAGCCGGTTGTCCCCAGCCACTGTCCCTAGCCAGCGGGCGGAACTGAATGGCATAGTCCGCTACTGACCTACTTCCTTGAGTTAGTCTCTTTAATGCATGGGCCACCTGACGCCCTGGCCTAGTGTGATCAAACACATGCCGCAGCTCAGCAATAAACTGTTCTGGAGATGAACACAATGGTGAATCCTGAGCCCACTCTGTAGTAGCCCACGCAGCTGCTCTCCCCGTGAGATGAGAAGTAATGAAAGCCACGTGTGATTGGGGAGTGGGAAACGCCATAGGATTCATCTGAAAATGCAGCTCACATTGGACCAAAAAGGGTCTACACTGTTCAGAGTCACCAGCAAACTTTTCGGGGGGAGCCAGGCGAAGAGGTGCTTGAAGTACCGTAGGTAGGAGGAGAGACAGGCAAAACCTGGCGGCAAGCCGTCTGAGGCTGGGGTGGATCGGACGGCTGTTGATGGAGGTAAGCTAGCAAGTCCTTCGTATTACTAGCCAAAACATCAACCTGGGCTGACACAGATTGCTGAAAATCCTCCTGACGAGAGGATAGGGAGGCAATATCACGACTCAGGGCATGGGCCTGCTCCTCCTGTCGTGTGAGCCGACGTACTGGGGCCAGTACGTTCTGTTAGAACGTGGCACAAACACGGAAATGAACCCAAACGCAAGACTCCAATGACAAACAAAAGTAATTTATTACAACAAAAAAATAACAGTACAGGGAGGAATTTACACACTGACCTGACTGACACTAAGGGGCTCTACTACGTAACAGGGAAGACTAGACAAATGGAAATGCTCAGGCACAGGGCAGGAAAAGGCAACTAAGAGGGCAAAAGGGGAAAAACTAACTAAGGGTGCTCACTAAGAGGAAGGCTAGGCACAAGGCAGGAAAAGGCAACTAAAAGGACAAAAGGGGAAAAACTAACTAAGGGCGCTCACGAAGAGGAAGGCTACAGAAACTAACACTAACAAAAAACTATCACAAACTGTGACGAAGGAACTAAGGGGGAAAACACCTAACACTAAAGGGAACAGACAGACCTAACAAGGAAGACAAACAAGAAGACAAAACTAACAATAATAACAAACAGCTCACACGGGAACACAGAGCTATGACGAGATCGTGAACGTGAAGATGGTTGGTAGCTTGGCGACACAGACTCAAGACGTACTGGCACAGGACTGGGGGAGTCCCCGTCCTTGATGATGCCGACGATGCAGAGTCGTCAAAGAACATCTGCAGGAGACAGTGCAGTGGGAGAGCCAAATAATGACAAACCAATTCAATTAATTCATATATACAATATATACGTATATATATATATATATATATATATATATATATATATATATATATAGGTATATATACACCCCATGTCCACGGTGTGTCAGACTTGATGAGAAAGTTATTGAAGTAAATTATGCTGTTCAAATATATTTATTGGAGAATTGTGGCACATGTTAGTGTAATGCATTGCTAAAAACACTTCTAATTAACTGAGCCTGAATGTGGATCAGATTTCCTCCATATAGCTCCATGTCTACGACTGATCTGGTTCAACCAACCCAGAAGAAGAGTCTCCAGCTTCACCAAACAGACTTCACCCCAGAGAGGAGCCCTGGACCAGAACCAGGAAGACCTGTGACAGAGGAAAACTAACCCTAAAGCAAAATAAAACGTTTGCCAAGTAAGATAAAAATCGATAACTGAAATATGGTTTACCTTAGAATAGAATAGTTTTTACAGCAGCATAGACAAATTACAGAAATAAAGAAACAATAAGCAACAGCAATGACATAATAGAATAACTACTACTACTAGTAATAAATATTTACATTATGTACTAAATGAAAATGAAATGCTGTACAAAAATAGTTTGAAGAAAAAATATATATATATATATATAGATGATAGATAGCCCAATAATATTTATTATATATACATCTTATTTATTTAAATTTACTTCTCCCTCTCTCTCTTTCTCTCTCAGCTCTCTGCTGGCCTCGCTCTACCAGTCAAGCAGTAAATGACAGTTTGGGTGGAGCAGCTGATAACGTTCCAGTTTGATCAGCATTTTGATGAGATTATCAGTCTGTCAATCTGCAGCCAAAGGAAAACTACATTTCATTTTTACAGCAAAAAACAACGAGTCAAGATGGCTGCAGGCACGAGAGACAAAAAATAATGTAAGTAAAAGCTTCAACAAACAAGAGAATCTTAACAAGCTTTCCCCTGCTTACAGTCTTTGTGCTAAGGTTCCCTCTGCTAAGCTAGGCTGTCCTGTGTCTTTAAGCAGCTCCACCAGCAGAGCCTCCAGTGTTTGCTCGGGCTGTTAATGAGTAAACCTGCAGCAGGAAGTCGTCCTGACCCTGAGCTCACAGCTGTCTGCAGGTAAGCTGATCGTTGCTTTCTCTCTACTTTATCTTGAACATGTTTTTGTCTTAAGCTGAGCTTCAGTATCTCCTCCATTTATCTGCAGCAATCAAATATTTTCAAAGGAGTGTTTATTTATCACTGTTAGGGTTAGATGCATACAGATACTGTACATACAGAATAATAAAGGCCTAACATTAGACTTGGTTGGAAACCAGCATATTGTGAATCTAGACACAGCACCTGGTCCAAAGACAGCCTCTCTTTGTTTTAATAGTCTTCTGCAGGGTCACAACTTGTATTCCTGTCCACAGTCACATCCATTTTCCACCAAGATCTTGTATTGATGATGAGAGAGTGAGATCACTGCTCAAAGTCTTCTCCAGCTCATCCCAGAGATCATCAGGGGGGCTCATGTCTGGACCCTGGAGGTCTGGACCTTGAACCACTCTGTCACTATTTGAGCTCCATCAATCCTGATACTGTCATCTTGGAATATGTCAGAGAAGAAAAGATCCACTGATGGAAGAACCTGGTCTTCAGTAGAGCCAGGTTGTCTCATACTGAACCTGGTCTTCAGCAGATCCAGGTCATCTCATACTGAACCTGGTCTTCAGTAGATCCAGATCATAGACACAAGGTTGGGGGTTAAAATCCCTTCCTGTGATGCTCCATCACTCTGAACAGGATCAATGTGGACTCATCAGACCACAGGACCTACTTCCTGTCTTTGTGCCTCATTGATCAGTGGTTTTCTTCCAGCAGTTCAGTCTCAGTCCTCTGAAGAAATGATCTTTCCTTCACTACTGAACGCTCAATTGATTTAATTTCTCTAAAGGTTGAAGTTCAGGACTTTTTTCTGACCAAATGTCTTCCTGGAAGATGATGTTCCTCACTGTCCTTCCAGTTTTAATGAAGCCTTGAACAGTTCTTTACTTCTTAACTCAGTTCCTGTCGTTTCATCTCCTCAGGTTCTGTTTGCTTGATTGCAGGTCAATAACTTGTGATCTGACCACATTTTCCACCACAGGATGTGTCATTGAACACACACACACACACACACACACACACACACACACACACACACAACAAAAGCTAATGCCTCCAAAGGTGATCAGGACAGGTTTTCAACTCAGATGGCTTCTTTACCGCTAGCTTTATGTCGCTACCATCTTTAGCAGCGCTTGCATGCTCATA
Source organism: Synanceia verrucosa (assembly GCA_029721515.1). Taxonomy (NCBI): domain Eukaryota; kingdom Metazoa; phylum Chordata; class Actinopteri; order Perciformes; family Synanceiidae; genus Synanceia; species Synanceia verrucosa. The sequence continues at coordinate 528,742 of CM056549.1, forward strand.
CGCTTTTTCAGGTTTGAAGTGTTAAAGCTTGTGTTATTTTACCTGGTTGGAAGTTTTATTCCAAACAGCCAGTGAAATTTCTTCCTCAGAAAGTCTCACACTACTGACACCATGTTCTCTCTTTACTAACATATGTATGCTGTGCTGCATTCACGTGGTGCAGGACTCCACAAATGTGTGAAAAAAAAATTGTATACTACACTTACCGCACTGTATATGTCAGACTTTTGTTTCTATTTTTTTTCCTATTATAGTTTATCATTAATTACACCTGGTATTTCATATTCTATCATAATTTGCACCTTGTATTACAGTTGTTCTCAAATGCTAAAACACATTTCACAAACGTTTCCTCTATGTTCCCCAATGTCTAAACACAACACCCTTTTCTAAAGCTACATAAACACAACCACACCTTCTCACTTCGAAACTCAAACTTTCACACTTAAAGAGCAGCTCGAAGCTTTCAAAAATGTAAACACTATACACATCATTACACACTACAGCAAAACAATTGAAAAACACAATGCTCAATTTGTGAGAAGGGTCTTTGTTTCACAGCCAATGCATATTTTTAGAAACAGAATCTATTGCACACAACAGTACTCTTAAAAACATGTTCAGGGTGTGAAGTTTTTTTTTTTTATTTTTTTTTTTTTAGTATTTTTATTTACTTTATTCACACCACACACACACCACAATCACTGTGCGGCATCATGTCGCTGAGCTGCATCGGGCCACATAACCTCATCCACATCGCAGGCTATATTCTCTCTTGCCAGGCACCGTGGGAGAAACGCCCTGGAATGGCGAATCCATCCTTGGAAGGCCTCCACTGGGATGTCAACACAGGCCAGCTCCATTGCCCTTAGGAGGTTCTCTCTAGTGTATGGTTGTCTGTCATAAACCTTTCATCTCCACAATGAGAAGAACTCCTCTATAGGGTTCAGGAAAGGGGAGTAGGGTGGCAGACAGACGTTTAAAAACTGGTTACTGTTGGTGGTGAACCACTCTCTGATTTGTTCTGTGGAAGCGGACATTGTCCTAAATGATCACATAAATGGAATGTGTGGGCCCAGGATGGTGTTGTTGGCGGTCCAGGAGGATGTCTCTTAGCTCCTCTAGGAAGGTGAAGAGACGTTGGGTGTTGTAAGACCCAAGGACAGCATGCCGGTGGACAAGCCCCTCCGAACCCATGGCCGCACAAAGAGTAATATTACCCCCCCGTTGGTCAGGAACCTCAGTGATGGCTCTTTGGCCAATGATGTTACGGCCTCTTTGCCTTCGTTTCTGCAAGTTGAAGCCAGCCTCACCCAGGAAGAGGTACTCATAAGGTCTGGCCATCGCATCCAACTGTAATATCCTCTGTGAAAATGTGAAAGTGCACAGGTGTTCAGAACAACAGTCAATCAGGTAGCACAGTATTGTCCAGAAGTAATGTAGGCCACTGAGCAACACAGTATGTCCACTAACTGTACTGTGAACATGGATGCATACTTACTTGCACATACTTGTAACGTAGGTCTTTGTGTCGCGCAGAGTTGCGCTCAAAGGGAACCCTATAGACCTGTTTCATCCGCATCTTTTGGCACCGGAGAACTCGGTCTATTGTGGCCAAGCAGACATCATCAATGCTCTCAAAGTTGACATTATCTGCAATGACTTTGTCTCTGATCTCCCGGAGTCTGATGAGGTTGTTCTCATGAACCATATCCACAATGAGGGTTTCTTGTGCCGCTGTAAATATGGCAACCCTCCCACCTCTATGTGGCATTCTTTCAACTCTAAAGAAAGAAATGTGTTGTCAATTGACATATTTTACAATAACAACTGATTTGAAACCAATAGACTACTTTCACAGGCTTGTAAAACTGTATTGTGACAAAGAAAGCAATAGAGTACAATACCTGTTGTGTTGTCTGAATGCCCTGATAATGGTGGCCACGGTGAACCTACTCAGGTTTGGACAGACTCTTAGCCCTGCTTCAGCCATTGTCATGCCATGGACAATGACATGGTCAATGACTGTTGCTCGCATTTCGTCCGTAATGATAGTGCGAGGTTGTCTTGCTCTTCCTCCTCTGATTTGAACTCCTCTTCCTCGTTGGCCTGCTCCTCTTCTTCCATGGCCAGCTCTTCTCCCTCCATGGCCAGCTCCTCTCCCTCCTCTGGTTCGAATTCCTCTTCCCCTGACTCTGCCTTCATCCATTGTGTTTGTTTGGAATCTCCAGCAAACTGTGCACTCTGAACTTGCTTTTATACATGTGGTCACAGCATTAGCAACAGGTGTCTTCAATTTTGAGTCGTTGTGTGTAATGAATGATGCCAGGTGTGTTCATTGTGTTCAAATATTGCTGACTGTGGCAAGCATTTTGCATCACATGAGCTTTCATTTGAGAATATGAGCAGAGTTCTTTTGCAACTTGTGTTTTAGCAAGGAAAAATGTATTTAGATTTATGAGAACGGAGGATTGTGTTTTGTGAATTGTGTCTTCATGTGAAATGTGTTTATGATATTGGCAAATGATGGCTAGATTTAGTAAATGTGTTTAGACAACTGGTCATTTGGTTTAGAGGATTGGCTTTTGTGTTTTAGCATTTGAGAAAAACTGTAATCTCTCAGACTATCTATCTATCTATCTATCTATCATTTAAAACATTCTTTAAAAGAGCTCAGGCATAAGTATGAGAGAAAAGAAGAGTTTTTAACCTGGAGTCCAGTCAGACGTCACAATAGTCAAGTCTGCTGGAGAGAGAAACATGGAGGAGCTTCTCCTGGTCTGCAGTCTGGAAATGTTCTTCAGCTGGTAGAAGGCTGTTTATAGTGACTGATCTGATATGATCAGAGTCCTCTTTACTCCTAATCCTCTTTACTTTACTGACAAAAACAACTAGCTCAGTTTTGTTGTGGTTTAATTGAAGGGAATTTTGGTTCATCCAGTTATTTATTTGTAATTTATCTGGACAGAAACACAACACCTCTAAGAACTGTATTTATCTGGAGACACTGCTAGATAGAACTGTGTGTCATCTGTATAACTATGGTAGTCCACATTAAAGTTATGCAGAATTTGACCCAAAGGTAGCATATATATGCTGAACAAAAGGGATCCAAGAACTGACCCTTAAGGGACACCATATGTCATAGCCATTTACTCAGATTCAAAACTTCCAATGGTCACAAAATAACTCCTTTCCTCCAAGTAGGACCTGAACCAGTCTAGGACTGGTCCACCGAGTCCTATCCAAGTCTCCATCATGTTTAACAGCATGTAATGATCTACAGTATCAAAGTATGAAAGAAGCTGGACTTCACTACAGCACCTATCTCTGTCCATCTTAAAACCCAAGCTAGAAAAAATGGCTTCACAAAAGTACCAAGGGGTCCACAGACACCTTCACTTCAGTTTTCCTTTCATTCAAATTTTAAAAGTTTAGAGTTATCCAGGCTCTAATGTCATCAAGACATGTTGAGAATGAAAAATCAGCCTTCTTTTTTAGTGGCACATTTAGTGGCACATCTGACTGTCATCAGCAGAACAATGATAGGAGATGCCATGCTTTCTGAGGATGGAGCCCAGAGGGAGGAAATAGAGAGAAAACAGGCGAAGCCCTGAAACTGAACCCTGTGGAACCCCAAAAGACAAAGTAGGGTGGGAGGATTCTGAACCAGCAAGACTTAAACCATCGCAGAACACTACCAGAAATTCCCACTAGGTGCTGCAAAGAGTTAGTAAAATATTGTGATCTGCTGAATAAAAGGCAGAAACACAGCAATGAGACATTAAACCTGACAAAAAAACCCAGAATATCATGCTCATCCAGGAAAGACTTCAGCTGATCACAACACCTTTCTTTGGACCTAAAGTTAGCTAACGCTGTAGGCCAACTACTGCATGTTTCAAACTAATGAGGACTAGACCAGAAGACAGACTGCTGTAAATAATGACCAGAAGTGACTGTCTGACACTGGAGAAACCATCTTTTAAAAAATGATGAAGGGAACCTGATGGCTTCATGTAGACAAACACATCTTTTAAAGTGACAAAGACACAGACTGAAACTTATCAAATTCAGCAGAGCAGGAGAAGAGGGATCATCAGCAGCTGTTTTCAGTGGGGCTTGTTTGTTTGTTGGCTGGAAGTGGCCTAACTTAAAACTGAATCATTTTTGGTGGTGATCGGATCCGATTCGATCACCACCAAAAATGATTCAGTTTTAAGTTAGGCCACTTCCAGCTGATCCTGAAAACTTCGTCAAAAACCGCCCATAACTTTTATTATGTTATTTGCAAACAAACAAACATACAAACAAACAAACAAACAAACAAACCCGGTGAAAACATAACCTCCTTGGCAGAAGTAACAACAGAAAAATACTAACAGAGTGAAAATAAAGGAGTTCTCTTCTTCTTCTTCTTCTTCTTCTTCTTCTTCTCTGCTGTCTCACTTCCTGTCCTCAGTGATCATGGCAGCAGTTGGAGCAGAGGTCATCCTGACATCAGGAGTCGTTGGGTCCTTCATCCTCCTCCTACTCCTTTCTATCTTCCTCTCAGCTCTCTGCAGCGAGTGCAGCAGGTCAGTGGGTCCACACTGTCCAGACCAGAATCTAGATCCGGATCCAGATCTGGAGACATATTCTTCCATTAAAACACATTGGAGTACCTTCATCTCCATGAACAGTATAGTTCTGTTTTATACAAGTTCCAGAAACAGGACTGGAGCAAGGACCAAGACCAGGACCAGCGCAACAACTCAACTTGATGAGCTCATAGTTAACTTAAACCTTAAACTTTAACCTACTGCAGCGTGAATCTTATTAGTAACAACTGAAATCAGCCGGTGAAGAATGTTTTTATGAATAAAGTTCTGTGTTGTTATTCAGGTTTTTATTCATAAAACTGACCTGATTTCTCTCATTTTGGTTTCCAGACGTTCCTTTGAGCTGCGAGACTCTGAGGCCGACAAATATCCTTCAGCTCTCATCAAAGTGGTATGATACCTTTGACCTTTGACCTCTGTGCAGAGTTCATTTAACACTAGCAAAGCTATGAAGAGGTGCTATAATGAGGTGTCGGCTGACAGGTGAAGCTGGAGGAAGCCTCTGTGGCGAGAGAAAATCCGATGATCAGTGAGATCCAGAATGACGAGAAAGGTCAGTGAACTTCTGAACAGACAGAAAAGATGGCCGACAGTTTCCTGTCTCTGATCATTTGTGTCCGCAGAGTTTAATGGAGAAGGAATCCCAGAGTCCTTCACTCCATGGAGAAGCCACCTGATGGCGCCTCCAAACCACCAAGGTCAGTCAACTCCAAGGTCAACTACAGTTTTTTCTGACGACAACGTGACGATAACTAAATAAAAATAATCTATGATGTCGACAAAGATGACAAAAACAACTAAAAAAATGTTTAGATCAATAAAAACTAACATGTTTGAATTAAAATCCAATCAAAAAAAATAAGATGTCATGTGACCTGATGGCCTGAGCTGCTGGGAGGGACGATGATTGTTCAGCTTTGTTGGCCACCAGGACACAGAGTCACTGCAGGGCAGCCTGGTCCTGGAGAAGGCTGTCTGAGGGGGCCCCTTTCTGGCTAAGGCCAGTGGGTCATACAGGGGCTCCTCCTGGAGGTCCAGTCGTCGCTCCAGAGGAGCCCCACCATGGGGTACTGGGAACCCGGTGGCTTTTGGCGCTTTTCCACAGGCGTGGTACGGTACGACACGGCTCTAGACGGTGTGGCGCTTTTCCACTAGCACCTGGTACCTGGTACTAGGTACTTTTTCCGTTCCTCCTCAGCCCTGGTTCCAAGCGAGCCGAAGTGATACTATATGTGACATCGTCCGACTACCTTCCACTGATTGGCCAACGAGTGTCGTCATTGGAAGCATCATTTGATGTGCGACGTCCAGCTAGACTGTAAAAGCCGAACACAACTCGACCCTGCTATTTTTAAAATCGGCAACTGCTTCTCTACTGTTTCACAAGAAATGGCATCATTTTTGATTGCCTGCGTGATCGGTTCGGTATCCTCCATTATTTGTGATAGTAGTGTTGTTTCTCTTCTTCTTTTTCTTCTCGGTTTTCTGTGTCGCATGTAAATGCAGTTTTGCACTGCCGTATGATGACCTCGCCCACGCCAAGGAGGTACTATGAGGTACTCAGTTGTAATGGAAAAGCACCAAAACTGAGCCGCACCATATCGTGTTGTGCCGTTACTGTGTAGAGGAAAAGAACCATTTGTCAGATAATATTTGTCAGATATTATTATAGTGTCAAAATATCTATTGATTGAAAATAATCATTTGGGATTACCAGAGGCACAAAGAGGGAGTGAGAATATTTGGTCTTTAGTGGAAAGAAACAGACAATCTTTTCTCTGAGATTTGGGTTGTTCTGTTGGTCTCTTTATTTGTTGTTTTGTTGTTTTAAAACAAGAGCAGTTAAATCTGTGTCTGTATATTGCACAATCAAACCTTAGCATATTCCATAATAACTGGTTTATAGATGTTTCCTTCATGTTTCTATGAGTTTGGTATTACTAGAGAAATATTTAAATAGCATGTCACATTTTATCTAAAGCTACAGTAGTTTTAGTCGATGACATCATTCATGAAATTTCATCGACTAAAACTCGATTAAAACTAAGTAAAATTCAGATGACTAAAATATGACTAAAACTAAAAAGCGTTTTCGTCAAAAGACTTAAATCAAAATTTGCTGTCAAAATGAACACTGGTGTGTAGTTCAGATCCATCCCTGATTACAGAACACAGTGTGTGTGTGTGTGTGTGTGTGTCTCCTCAGGTGTTTGGACCAATGGCAGCGCAGCAGTGATGATGACATCCAGTGACTCTGACACAGCTGGAGGTACTCTGATGATGTCATGCAGCGTTTCGGATCTGAAACCTTCTGACTACATTTCCCATGATGCTCTCTGTGTTCAGGGTCAAATCTGGAGGAGGAAACCGCCGTCCCCCCCTGGAGGAGCCACCTGAACCAAGGTGTGTTTAAAGACCTGCTGCAGATTTATGATCCATAAAAAAAATTTAAAAAACAAAAGTTAATAAATGTTTATCAAACAGTTTTACAACAAGTTTAATAAAAAACTGTTCTCTATCAACTCCTCCTGGTTAACACAGTGAAACTACTGGTTAGGTTTAGGAAACTAAACTACTGGTTAAGGTTAGAAAAATTAAAAAAAAGAAAACTAAACCTAACTTTTCCCTTAAGGTAAATAAGGTTTTTCTGATTTTAAAAGCCTTTAAATAAATAAAATATGTTCTTTCTGTCTATTATCTATTAACTGTTATCTAATATCTATTATCTATTATAACCCCTGTTGATTGTTATCTATCATTTATTATCTGTTATATGTTGATTTCACTGGGCTCTTGTCTTTTCTCTGTAGCCAGAGAAGCTCCCTTTCTCCACTTTTTCACAAAGGTCTTTCAGGTCTTTCTGAGATTTCGTTTCTCAGAAACTGATGTCTTTCAGGAAGCATTTGGTTGAACAGTTGAACAGCAGCTGACCTCCACTGGATCAGGTGTTGTTCTCCAGCTTGCTAATGCTCAGCCACAAGCTCTGCAAACCACAACTTCTATCTTTCGTACGCTTCCTGGACTGCTCCTTCCCATGGGACTGTCAACTCCACACTCAAGACCACAGAACTGGTCTGATCTGACAGTAGAGGTCTGAGAGTGGAGGTCTGTCCTTGCTGAGATTGGATGATTGACTTGACCAGGAGCCTGTCTTTGGACTGGTCCGGACCACAGCTTGCGAGGCTCTGCACCCCACACTTTCCTCACAGGGTTTTCCCATCCAGCTCTTGGTGCTTCAGTCTTCAGATGGTTTTGTCCACTCAGTCTTCTGTCTTCCATGCTTTCCCCATTAAGCTCTTGATGCTCTGTTGACCAGCAGGACTGCCCCACTTTGAGCACCAGAACCATCTTCTCCAGCCTGTAACCTAGAGAGATGTTCTTTAAAGGTCATTTTAGCTCTTTCTATCTCTGTAGTTGTTTTGCAGCAGGAACTTGGTTGGTCTGTGAGCAACAACTGCAAAGAAACTCTTTCCTTCGGCACTGAGCAGCGCAAAATTGTTCAATAGTAGATGCTTCTTGCCATTTTATCTCTCCACCATATAGTTGTTTTCGAACAGCCTTTATCAGATAATAATCAATAATATAATAATAATCAATAAAATATTAACAATAATCAATTATACAATAAAATAGTAATAATCAATAATATAATAATGATAATAAGCAATAATATAATAATGACAAACAATGATAATAATATCTCTCCGACAGATGTGATCAGCTCCATCAGCGGTGGTGCTGACTTGTCATCAGCGGCGACCAATCAGAAGCCAGAGGAGGAGCTCAGTGCTTGCTCTGCGCTGTACGCACAAGTCAGCAAGAAGGTGAGGCCAGCCACGCCCCCTTTTGGTACACCTGAAGAGGAGGAGGAGGAGGAGGAGGGGGAAGCTTCACCTCCTCTGCCTGACAGGAAGACATGAGAAAATAACTAAATAAATAGGAAATAAAACATGATGGAATCTGATTACTAGTTACCCTGGTAATAAGTAATCTATTTTAACTACTTCATCAAAGTATTGTAACTTTTTATGTGATTGCTTTTTGTTTATTTACTAAGAAAGTACCATTTTTACACTGTACAATAATATGCTCTTAATAATAATTATTAAAAGTATTACAAGTGTTAGCTTGTTGTGCTAACCTCAGTTGCTAATGAGCCTCTATGTTCTACTTTCTGTGTTCTATGTACTACATTCTACATTCTATGCTCTGCTGTGCCTGCTGGACCCTGACCGTTCAGCACCAACACAGACAGCTTTATTATATTATAGTAGAGCTAGATATCATATAGATATTATATAGAGCTATATAATATCTAGTTCATACAGACAGAGCCAAGATGGCGGTCATCACAGTGACACACACACCTCTGGATACCTGGACGTTTCTACTATTTTCTTCTCCACCCTGTACATCACTAAAGATCACCTTGATGACATCACTGTGACATCATCAGACGAACGCTCCTTTAGATGAATATCTTGCTCATAAACAGTGTTGGGACTAGTTACTCAAAAAAGTAATACATTACATATTACAAATTACTCTAAAAATAGTAATGCCTTACTTTACTTTATTACTCTCCACAGAAAGTAACTAGTTATATTACTAGTTACATTTTTTTCTTAATTACTCTATAATTGCCTGAGATCCATCAGATGAAGGGAGAACAGACAAAGGAGTGTTCTCTAGGGTCTTTATTCCACCAACAACAAACTGGCCTTGCCAATACTGGTATAGGTATACATTCAACAAATGTACTTGTGTAATCAAGTTCAAACAAGTATTAACTTACTAAATGTTTAACAAACACTGTCTAGTGCAATCAATCTGTTTGATTGTCGATTAACAAGTACAAACAAAAAATATATACAACTTCCTCAAAAAATATATTCATAAATAAAAAAGACTGGCCTTACCAGCACTGAGTAGAGGAGAGGTAAATTAAAAAGCAAAACACAGTGCAGAGGTAGGTCATTAAAATAAGTTAAAGCAAATAGACAATAGACTCAAAGTAAATAAATGAAAAATACAGTTTGCCTTTACTGTAGTGCTTTTTTTTCTAGTGCAAAATATGAGCTGAATGTGTCAGCTTATTTGTCAAAGTAGTGGTTATACCTCATAAGGAGGAGTCTCTCAAAGCGCTTGCCTCCCAACCTGTTCCTCCTTGGATTGAGAACGAGGCTTCCCAGGCTAAATAGCCTCTCCACTGGAGCACTGGATGCTGGTGCTGTGTTGTATTTTAAAGACAAGTTCTTAATTCTGGGGAAGTTGTCTAGGACCCCCATCTCTGACCCAGACTTCAGGTACTCCATCACCTCCCTGTCAGGACCAAAAGATCCTGAATCCTGCTCTTCCTCAAATACAAAAAAGACATCTTCACTGCTGCTGGCTAAAGCCTGGTTTATGCTTCTGCGTCGCGGCGACGGCAGAGCTACGGCGTAGACCCGACGCCGTCGTTGAGCATTCGAAGCTCTGCGTCGAGCGAACGCGTTGCTCTGCAATTCACCGCCAAGCTGCTAGGGGGGTGTGTCTGTGTCTTTGTGTGGCTTCTGGGGGCTCATATCGGATTCCTTGGTTTTCTTCCGACAGTAAACAAAGACAACTGAGATGGAGCGGGTGTTTCTAGAGACGGAGCTCATAAAATTTAAAAAAGAAATGCTGTTACTACAAATGTTGAAGCACAGAAGACGTTTGCAGAGGTGGTTTGTCTGACCATTCCGTACCGTTCCACAAATAGCAGTGTTGTTGAGCTGTTGACCAGAAAAGCAACCGTCGGAAACGCTCTGAGTGGACCAATCACAGTCCTTGCTGTTCGCATCTCAATGCGTCGACGTGATGTGTAGTCAGGATTTTTTGGAGGTGCGTGTCAGGCTACGGCATAGGGTCTGCGTAGGGGTCCGCGTCGATGCTGTAGCTACGCCGTCGCCGCGACGCAGAAGCAGAAACCAGGCTTTAGGCTCATACTCCCTGAATGTGACAAGTAAAAGAAGGCAAAAATATAATTTGTGGCCTGTTTAATTAAAATGTATTCATATCATGTGTGTTCTTGAATAATGTGATTAAATTAAACAATAAGTTAACTTGTATATTTTCAAATAAGTACAACTAAGTAAACTATTATTCAACTGACCTGAAAGCCTGGACAAAGTTTGATCCATTGTCTGTGACTGTTGCTGTGACCTTCTCTGACAGTCCATAAGATGAGTGAACCTGCTCATTTTCAGTGGCCACAACGTCATATGTGTGTAGTCCTTTGGTTCTTTTGCAGGCAAGGGCTGCTTTTTCACAAGTGAAGTTGCTTGGTGCAATCCAATGGGCAGTCATGCCTATGTAACTTTTGTCATTACAAGTGCAGATGTTAGTGGTCGTTGACACATACGCAATGCGTAGTGTGCCCTCACCGTCAAGTTATTTTCTTTCAGTTGTTGAGCATATTGAAAATAATTACTGAATTTCCACCCGTCGAAACTAGCTTTCTGTTGCTGGGAAACTTCTTCTGAAACGGTGCTTGCCGCGTGTTCTGGTCTTGTTGACGCTTCCATTTTTTTCCCATTTACTTTGCGGGTGCCGCTCTGCCGCCGGCTGCCGACCAATCGGTGATGGTAAATGATACCTCGTGCCAAACTCAAACCCAGGCCGATCACTGTTCCGTTCACGCCATGCTCCTCATCCCTTCTGTGTTGTGTGCGTTTTGTGTGATGAATGATGACTGACAAATGTAATGCAATGCTCGGGAAAACTGTAATAATATTACCATTTTCAGATGAGTAATGCCTTACACTACTAGTTCCTGAAAAAAGTAATATTATTACAGTAACTAGTTACTTTGTAACGCGTTACACCCAACACTGCTCATAAACTACATCCCATAATTACCTCCGCCAAGGAGGTTATGTTTTCACTGGGGTTTGTTTATTTGTGTGATGGTTTGTTTATGTGATGGTTTGCAATATAACTCAAAAAGTTATGGACTGATTTTGATGAAATTTTCAGGATTGGTCAGAAGTGGCCTAACTTAAAACTGATTAATTTTTGGTGGTGATTGGATCTGATTCAAGGTGATCAAGGTCAAATGAAAGGTCACGCTATAGTAATGGATTGGAGATTTTGCATATTTCAGCTAATCGTCACCTATTGTGTTATATAAACTAATATAGAAATACAGAAGTCACAGATTCAGTTTGGTCAAGAACAGTAAAATGTCAAGGTCACCAAGGTCAAATATGTGTTTTAACCTTAACTTCATGTAGGAAGGAGCTAGAGCAATGCAACTGGTCTCAAAATATCTGGAATTCTCAAATTGTATTTGCAAAGTTTTACTGATAGTTTGGTCTTTTTTAAAATTCAAATTCAAAATATGAAATAGAGAATAAATAAATAAAAAGTACATGATATTCATGTGAATACGATGTTAAATGTGGGTTTCAAGGTGCGTCAAAATCAACACATTTACTCTTCGGCATTGTAGGCTTACAGAAGTATACGCTCTCTCCGAATGCTCTGTGCTCTCTGACTGCTTTTATAGTCCACTATGTTTTCCTTCCTTCCACTGGCTTCAGGTAATTTCTATAAGAATCATCACAGAAATAAAAACAATTTGTAGTATTTTATATTGTGTTTATTATTGTGTGTTGTTATTATTATTATTATTATTATTATTGAGCCACTGTGGATCTTTATGCAGGTCATTTATTCCTTCAAAAATCAGCTGTCCTCCGTTCGGGAACATTGCATGAGCAACACCAAATATTAACATTAAATATTAATAAACAAATAACCAAATCAGTGACTTCAGTGAATGCTGCTTCATCAGTCTGATATGTTCGTATTCATCATTATTATGTGTAGTGGTACTACCATAGACTGTAGTACTACATTCACAGACACTAACAGGCCTATCGGTAGTTATTGGTAGTTTGGTTATTGTCGTATTCTAAAATGCTATTATTCTGAAATGCTAAACCGGAAGTCCTCACTCTTTTGTCGTGACGTCACTCGCTAGCCTGGTCTGTGAAGGGAAGACGCTAGGATAGTTAGCTCACTTAGCCTGGTTAGCTGTGTGTGTATCTGAAGGGACGTTTGGTGCACTAGTTTTGTTCTTACGGCAGCTCATCATGGCCTACCAGCTGTACAGGAACACAACTCTGGGAAATAGCCTGCAAGAGAGTTTGGACGAGCTCATACAGGTGACTTTAACAAGCCTAGCTTAGCATGCTAACGGCGGCGGTCACTGACGCTAGTTAGCTCGTAGCTGCTAACTTTAACTTATCAGCTGCGGTTTGCTTCATCATTAAGTTGTCCCTGGAAGACGTAAATATCGTGTACTTTGATCTTTGCCGTTAGAAAACTGAAGTTTTCAATGTAGCGTAAGGTCTAAATCTATTTAGCAGCATGGTCGAATTTGCTATTGAAAGTTACATGAGTGCACATGGTGTTTGATATTAAATATAAACAGTTATATTTAGTACCTACCTGGAATAACCCCTGATAATTCAATCGGCTATATGCACAGTCATAAAAGACAGAAACATTGTGTTGAGTTTGTATTCATAGCAGACTCACCTCTCTCTTATGTAGTACTGCCCATAGCTATTGATGCTGCTCTGTTGACTTGATTTTATCCAACAGCCATAACTCTTGAAGTAAAGCCGAACGCTGTGTTGGCAGTGAATTTTGATGAGGCAGTATTCCCACTTCCAGAGCAAATACCAGTTCTGGTCAGGTTCTGGTCTGGTTCTGTTTAGGTTCTGGGTCTGCTTTGTTTCAGTGGTTTGTTGTGTTGCTCAGACTCAGCAGATCACTCCTCAGCTGGCCCTCCAGGTCCTCCTTCAGTTTGATAAAGCCATCAACACAGCGCTCGCCAACCGAGTCCGCAATCGAGTCAACTTCAGGGTGAGTTCACTTCCTGCTCTGCTCGATAAGGAATGTTTGCCATCACTCATGTTGTCCTCTTCCTCCAGGGCTCTCTAAACACTTACCGGTTTTGTGACAACGTCTGGACGTTTGTCCTGAATGACGTGGAGTTCAGAGAGGTGACAGAACTTGTGAAGGTCGACAAGGTCAAAATTGTTGCCTGTGATGGAAAGAGCGAGTCGACCCAGAACAAAAGTGATAAATGATGAGTATAAAATGACATTTCCTATTTCACGGAGCCTCTCTAGTGTGACTGTGATGTGACATCAATATGCTAATTAGTAGGGGTGTAGCTGTATATGTATTTGTCCGGGCTTCACGGTTCGGTTCAAGCAGTCATTTTGGGCCAGTTGTTCAAAGGTAATCCAATCGGATTTTGGTTATTGGATTGGATCAAATCTTGAAAATGGGTTGTTCAAAAGTGAAAGAAGCATTCTGGAATTGGAAATTAGATTACAGAATCCAATCCTAGTTTGACTCTGGATCAAACCTTCAGATTGTGTTGTTCAAAACATTTCAGTAGGATTTGGATACCTTTGATCCAAAAAAACAGGATTATCCTGATCCCAACAGGGGGTAGGACTTCAAGGTGGATTTTAGGAAGAAAATGTAGTAAACTGTAAAATTGGTCAATTATTGGTTGATACATTTGTATCGTTTAGTGTATGTACTTTTATTTATATTTTGCACTTGATTTGTTTAACCTTTACAGTGATAAAGTAAATAAAGTAGACTAGGCTACCAAATAAACCTTTCAGTATTGTAAAATCAAAATAAAATAAAATAAAAATGATCTTGTGAAAACAATGAAACCCTGAAACAATCCCCCACTTTTTATATTGAATTTTTCTGTCATCACTGTATATTAATTTCAAAGAAACAATCATCACAGATGAAACTGTCAAAAATAGGGTTACAGTTACCCCATGTTGGCTCTTCTACCTGTTGTTCTTTACATAGCTGCCCACATGGTGATATATTGTCCCATTTAAAGCACTGACAATCCGGATTTGATAATCTTGGAAACTGTATCTGGATCAGAGTGATCCAATCCAGTGTTGCTTTGAAAAACCAGCATAAAAGTAAGATGGGTTATCTGATCCTGGATAGCAAAAAATGGGATTTCCAAATCCGGATAATTAAATGTTTTGAACAACTGGCCCATGATGAATACGGCTGAGTGAGTATTAAAAAAAAAAAGTAGTCTTCAGTCCACATGGTGGTAATGAGCCTAAAAGGTGCCAGCAACCATCATTAGCCACAGAAGAAGAAAAAGTTAGAAAAACAAATGAAGAAGAAAAGTCAAAAGTGTTTAGTTAGTAGTAGAAAAGCCTCTGGCTTCATTTAAATCACCAGCATAGAAACACTTTCTTCTCAGAGAAGGTAACAGATGGGAGAGAGAGGTGGAGGGAACAAAAACTGTCTGCTGGAGATTTAGTGGAGGAGAGGTATGATATTGGAAACACAGGAATCATGCTTTTAATCAGCCACTTAACACAGACAGGGCCAAAAACCTTACCGAAGTAGAGGAGCTTCATTCAGGTATTTATTTCCTCCACCAAGGAGGTCATGTTTTCACGAGGGTTTGTTGGTTTGTTTATGTGGTGGTTTGCAAAATAACTCAAAAAGTTCTGGATGGATTTTGACGAAATTTTCAGGATTGGTCAGAAGTGGCCTAACTTAAAACTGATTAATTTTTGGTGGTGATCGGATCCGATTCAAGGTCATCAAGGTCAAATGAAAGGTCACGCTATAGTAACGTATGGGAGATTTCACATATTTCTGAACGCTCCAGGGTGTACAATGTTCAGCTAATCGTCACCTAATGTGTTACTAAACTAATATATATGTAAACTATTATCGGAATCCAAAAGTCACAGATTCAGTTTGGTCAAGGTCAAATATGCCTTTTTAACCATAACTTCATGGAGGAAGGAGCTAGAGCAATGCAACTGTTCTCAGAATATCCGGAAAAGAATTCTCAGTTTATAATCATGACATTCTTTTAGTCAAATATTAATATTTTCTGCGATAATCGTGAAAACCTGTACATAGAGGACAAAATCGAGGCAGCGTGCTGCCTTGGCGGATGTCTGTGCTCTCTGAGTGCTTTTCTAGTTTAAAGAGCTGTGAAATGTCCCATCAGTGAGCAGCAGTCAGTCTAATCCCTAACCCTGGTGACCTCACTACTGACCCAGAGTCAGAAACAAGTTCATTACACGAACAAGGAATTTAACTCTGTATCTTGGTGCAGGACATATAAACATACTGTATAAACATATAAGCATACTGTGTACACATACTGTATAAACACAGTGCAGAGATGAGAATTAAAGATCATAAACTGACTCACAATAAATATGAGGTGCTAAAGCTCTGATTACTGATGGTGGACTTACTGTTGCACTGAAAGCTACTGAACCATGATGTACCGTTACTTTACAAATAATTAATAAACACACAAGGCTTTTACCACAGTGACACAGAAATTTTTATCAGAAGAGCTGATGGCAGTGAGGATCAATGTTCATGAAATTTGTTTTAATAATATGTTTTTATTTATTTATTTAAATTGATTTAACTTCAAGGCATCATAAACATGTTCACCCTGGAGCAGAAATCAATAATCAGGACAGATTTATTCAATCTATTGTCGAACATCCTTCTCTGTAGTTAATGTGTTGTTTTCTCTTCTCTCTACAGACTCCACAGTGACTCTGGTTCAGGTTCTGGACTCACAGACGGATCGGGACTGAATCTTTAATTTATTACAGCAGAGTCTCTGTGCGCGTGTGTGTGTGTGTGTGTGTGTGTGTGTGTGTGTGTGTGTGTGTGTGTGTGTGTGTGGATCTGCAGCATTTTTTATGTTTATTAGCAGTTTACAGGATGTGTGTTCAGTTTGCTGTTATTATGGAGCTGGATCATCTTTAATAAAAAAACTTTATTTAAAATAGATGTTTGTCTGTCTTGTATCTATTATGGGATGTATTAATATACTGGTGAATTTAAATGTTTGGGGCTATTGATAGTATTTTTACTGCAGGAAATGCAGATTGCATCCATCATCCTGAAATATAAATCGATCAAATTTATTCCTCCTGGAGAGTTGAGATATGTTTTATTGATAAGAATGTAAAAATAGAAGAAGTTAGGAACCAGCAGCACTTTTCCCTGAGCTGGATGTCCAAACTGAGCGAGAAGAGCCCTAGTCAGGGAGGTGACCAAGAGCCTGTCAGAGCTACAGTGTTCCTCTGTGCAGAGAGGAGAACCTTCTAGAAGGACAACCACCTCTGCAGCAATCCACCAGTCAGGCCTGTATGGTAGAGTGACCAGAAGTCACTCCTTAGTAAAAAGCTCATGGCGGCCCACCTGGAGTTTGACTAAATGCACAAAATCCTCTGGTCTGATGAGACAAAGACTGAACTGTTTGGTGTTTGGAGGAGACCAGGCCAACTGCATCTCTACAGTGAAGCAGGGTGGAGGCAGCATCATGCTGTGAGGAAGTGGGGATTAGTCAGGATAGAGGGAAAGATGAATGCAGCAATGTTCAGAGAGCTCCTGGATGAAAAGCTGCTCCAGCGCTCTTAACCTGAGACTGGAGCAACAGTTCATCTTCAGCAGTACAATGACCCTCAGTACACAGCCAAGATATCAGAGGAGGCTTCAGGACAACTCTGTGGATGTCCTGGAGTGGTCCAGCCAGAGCCAGACTGGGGTCTGAACATGCGGAGAGATCTGAAACACTTCCCATCCAGCCTGATGGAGCTTGAGAGGAGCTGCAAAGAGGAATGGAGCAAACTGTCCAAAGAGAGGAGAGCCAAGCTGGAGGCATCTTGTTCAGAAAGACTGGAGGCTGGAACTGCTGCTGAAGTCTGAGAGCACTGATGACAGGTGATTAGTTTAATAAAGGTGGTGACATTTCAAAAATTCTTTTTTATCATAATAGGGAGTTGTGTATAGATTAGATAATTTTGTACTAATAAATATTTTATATCCTATTATAATATTCAAATTTAGTCTTTGTCTGATGTTCAGATTAAATACAGATTAATAATAAATCAGTGAGTCAATTCATCTTTATTGACTCTGTGGTTGATGATTTAATTGGTCCACTAGATAGCAGCAAAACATCAGACAGTAAAACAATGAAACTCAGCTTCTCTGTTCACCATTAAGTTCTTATTGATTAGTGGCTGATCAGTTTGGTCTAGTCTAGTTAAGTTTGGTCTAATCTAGTGTAGTCTAGTTTACTTCAATCTAGTCTACTGTAGTGTGGTCTAGGTTTGGTTTTGTCTAGTCTAGTTAAGTCTAGGTTAGTTTGGTCTAGTCTAGTTAGGTTTGGTCTAGTCTAGTTTGGTCTAGTCTAGTCTCTGTTGAGCTGAGTCTCCATACAGGAAGCTAATTGATTAATTGATTTGTTTTCTATTTTTTAATCTTAAAATTCAACACTTGATTAGTGACAGGGATCCATGCCCAGGAACCCAGACACACAACTCATAGACAGGATTACAGTTCTCACAAGAGTCTTTATTTGAATAGGCAGGATAATCAAGCAGGGTATTCAAGCGGGGAGGTGGAGCACGGCCACGCGCCACCTGGCAGGTGGAGGCGCGCGTCAGGGGAGTCCCCACTCTCGACTATTAAATGGGGGAAAAACAAAACCCACTCTCAAAGCCGAGAGGGAAAACAGTTAGCGTTACCTGCAAAAGAAAAGGGGAACGCTAGCTGGATGAGGCTACGAAACGTTAATGCACTAAGCACACTAACCGGCAAAATGGAGGGAAACTAACAAAGGGCACTACGAAGGGAAGGGAGGAAGACTAGGATAAGGGAAACTATAGAAAATAAACAGGACACCTACAACTCTACACAAGAGGAGGGAATTATCACAAGCAGGGAGAAAACTAATAAATAAACACAAAAACACAAGGATCTACTCCGAGGAGGATTCTTCTTGTGGGCAAAGGGGCAGGGGCCTATAACAAAAACTAAGGTAACAACTAGGATCTACTCCTAAGAGGATTCTTCTAGTGAAAACAAAATGCAGGCTATCAAAACTACAAACAAAATTACCACAAGAGGCATGAGGAAGCTGGGAATTGTGGGAGGCAACCGAGGGCGCAACGGACGCAGAGAACATGACGATCACGCAACGAGACAAGGGAAGACAGGACTATTTATACATGAGGTGATGGGGAACAGGTGGAGACAATTAGGGCGGGGTCAGACAATCACAAAACGCAGGAAGCAGGAGGAAGGGGAAGTGTGAACTGAAACGAGAGGGAACACTCAGTTATTTCAAAATAAAACAGGAAATGACAAGACAACATGTATGCACGAGACAAAAATGGTTAACTTAACTCAAACAGACAGACTGATCATGACAATTAGAGAAAATGATCTTTTTCTTGTCTTTGTTTCCCCACCAACATTTCAACAAATAGTTAAATTTAAACAGTTAAATTTCAATGGTTAAATTGAGCAGAGTAAAGCGTCTGGCTCAAGATAATCTGGGATGTTTAATCTGTTCAGAGTACAGAGTGTGATCCAGATGTAGGGGCTCCCCAAGTCTCTGAGACCAGCTGGAAATGCATGTTTAACGTGACAGATTAAAATAGTTTATTAATAGCAGTGTCTAGTAGTTGAGTGTATCTGAGGTCAAACAGCTGATTAATTATTAATTAGAGAATGAGAGCATCTCTGTTTCCTCCCTTTATGTTAATGAGCTCATTTACTATGCAGATTCAGTCCTCAGAGGCCTCACACTATTAATTGTTCTTGTTGACTCCACTAATTATTTGTTTGTAGATTAATTTGGAGGTGCGTTTGTGTGTGTGAGTGTGTGTGTGTGTGTGTGTGTGTGTGTAATGAGACCTGCGGAGACATTTCAGTTCAGTGTCATCCATTGTTTGGACATGTTGGGGTTCCTAGCTAATCCAGGACAGATTAGTTAGGTTAGCTAGGTTAAGCAACTAGGGTGACCATATTTTGATTTCATAAAAAGAGGACACTTCCCCCCAAGTATTTTGTGTTGTTTTACATAAAATTATGCATTTTAATATTTTTCGTTAAATAATGAAAAGCAGTTTAGCAGCTTCCTTTAAGTTTAGCAGCATGACACAAGCATGAAATAGTACATATGATGTATAAAAATAGAATACAATAGTAAAAATAGTATACACAAGAACAAATAAAAATTAAGTCAGTTTGGAGTGAATATGTACACACCGCAGTTGACAATGATATTAAAAATAGGGATTGACGGTTATTTACAGTTAATTACATTGTGCAAAAACAGATGTGCAAAAACAGGCGTGCAAACGTCAGGATGTGAGGCTTAAAGGTTTTTCAGCTGAGACTGGTGGACTGGTAGGTAGGGTTGGGCATCCTTGGATTTTTACGATTCTGATTCCGATTCTCAATTTCAATTCCTGTTCTAAACGATTCTCGATTCTGATTCTTTGAGGTGCAGATCAACAGGTCACAACTTATTTCACAAGAGAATTTTTTCATTTTACACAGACCATTTTCATTTATTCACATTGCCAGTTGACTTAGTTGTACTGTAACTGGTGTGTTCAGTGTAGTGTATTCCATAACTGTAACTGTAAAACTGAAACCTGCTGAAATAATGCAGTAATATATATACAGGCGGTGGGCCGAGGCCGCGTATCTGCTTTAGTTTTGAAAAATAATGATCCCTAGTGAGGGAGGATCTGGATCTTTTAAATTTTACAGTTTATTTTTTTCTTAATCAGATTTTCTTTGTTGGCACTCGTGATTGTTGCACATTTTTCCATAATCATAGTTTAAAGTTCGTTAAATTTGCAGGCAAACGCCGCAGCTTACTGTATCAGCTAAACCAATGGCACGCACCCTTACAAATCACGTGACGTTGTTCAGCCAATCAGGCGTAGATATGTGAAGAACAGTTGCTGCTGTCAAGATCCAACTCGTAGATACGAAGTGGAGACAAAGATACAGCCATGGAAAAACTACATGGAATATTTTGAGCTAAATAAGCAGCGTCTACATGTGTAGGTAAGTATTAATGCTAGCTATGGTATTTATTTGATATATAACCTTTGATGAGGCAACATTTATAATTTGTAAAGGTAACGCTAACCGTTAGCCTAGCTAAAATCCTACCGAGTGTTAACAACTTGGGCTCACTTAATCAGTCAATTAAGCTCAAGAGACCTGAATCTATATTTCGATATCGCTAACTATTCTAATGGAATCAATATTACATTATTCATTTAATATCATGTGAATAACCCAAAGTGTTAGAAGTCAAGCGTGTGGTAATTTAGCAGCTGACCAGCGTCAGTCATTAAGAGCTTGAAAGCCACACACTCACAGTGTGTGAGTATAATTAACGTTACTAGTTAGTTTATTTACAGTATTTTATTGGTGTTACTGTCGCTCGTAGTCAGTAATCAGCGTGTGAGCTGAGCTCAGAGCAGCCTTCTGCGAGCTCCCCCCGTCAATCAACAGACACCAGACTTAGCAAGTTTTCTGGGGGACACCCTAAGCATAATTATTTATTTTAGTAGTTAGGCTAATATTTGATACAGCATGAACCTTGTTGTCTAAGTGTAAGCTTAGTGGCACATCAATTGTGTGAAATTTTAATTCATTAAGCACTAACAGACTAACTGTATTCCCACTAGGTAATACTCCCATGACGGACAATGAGAAATGGTGCTCAAACCATACACTGTTGGTGAGTTCATCCATCCATCCATCCACTATCTACCGCTTATCCTCATAGGGTCGGGGGGGGCAGGCGCCTATCCCAGCTATCGGGCGGAAGGCAGGCTACACCCCTGACAAGTGTCCAGTTCATCACAGGACACATAGAGACAGACAACCACTCACACTCACATTCACACCTACGGTCAATTTAAATTAACCAATTAACCTAATCCCCATGCATGTTTTTGGATGGTGGGAGGAAGCCGGAGTACCAGAGAGAAACCACGCAGACATGAGGAGAAATGCAAACTCCACACAGAAAGGCCCCGGGCCCGGGATTCAATCCCGGTACCTTCTTGCTGTGAGGCGACAGTGCTAACCGCTACACCACTGTGCCGCCCTGGTGAGTTCATTTTATTCTAATAATCATTTGCTAATTCTTATCACCATCAAACATCTGCTAAGGAACACATTGACAGGAACAAATAACATGAACACATAAACCAGTCCACTTCTTCCTTTCTCTTACAATGTTTTTAAAAAGCATGTTCAACCTACAGAGTCTTTTAAAAACGTCTCCTCAATCACAGTCTCGCAGAAATACTTGTACCCATTTTCATACAAGTTGCTCTCTGTTGTCTCATTTGTCTTTTTAGAAGGTACCAAGTAAACAGGTGAAGTGGTATCTTGCTTCACTGGCCACTAAAGGCCAATTTATAGTACTCCGTAAAGTGCCGTACGTAGAGACGGAGAGCCTCTCCGTCGCCAGAGAGCCTGACGGAGAGCCTCTCTGTTGTCTCCGGGCGCAGGAATTTTTTTTTAACTGTCTGTCAATCCGTCAAGGGAAGACGGAGACAACAAGGGCTGTGATTGGTCCTCTAGCTGCACCCCTACTGTGAAATGCAGTCCCTCTCCCTACACACAAACAGACAGACAGGTATCCTCTGCAGCAGCACAGACAGGAACTAAAGTGTTGATTATCCTTGTGAAAGGCAAATCAAACACATTCAACCTGCTCAAAAAATCCATTTAATTCATTCAGTAATTATGTCTGGGGTATATTTCCACAGAACATACCGAAAGTTGTTGGTTTGCGTTCGCTATTATACCATTTTGTGTTGAAAAGAAAGAGGAAGAGGAGTTTTAAAGACTGAAAGCAATCAATGTTGTTCTCTTCTATCTCCCTCACAAATAATTCAATCATAAAATAGTATTTTCTCCTGCTTTTATCTGCGATATTGAGGCGAATTGCTTCACTTTCCGAGGGGGTGCATTTCACGGCAAGGCTGCACAACACGCATCATGACGGAGAAGTGCGAGGGCTCGAGGGGTCTCTGTAGCTACGGAGTCAGATAACGTATTACGCAGTCGGAGAAGTATATTCCAGCCTTAAGTCTCTGTCCCGAATGTGCAGAAGAAGACTCATCTCTTCTTTCTTCAGCTGCCAGAAGCAATTTCCCAGCTATGATTGTTTCACACTGAATCAGTTTTTCTTTAATTCTTTTCCAGGTGTGTGACTCATTTTTGTATTTTTCATGTTTGCAAATTATGCATTGTACTGGCAATAGGTGTGGTGCCCGCTTGGATGTGTGGAGGTCACCAGTGTGTGATCTCAGAGCTTTGTCTTTGCTGCAGTTCCCTCACCATAGTCTGTTTCTCTTTCTACCCCTGGCTCTAAAAAACAAGAATCAGACAACACATTTAAGCTTTTCTTCATTACATTATAACAGATTAAACATGTCAGGTTAGTGGCACCATATTTATTGTTATTTTAACTCTCAGGTACACTTCCAATGATTACAGTTGGGGACAAAAACGTCTGCATGTGCCTTGTATAATAGCTTGCATTCCGATCCATGTTTTGTCTTTTTTTTCGGGAGCTGTGTAATGTTTTGTTGTTTTCTTGTTTTTTTCCATTTTTTGGTCATTGTATTGCCTTGACTATGGGCTAAATCAAATTAAGTGATAAGTTCTATTATTTGTCTTAGACTCACAGCTGAAGATCAAGATTCACATTGACATGAGTGGTCTGATTTGACACCTACCCTGTTTTTTTAGCCTCTTTCTGAAATAAAGGTGCCTTTTCACATCTTCTCTGGGCTTGTTTTATGTTTGTCATGTTTGTAAAGTGGCTGTAGCAGTCTCTGTGATAGCCACTGTTTGCTGGAATTGCAGCAGGTTCCTGAAGTTTGAGGTTTACAGTTAACTTATTTATAAACGCAAAACACTACACCACTGTGCCACCCTCAGGTACAATACATTATATTAAAATAAGCTTACTGTTAGTAGCATTTTAAAGCTCCATTAATGTTAATGCAGAGACAAATGATTATAAGTTAACACAATAAAAAACATATAAGGACAATTAATGAACACATATGTAGTCAAAGCTAACTTCCATGTTAACTCTCTTGGCAAGCTAAAGCCATCCACATAACACAACGACTACTTAGTATGACAACAAACCTTTTCTATGGCATTCTTGAACTTGCTCCACTGACAGCTTTCCATTTGCTACCAGAGAGAATGGGATGTCACGTCGTTTTGCTGCTGTTGAGGTCACTGGCTGGTTAACACAGCAACAGTCTCAGACTGGCTAACGTTAGCATCACTCTGGGAGCTTTCCACAACTACTAACAGATTTGACAGTTTCAGCCATTGGTAGTTTATAGCTTTAGCTACTCTGTTAAGAATAAGACAATCATAATTTTCAATTTTCATAATTTTACCTGCTTCCGTTTGCAACGAGGAGTTGCTGGTTCACTGTCCAAAGTGGAGGAAGCGATGGGACCAGGAGAGCGATGCAAGGATTCAAACACAGTAAACTCCTTTTTAGTATACCATGCAGGCAAAGGTGTTTTATCATGTTTGTTGTACAAAAGTAGTAAATTTTTCACAGGTGCTGCACTCTGCCAGTCCGTCTTTTTTCAAATTCAAATGAAGCCAGGCTTTCGCGCAATGTTTTTTGAGGTCCATGTTCAAACGATTGAAGTTTTTCTTGCTAGCGGAGTAAACAAACTAGTGTGGATATTTAGGAACTGAAAAATAATCTAAAATCAAACATCATCTTAATGGTACTGGATCTGGACATTAGGAGCCGGTTCCCATATGGAACCGGTTCTCACTGCCCAACCCTAGTTATGCTATGAGCAGACATGTTATGGACAGAGAACATGGGTTTTATTAGTGGCATTTTGAATGAGGAGATCCTGAGGACCATTGTTGTTCCATCCGTCCACCACCATCAGCTCATGGTGCAGCAGGATGATGCACGGTCCCATGTTGAAGGGTCTGGACACAATCTGGAAACTGAAAACATCCCAGCCCTTGTGTGGCCAGCATCCTGACTGGACAAGTCACCACCAAGCATGACTCATGACTCATGGTTCTGGATCGGCGGATACGACCGCGTGTTCCACTTCCTGCCAACATCCAGCAGCTTGGCTCAGCCAATGAAGAGGAGTGTACCAATATCCCACAGGCCACAACCACCAACCTGATCATTTCAATCAAGTGAGGTATACGGTGGTCAGACCAGATCCTGACTGGTCTTCTGACCCCCCAGAACCCTTAATTCAGTAAAACTGTTCATTTCAGAGTGACCTTTTATTGTGGCCAGTCTGAGGACACCTGAACAATAATCCTGCTTTTATTCAGCATCTTGATTTGCCTCACCTGAGAGGAGGATGATTATCTCAAAGGAAAAGAGCTCTCTAACAGATTCAGACACATCTGTGAAAAATATTAGACAGAAACAGGACTTAAGTAAGTGTGTGTGTGTGCGTGTGAGAGACAGATGGAGGTTAACGGCGTCTCTGACATGTCAGCTGATCCAGTATCGACGTTCCAGTTAAACTGACAGAGGAGCAGATTATTGTGTCTCCTCCTGTTACTGAACGCATCGTTTAGAGCCGTCCATCACCTGGAGGTGTTGAGTTACTGTGAGATGAGGCCATATGTGGTACTACTACTACTAATACTAATACACTTCCTGTCCTCTCATACTGTGACCAGGTTTCTGGGACATTTTTCCAGCTTAGAGATAAAAATGAATCAAAAGTTATAAAGATGAAGTGAAGCAACTGTGACAGTTACAGTTCAATTTATTATTATTATTATTATTATTATTATTATTATTATTTGCATTGTTACAAGTGGACAGAGCAACGTTAAAATGAATTTGAAAACGTGAATTCCAGCGTGGAACTGTGATAGGATGCCACCTGTGCAACAAATCCAGTCGTGAAATTTCCTCGCTCCTAAATATTCCATAGTTAACTGTCAGCTGTATTATAAGAACGTGGAAGTGTTTGGGAACGACAGCAACTCAGCCACGAATGTAAACTGACGGAGCGGGGTCAGTGGATGCTGAGGCACATAGTGCAAAGAGGTCACCAATTTTCTGTAGAGTCAATCGCTACAGACCTCCAAACTTCATGTGGCCTTCAGATTAGCTCAAGAATAGTGCGCAGAGAGCTTCATGGAATGGGTTTCCATGGCCGAGCAGCTGCATCCAAGAACCATACATCACCAAGTGCAATGCAAAGCGTCGGATGCAGTAGTGTGGTTGTTTTTCAGGAGCTTTTCCATGCTCCCAACTTTGTGGGAACAGTTTGGAGCTGGCCCCTTCCTCTTCCAACATGACTGTGCACCAGTGCACAAAGCAAGGTCCATAAAGACATGGATGACAGAGTCTGGTGTGGATGAACTTGACTGGCCTGCACAGAGTCCTGATCTCAACCTGATAGAACACCTTTGGGATGAATTAGAGCAGAGACTGAGAGCCAGGCCTTCTCGTCCAACATCAGTGTGTGACCTCACAAATACACTTCTGGAAGAATGGTCAAACATTCCCATAAACACACTCCTAAACCTTGTGGACAGCCTTCCCTGAAGAGTTGAAGCTGTTATAGCTGCAAAGGGTGGACCGACATCATATTGAACCCTATGGATTAGGAATGGGATGTCACTTAAGTTAATATGCGAGTCAAGGCAGGTGAACGAATACTTTTGGCAATATAGTGTGTGTATATATATATATATATATATATATATATATATATATATATATATATATGTGTATGTATATATGTCGACTTGTCCAGGGTGTACCCTGCCTTCTGCCCTAAGATAGCTGGGATAGCCTCCAGACCCACCCCTCCCCCCTGCGACCCTATGAGGATAAGCGGTAGATAATGGATGGATATATATATATATATATATATATATATATATATATATATATATATATATATATATAATATTCAATATTCTCTTCCTGTCCTCACAGACTCTTCCTGTCCCACATGGACTGCTGCTTCAGATGAAGACAGATGTCCTCTGTCCTCAGTCTGAAGAGCAGTGAGAGTGATCGCTGTGACTTAAACAAAAATAACAAACTTAAAAGCCACTGAGATGGCGTGCAGGTGAACTGGTTCAGACGTGCACTTGATAAACAATAAAACAATGTCCAGTTTGTTCTATGTTTGGATGCCTGAGATCCATTTATTTTTCACACTTTAAAATATCCTCACCACATTGATATTTTACAGCATGTCCCAGTTTCTATACCAGCCACTCTGGTGTGTTCCAGTTTACACGGTCAAAAAACTGCTTCCCCCACAAACATACTGTTGTAATACAGTAATTTGACAGTGCAGGTCAAGATGGGAAATACTGCAACCTTGTGGTGCTCTGTATGTTTCATTTTCAGTTCAATAAAACACATGTGAAACTTCAATAGGTTCTGGGCCCAGTCGGTCCCAGTCAGTCTCAGTAAATTAGCTTGAAACAGTGGTTTTACACAGATTTTGTGTGGTATACTCAGTATTGTGGGATTCACGATGGAGGACAGACTGTTTATTGACAAGCTAAGTTGACCAGACAACTGGGCTATGTGGAAATTCCAGATGGAGCATCTACTGAAAGCTCGAAGTCTATGGGGGATGGTAATGGAGACGGAAACTACCAGGAGATGCTAACGCAGCGGCACGAGCCGAATTCGCTAGGAAGAAAGAAAAAGCATTTTCTATGTTGGTGTTTACTGTAAGTACATCTCAACTATACCTGATTATCAGTTGCCAGTCACCTAAAGAAGCGTGGGACACGCTGAAGTGACATTTTGAGAGAGATAACCTAGCTAATAAGCTGTTTCTAAAGAGGAAGTACTTCAGATGTGAAATGACGGAAGGAGAAACGATAACTGAGCATTTGAAGCGCATGAAAGAATTAACTGATCAACTTGGTGCTATCGGTGCTGTAATTGAGGAGGAGGATCAGATTGTGACATTGCTGGGTAGTCTTCCCCCCAGCTATGCAACAATTGTCACTGCCCTAGAGACACAGATGGACAATTTAACTCTTCAATTTGTGCAACAATCATTGATAAATGAGGAACAAAAAAGAATCCAAGCAAATGACAGTACTAGTGGTTCAACAGCAGGTGGCACATCTGCAATGGCAACACAAGTGCGTGGGGATCCACAGTCTGAGGGAATGGACAGATCCAAATGGAAGTGTTTTAAGTGTGGGAAGGAGGGACATCTAAAACGCAACTGTCCAAAGTTAAAAAATAAAAATCAAACCCACAAGGCTAAACGCATGACGTGAGGATAATGAGAATTCTGAGAGCGTAACTGAGAGTGCATTTGTTGCCAGAGAGACTAATCAGAATGAGAAAGTGAAGCAGGTCGAGTGGCTGATCGACTCTGGAGCATCAAAACACATGACATGTTCGAAAGAAATACTTCAGGATTACCAGGAATTCATTAAGCCACAATCAGTGAAACTGGGCGATGGCAGAGTAGTTGATGCCCAAGGACTCTGTAATGTCAAACTGAAAATGACTTTCAAAGTTAGTGACGTCAAAGATGTCACAATGTATGATGTGCTGTATGTTCCCAAGCTGTCTGGGAATCTTTTCTCAGTGGGAGCTGCTGCGAAAAAAGGAAATATAGTGCAGTTCAAGAAGACCCGGTGCAACATACGTGGAAAAGATGGAGATCTTCGAGGAATGGGAGCACAACGATCTGATGGATTGTATCAGCTGGACGTGGAGGGGAGTACGCCTGCCTCTCATACAGCAGGAAGTGCATCAGTTGCAGCCAGTCTATGGCATCAAAGACTGGGTCACACCACCATGCTGAAGGAGCTGAAACCTCTGGTGAGTGGAATGGACTTTTCTGCAGAAAAACAGAACTCCTTCTGTGAAGCGTGTGTGGAGGGCAAGCTGTCTAGAAAGCCATTCAGCCAAAGTCAGTGGGAAAAATCCGCTCAAAGCGCAAGCTGCAGCAGATTCATAGTGGCGTCTGTGGTCCCATGCAGACTGAATCCACAGGTGGATCAAAGTACTTCGTAACATTCATTGATGACTACTCAAGATGCTGCAAGGTATACTTCATGAGGCAAAAAAGTGAAGTGCTCAGCAAGTTCAAAGAATTCGAAAAAACATTCTCCAATGAGTGTGGACAAAAAGTCACAAGACTAAGAACAGACAATGGTGGGGAATACACATCGAAAGAATTTCAAGAATACCTGAAGGCTCAAGGCATCCACCACGAAATGTCTGTACCCCATACACCACAGCAAAATGGTGTAGCTGAAAGAAAAACTTGGACTTTAGTTGAAGCAGCAAGGAGTATGCTGTCTCAGGCAAAGTTGCCAAAAATGTTTTGGGCAGAGGCTGTAGCAACAGCAGACTACGTACAGAACAGGCTGCCCACATCAGTTCTGAAGCAAGAGACCCCGTACCAGAGATGGTGTGGCAGAAAGCCTAACATCAGTCACATGAGAGTGTTTGGCTGTGTAGCCTACGCACATGTTCCAGAAGTGGAAAGGAGAAAGCTGGACAAGAAAGCTGTGAAGCTTCGCTTCGTGGGATATGCCAACAATGCCAAGGGCTACCGTCTGTTCGATGAGGAGAAAAGGAGGATTCTGATTCGCCGGGACGTCATCTTCAAGTTTCTTCAAGTGTCTGGAAGTTTCTTGTCCAGACAGTGATGCTGGCAGTGGTCCTGATGAGAGGGGAGCAAAAGCTGATGAGACATCAATAAATGAAGCTCCGAGAGAATGTGGCAGAGTCAGAAAGCCCCCAAAGAGATATGGATATGATGAGTTTGCAGACATAGTGACTGTTGAACATTATGCCAATGTCTGTAGTGTAAAAGAACCAAGTACATTGAAGGAAGCAATGATGAGTCCTAATGCAAAGGAATGGAAGGAAGCAGCTGACTTGGAGTATGAGTCCCTGCTTGAAAATGAGACCTGGGACTTGGTGGAATTGCCACAAGATGGAAAGCCGATAGGATCGAAATGGGTATTCAAAGTCAAGCATCATAGTGATGGAGAAGTGGAGAGATACAAGTGCAGACTTGTTGCTAAGGGCTACTCACAGAAGTATGGCGCTGACTATGATGAAACCTTCTCACCTGTAGTACGATTCAGCTCAATTCGTACCTTGCTGTCCTTTGCTGTTCAGAATAACCTGCATGTACACCAGATGGATGTCGTTACTGCATTTCTGAATGGACATCTGGAGGAGGAAATCTACATGGAGCAACCAGACGGGTACGTCAAACCAGGTCAAGAGCACTTAGTGTGCAAGCTGAAGAAGTCAATCTATGGCCTTAAGCAGTCCCCTCGCTGCTGGAGTAAGACTTTCACAGAGTTCATGAAGCATATTGGATTTAACCAGAGCACATCAGACCCCTGTGTGTTCGTGAGAGCTCGACAGGAGCTAGAGATATTAGCTGTGTATGTCGATGATCTGATTCTGATCACAGAGTCACTGGACAGCATGAATGAGTTGAAAGTTGCTCTGAAAAAGCGATACAAGATGAAAGACATGGGTGAACTGTCTTACATACTGGGCATCTACTGGGCAACTCCTCGTTCAAGACAAGACACACAGCTGTGTGTATCTTCACCAGAAGCATTATATTGAAGCCATTCTTCAGAAATATAGAATGGATAAAGCCAACCCAGTCACAACCCCAGCTGATGTAAGTGTGAAGTTACAGAAAAATGATGGTGTCAGTAAGCCAGTGAACCCAGTTACTTACCAGTCAATTGCAGAAAGCCTGCTGTACGCAGCAATGGCCACAAGGCCAGACATCGCACAAGCAGTGAGTGCTGTGTCAAAGTTCAACACTGAACCAAACACTGCACATATGACTGCTGTGAAAAGGATTCTACGCTACTTGAAAGGTACCATGAACCTCGCTCTCAAGTACGAGCGGTCAGAGTCTGGAACTTTAGTCGGTTTTTCAGACGCTGACTGGGCTGGAGATCAGGACGACCGTCGCTCTACAACCGGAAATGTTTTCCTACTGAGTGGAGGAGCAGTAAGTTGGCTCAGCAGGAAACAGAACACCGTCGCACTGTCAACAGCTGAAGCTGAATACGTCGCTCTCAGCCAGGCAGCACAAGAATGTACCTGGCTTGCACAACTACTCGGTGATCTTGGGATGGATGCTACGCCAACTGTGATCCTGGAAGACAACCAAGGAGCTATTGCCATAGCAAAAAATCCAGTTGATCATTCAAGAACAAAGCACATAGACATTTGTTACCACTACATCCGTGAATGTGTGCAGAATGGACAAATTCAACTGCAATACTGTCCTACAGATGATATGAAGGCAGATATCTTGACCAAGCCATTAGCAAAGCAGAAGTTTGAGTATCTTAGGAGAGAGATTGGACTTTGTGCTGTGTAACTCTGATAGGTATAAGTTGTAGGCTAACGTTTAGTATTGATAGAGCCTAAGTTAAGACTACTGGTAAGCAAGGTAAAAAGAAAAGGGGAATTAAAAGGTCTTGCTAGTTTTCTAGTTAAGTTTTTTAAAAAAAATAAGGGGACTTATAGTCTAAGAGAAGAGCCTAAGTGATTAAACATCTCCTAAGTGATTTAAGTTAGTAAAAGAAAAAAGGAAAAACTTCAATACATACACCTGATTTCCTTCACCTGTTGATATGCCTTTCCATGGCTGGTGCTCCCCCTAGGTAAACCCTGGAACGGCATACAATGATTTAAATTAAAGGTAAACACAAAATATATTATGGCTCCAACAATTGCTCAGCAAGACAGTTGTGACAGAGGAAGCCATCATGTCACCTGACTGCTGCTATAGTTACCTGAGAGGAGTGACCTTAGAGGGCCTTCTGTCCTCAGAGGGCCTTCTCTCCTCAGAGGGAGACATCATTCAGTATCATTCAGAGATTCACTGTCACAGTCACATTAGTTTTCTGAGGAATATCATGTGATATGACTGAACACTCCAGAGCACCTTTCACCTGTGAGTGACAAGTTACTACTGGTACGTGGGTAGCAGTGATATTCTAACTGAAATAAAGGGTCAGGGGCATCTTCCCCACCAGTATAGGAAGATTACAACACATTTCCTTGTTTGAACAGCAGGCTTTTAATGGAAACTGAATAGTGTCAGTCTGGAGGTTGATCGGTGACATTAACGTCTTTGCTGCTGTTATGAGACTGATGCATCAAAGATAGTTAATATGAAAAAAAAACATTCATCATGTCAGGGTGATGACAACACACCCAGGAAGCCAGCTACAGCAGTTAGCAGCAGGTAGCAGTAGGCAGCTACAGTTAGCAGTACTTGGCTAAAGGAAGTCTACTGGAGGGTGACTTTACTAACGTTATTGCAGCTGTGTTAGTTCATTGTTAGACACAACCACTGAAGCTTCAGCACTAATCTAGACTGTTAGCACTTAACGAGTGTCAGCTATCAGTCAGAAATATAATTCAAAGTTAGCATTAATAACTTTCTGTTGGTTGACCAGGAGTGACCCCCAGTTTGTCTTCCATTCATTATGCTTTTATATTTAAACTCTCCCAAAATCACTCAGCCACAAATTTAATTAAGTCTCAGCTCTTATTAAGTAGCACATTCTTAAAAAGCTGGATGGCAGTAATTCATTACTGGGACAGTTAACACACACACACGCACACACACACACACACACACACACTGCTGTTGTGGTCGGGTTAAAGGTGCAGTCAGTGGCGCCCCTAACTGAATTGGGGCCCCAGGCAAAATTTTATTTGGAGGCCCCCCATTAATGCAAACCAAAACTACTACTACTACTACTAATAATAATAATACTAATAATAATAATAATAATAAAGCTGTTATTATTATACTACTATCTATTTTTATAAACTATAATACAAATACCACTACTGCTGTCACTATAATAGTAACATCATAAATTGATAGGCTATAGGCTAAAGTTTATATCCTATCAATATCTACGGCCACCAACTGTTCATGTTACTACTTTTTCATCAGAGGTGAATGCAGAGGGTGTTAACAAGACAATTAATAAATATTAATCAGGGCTATTTGATAAAATATCTCCAGTCTAGACATACTGGAGACAGCGATTCCTCTCTAATGAGTAGCAGCTTAGGTAAACTGTGCCACAAAGTTTAATTTTAACAACATATCTGCCTGCTTCACTCCTGACTCATGATGTCTTTTGGACGACAGAACTTCTCACTCGCTCTGTAAGTGTGTGCCGGACCTCCTCTCTGTTTGGTCAGATGTTGAGTGCTGTCAATCATTGCAGCTGATTACAGTTCTTGTGCTCTTCCTCGAACTGATTTGATGCTGTACGTGCCGCGCATCTCACGGTAGTGCATATGCGCATCCATTGTGCATATATGCAAATGTATCCCCTCGTGCAAAATGTGGCCCCTCATGAAGAACGAGGCCCTACGCAGACTGCGGAATCTGTGTTTAGGGAGGAGTGACACTGGGTGCAGTACCTAACCTCTGCTGATAGGGGCAGCGTTTCATCTCAGGTTTGTTGTTTTCCAACATGTTTACCATATCAGAGAGCTGGCGATTAAAGGAGTAATCCACCAAAATTACACAAATGACAATCTGGTGGCCCCCTAGGAAATAAACTTCAGACGATCATAAAATAACACACTGCACCTCATTCAGCAGTACGTTAGTTGTACAGTAGGTAGTAAATATATTTCTACCTGTATACCTCCACTGTTTCTACCTGCAATACAGAAATACAGAGACAAGGAAGAACATCTAAAGTTTACCAACAGAATGCTGCTCCCTGAGACTGTCACTAACCTAGCTAACTTGCTTAACCTATAGCTAAAGATCTTAACATAGCTACCCTAGCAAATCTAGCTAACCTCCTTAACCTAGCGAACCTAGCTCAGTTGTCAGTGACTGTTGTGGAAACATTTCTCACCCCCACACTTTTATGTAAAATGGTTCAGTCCAGTTGCTCTGTCAGACAGCCTGCACAGCGCAACAGACAGCACAACTTAACAAGTGGAGGAGGAGACAGCAGGATGTCTCAAAAGTCAGGGAGGAAAAAAGAAAAGTAAAAAAGTTCAGACTGGAGAAAGAAGTGAAGGGTCAACAGTTCTTTCATAGGTAAGGTGGGTCTGTTAGTGGTTTATGTGATGGAAAGCTAAGTTAACGGTAAGCTGCCTTAATGACTACTGCCCAGTTGCTCTCACCCCTATCATCACGAAGAGCTTTGAGAGACTGATCCTCTCTCATATAAAATCCTTCATCCCTGCCAGTCTTGACCAACATCAGTTTGCTTATCGAGCAAACAGATCAACAGAAGACACCATCTCAACAGCTCTCCACACAGCCCTCAGACACCTGGACCAAAAGAACACTTACATCTATGTGAGGATGCTATGTGTGGATTTCATCCCATCGCTTCCTTCACTTCAGACAGTGAACCATCAACCAGCAACTCCTCGTTGCAAACGGAAGCAGGTACATGAAAATTATGATTGTTTTATTCTTAACGGACTAGCTAAAGTTATAGACTACCAATTGCTAAAACTGTCAAATCTGTTAGTAGTTGTTGAAAGCTCCCAGAGTGATGCTAACATTAGCCAGTCTGAGACTGTTGCTGCGTTAACCTGGCAGAAACCCCAACAGCAGCGAAACGACGTGACATCCCATTCACTCTGGCAGCAAATGGAAAGCTGTCAGTGGAGCAAGTTCAAGAGTGCCACAGAAAAGTTATAGCTTAGGTGGTGAAAAGGCTGCATCCCCTTTCGGATGTCTAATCACCCACATTTAGGTAAGCAAATAAGAATAATTTTAAGCTAACTAATTTAGCTGGTAACTTAGGTACTTGTTACCTACCCCTGTCCTAACGTGACAGTAACAGGTAGGTTAGGAAATGTCATACATACACAAATATATATATATATATATATATATATATATATATATATATATATATATACTGTCTCCCTCAGTCAGTCCTTATCGTTTTGTATTTAATTAGCATTTTACATGATCCACACAATAATCATTAATACTGTACAGTTTTGTCTCCGGAGCTTGCCTCATCCAGCCCGTCTCCCGTCCCTCATCGTCTGAAATTTGCCCTGTCTGTAGTCTTCTGCCTGTCTTTGAATAAATACACCCTTTTGGTTGCACTGATCACCTGTCTCGAGTTGTGCGTTTGGGCTCTCCCCAGAATAGAGCCCTCACAGAACGATCTCGGCAGACAGAGCCCATCAGACTCCATACTTTTGGGTATCGTGGCCGCGCAAGAGGCACGAATTCTCCGCCATGAGGAAGACGTGGCAGCGGTGCAGCGAGTGATCGTTGACCTGTCTCGCAGACAACAGGACTTCAAAAACACCATGATGACCCAGGTATCCTAGTTAGCCTGTTGTCTCAATGAAGTCATGAAGTCAAGCAGCTGTTCCTGCTGCCTCTTCTTCACCAGTCTCAGGAGTGGCTTCCGTCTCTGCATATAAGCTATCTGCTCCCATGAAATTCTCTGGAGACTCCGATGACTGCCGAACCTTCCTCGTCCAGTGCAACCTCTACTTTGAGATTAACCCCCTTGCCTTTCCTACACCACGCTCCAGGGTAGCCTTCATCATGTCCCATCAACCCGGGCACGCTGCCGCCTATACTACCGCGGCGTGGGCTCGAGGGTCTCTGGTGTGTCTAAACCTTGAACTGCGAAAGGTTTTCGACCAAACTACACCTGGATTAGATGCAGTCGAGACTCTCAACTCCATTACCCAAGGACATTGATCCGTAAGTGACTACGCCATCCACTTCCGCACAGCCGCCACTGTCAGTGGATGGAATGACCGGCCCCTCAAAGACACTTTCCTCTCCGGCCTGGCACCTTCTGTCAGGAAGGAGTTTGTTTCCCTGGACTTACCAGAGGACATGGACCCCCTCATCGCTCTGGCAATCCGAACAGAGAATTGACTCAACCTGTTTCACAGAGAGAACCAGCGCCACGCTGGGCTATTCCCGGCTCCCAGATCCCAATCTTCGGTGCCCAAATGACCCATTTCTCCACTCCTGAGCCTGCCTCCCACCATCTTACAGAGGTAACCCTGAGGACACACTCACATTCCCAGTGTTTTCATGCACTTATTGACCTGGAGCAGATTTGAGTCTGATAGACTGGGGGATAGCTGGTCAGCTGGGGTTACGTGCCATACCTCTCTCAGGCCCTGTAAGAACCACGTCCCTCAATGGAAATGCTCTGTTTACGGTGACTCATCAGACTGAACCACTCACCATTTCCATAGACACGTAGAGACAATGCTCCTGTTTCTGTTTGAATCTGTACATCCTTTGTTGGCTCTTGGTTTTCACTGGCTCAGTAAACATAATCCACATCTGGATTGGAGTACTGGAGCCATCCTGTCTTGGTCCCCAGATTGCAGTGTCTCCTGTCTGCATCCTGACGCGGCTCCTGTGGCTCTGAGCACCCTGTGGTCCGGCGGTGAGTCACCAGAAACACATTCTTCTACACCAGACCTGTCCTGTGTTCGAGTCTGCTACCACGAATTAGCTGAAGTGTTCAGCAAGTCCCGAGCCATGTCCCTGCTGCCTCACCGACCGCATGATTGTGCCATCGATCTGATTCCCAATGCCACCATCCCTCTCAGGACCTGAGAGACAGTCTATGGAGGAATACATCACCACCTCTCTCCAGGCCGGTCTCATCCGTCCCTCGTCGTCTCCAGCTGGAGCCGCGTTCTTCTTTGTTAAAAAGAAGGATGGCACACTATGTCCCTGCATTGATTATGCCCCGTTGAACCAGGTAACTGTGAAAAATCGGTACCCGTTGCCACTCATGTCCCTCGCCTTTGAACTTTTACAGACTGCCAAGGTGTTCACTAAGCTGAACCTGCGGAATGCTTGTCACCTGGTTTACATCAGAGAGGGGGATGAGTGGCAAACTGGCTTCAACACCCCACTTGGGCACTATGAGTACCTGATTACGCCCTTTGGACTTACTGGCGCACCGGCTGCTTTCCGGGCTCTGGTGGGTGACGTCCTTCAGGAGTGTCTGGATCGTTTTGTGTTTGTGTACCTAGATGATGTTCTGGTCTTCTCCCTGGACCTCTAGACATACAAAAAAAACACAGCAAAAAGGTACTCACGTGCCTCCTGCAGAACCAATTATATTGCAAAGCAGAGAAATGTGAGTTCCATGCCAAGTCAGTCTTGTTCCTGGGCTTCCATCCAAATGGACCCGGCTAAAGTAAAAGCTGTTACAGAGTGGCCAGTTCCAGATAGCCGCAAGAAGGTACAGCAATTCTTAGGTTTTCCAAAATTCTATCGCCGTTTTTTCCGCAACTCCGCTGTAGCCGCGCCCCTGCACACACTAACCTCTCCTCACCAGGTGTTTCGGTGGACTTCCAAGGCCGACAAAGCATCCGTCCATCTCAAGTCCCAGTTCACCACTGCCCCCATCCTGGCGATGCCCTCTCCCACCCGACAATTCATCATGGAGGTGGATGCCTCCAACTTGGGGGTTGGTGCTATCCTGTCTCAGCGTTCCTTCACCGACAACAAGGTGCACCTGTGCGCTTTCCTCTCCCGCCACCTGTCCAAAGCTGAGCAGAACTACAACGTGGGAAATTGTGAGCTGCTGGCCATCAAGATGCCTCTGGAGGAGTGGCATCACTGGTTGGAGGGGTCTCAGCACCCATTCCTGGTTTGGACTGATCACAAAAATTTACAATACCTCAGAAATGCCAAAAGAATGAACTCTCATCAGTGCTGATGGTCACTTTTCTTTAACTGATTCAATTTCTCTCTGTCATACAGGCTGGGGTGCATGAACACCTGTCACGTCTCTTTGACCCCGAGTCTGTAGCCAAAGCTCCCGAACCTATCCTTCCACGGTCCTGTGTGGTTGCAGTGGTAGCCTGGTAAATAGAATCTGAGGTGAAAGAGGCAAATGGTGTGAACCCGCTGCCTGCAGGTTGCCCCCCATCGCCTGTTCGTTCCTGTCAATCTGCGCCTGCTTCTCACCTGCCACCCTGGGGTCAAAAGAACAATGGCATTCATCCGGCAACGTTTCTGGTGGCCTTCCATGGTCAAAGCTGTCAGAGAATACGAGGAAGCTTGCCCAGTCTGTGCCCGCAACAAGACTTCCTCCCAGTCTCGCTCAGGTTTGCTACAGCCTCGGCCCGTCCTGTCCCGCCCCCGGTCTGATATCTCTTTGACGTTGTCACTGGTTCCCTGCATCCAGAGAGCATCCCGAGGTCCCTGGACCGAGGTTGCCAGTCCTAGACGGGGGTTATGTCATGCTCTGTCTGTCTGTTTCTGTTAAGTTCATCATTTTTGTCTTGTGCCTGCGTGGTGTCCTGTCTCTTCCT
This sequence comes from Synanceia verrucosa, assembly GCA_029721515.1. Taxonomy (NCBI): domain Eukaryota; kingdom Metazoa; phylum Chordata; class Actinopteri; order Perciformes; family Synanceiidae; genus Synanceia; species Synanceia verrucosa. The sequence goes on from CM056549.1 coordinate 566,629, forward strand.
GTTTTATTTTGAAGATAACATTGTCTCCCTCTCATTTTAGATCTCCTGATTCCTGCCTCCTGTGTCTTCCAGCATCTGTGATTGTTAAACCCCTCCCTAATTGTCTCCACTTGTGTTCCCCTTCCTCGTGTATAAATAGTCCTGTGAGTTGTTGTTTGTTGCAAGATCGTCTTGTCAGAAACTGTTCCTCGTTTCTAGAGTTTGCCTTGTTCCCATAGTTTCCCTCATTTCCAGAGCCTGTCCCTCGTCTCCAGAGAGTTAGAGTCTCCAGAGTTAGTGTTTGGAGAAATCATTTCAGATTTTTGAGTTCAGTTCAGGAAAAATGTATACTGTATTTTTGTTCAGTCTACCGACTTTAACTAATATAAGAGAGCAGCTTCACGTCCAGCATCATCTCATCCACTTCAAGTGAATTCTTTTTTTCTCTACTCTTTACCCTTTTGAACAGGAGTGAGGAATTTAAACTGAATTCACTTAATTATATTTTATCATTGAAGATATCATTTTGGTGGATCAACCATCACAGAAACATTAAAAACATTTTGGTGATCAGTAATCAGTTGATTTAGAACACCTGACTCTGTGTGGAGGGATTACATATGTGTTAAGCTCTGTTTATGATTAGATTATTATAGAGCTCCAGACCCCACGTGACTTCGTTTACATCGACATTTTGGCAGTAAAATCCACATTAAAGTGAGTGACGCCGGCAGTCAATTTACACCTTATACCTTTAAATCACAAGATATTACTATATGCACAAGTAAATACTAAAGAATAAATATCTCTGATCCTTATAGACAGATAGATAGATAGATAGATAGATACTTCATTCATCTGATACGACTCTGTAGACAAACATTTTTACGTTGTGTTTGCTTGTTGCTGTGTGAACAACGGGAAGCTCCATAAATCCACACCATAATACCTTGGTCTAACGTGCGTTTAATGAAAGTACAACCATTAAGAATCATAATAAAAGCATGTAAAATAAATCAGATATAAAGTTTAGGGAACGTTGAATTCTGTACCTGATATAAAGTGGTCGCTGCTCGTTCCGACCGCTCTGTTTTTTTATGATCGCTTCCTGCTCGTTTTATGGCAGTTATCCGTCTTTGTTCAGGTAATCCAGTAAAATGATCTTCTCTTTGCTCATCCTCGGTTGTTCTGGCATCCCGGAGCACAACAGCTATCCACAGTATCTCTGAGAAACGTTTACAGGCGTTAAGCTGCAAGCGGCGAGATCCCTGGTAGTAGTTTAAGGGCACTTTACTGCCAAAATGGCGGTGTTTTGGGTTTGACAGTTGCATGCTGGGATTGTGTGATGTCAGCTCCTGGAGCTCTATATATTAGCGTCCAGTGGTTCTGGTTCTGGTTCTCCCAGTTCTAGCTCTGTTGCTCCTTGTCTTATTATCTGTTATCTGTTGTTGCTGCCGTATGGTCCCACAGCCCCTGAACACATCAGAGCAGTGATGTTGGCAGACTGTCACCACGGCCCCTGAACACATCAGACATTGTCCCACTAAGTGTCCTCTGACAGCTAAAGAATGGCCTTTATTATGGAAAGAAGGTTACTGTTCCACTTGGCTGTCAGGAAACCTGTGAAGATGGAGTGGCTTTCTGTCGTCAGTGCTCAGCATCCATCTTGATTCTGCAGCTCGTTTCCACGTTTTATTTCTGTACCGTGAACACATCACACTGACTGGTCTTAAGTCAAAAAGTTTTAACTTAAGGCTTTATCCTAAAGGTTTATTTTTTTTAGATTTATTCTAAAGTTTATCCTAAAGCTTTTCCTTAAATTTTTATCTTAAGTGCTGGTGCCAATGCTGGTCCTGGTCCTGTGAAGCGCTGCAGAGGAAACTTTTAATGAGTGCTGAGGGGATAAGCTGTTAGTCCAGGCAGCCATGCTGCATTCAGGGCCTGTAAAAGAGAGTGGTGCCTCAGGATCCTCCTGTGATGGACGGATTAGAGGCTCAGATTGTTTTCATTGAAGTTTCCTTTGAATTAATGGAGCGTTGTCATTAAACCCTGGAAAAACACTTTGTGTCGCACTTTTCTTTGTGATGTGTTTGAGAAGGATTTAATTTAAGCTGCTGTTCCATCAAGTTAATATCAAAACAAAACTGCACATTAATCTTTTCATAATTGAATCTTATTTATTGGCAGCTTTTATTTGTTTAGTCGCCAGCGAGGGAAATGAAGTTCTGCTGCAAATATATGCACAGACAAAAAAAATGAAAGCCCTGTTGTTTGATTATGAGGAGAAAACGTTACTACAAAGTAAAGACAAATGGACTTTATTTAATAATGGACTATTTTTTTTAATGGTCTTTATTTTCAGTCTGAGCTGATAAAGATACAGATTTCTGCTGTAGTTTCCAGCATCAGTTCAACACTTTATTCAGATGAATCCAGTTCTATTCAGACTCTAGTGTCGCTCTGCTGTGTAAAGAACATTATTTCCTCTTGTCTCACACCTTCTTCTGTCTTTATTATTGCATAACCGAGGAGTAAATACAACAGATCCATCCTCTCTAATGACTTCCTGTTGGCCGGCCCTCCCTCGACACCCGGCTGCACTCTGATTGATGTGGTGTGGCGAGGCCGAGCGGCAAGGGAGGACGCCGCAATCTGACAAAACAACAACAGGAAGGAAAGACAAAGGTAGAGGAGGATCACAGGAGGATTGGCCAAGCAGCAGAGACATTAGGGATGTAATGTGCTTTTACTGTGAGCTGAAGAGCTGCAGGCCTGCAGGCGTCCATGAGGGCCCTTGACACGGCGCCTTAATACCCACCGCCTTAATGCCGACTGCTCTGCTGCTCCTCAGACAAAAATTGACACCGTCTGGAGAGCGAAGCAATCAGCCGAGCCGGTTTTACCGAGCATTTATGACCGAGCCAAGCCTGTTATTCCATTTCTGTGGGTTTAATTCACTGATTCATCCGTTTCCTCTGAACCAAGAAAAACACAAGCTGTCCATGAATGAGCCTCCTGGGATCACCTGCAGAGCTGCACAGGTAAAGGGTGAGGATCACACGCCAGACACACTGATTAACTCTGATCCTTTAAAACCTGTACACCGCTTTTATTCTGGAGGAGTCCTGTCTCACAGGAAGTGCTGCTGAGCATCTTTTTAAGATAAATTTAGTTCAGAAGAAACTCGTTTTCCTCAGATGGACGAAAATCAGGAACTGCTGGGACCAGAATCAGCCGAACCATCAGAACTACCAGAACCAGCAGGACCGGCAAAGCTACCAAAGACAGTCCACTATGAGGTCCTTTCTCTTCCCCATCTTATGGTTGCCATGGCAACGGTGGCATTCACCATGGCGACTGGGACTGATTACCGTCACCTTCTGAACATAAAACCATTATAACCAGTCTAGGTACTCCTGGAGGAACACCTGGACACTTTCCTCTTAAAGAGCATGATGTTGGTCCCAGCCAAGAGACAACAAGTTTTAGTTGTTCAGTTTTGAAAAGAGTGCTACTTCAGGTGTACTTCAGGAACTTCAGGTGTGCTTCAGGTACTTCAGTTTTATTTCCATCTCAGAGTAACAGATCACCCTGGAAAACAAACTGTTTTTCTGTCCCCTTCTGTCTTTTTGTCTCGTTGGATTTTTTTTTACCTGACAGCTCACCTGAGCTCCACCTTTCCTCTCAGCCTCTGACTGACCTCTTGACCTTTCAGCGATCTGCAGTGGAGCTGAAGGTTCCTCTGTTGCCATTTAGCCATTGCATGCCAGGATGCGTCCATCGCTAATGGCCTCTGGTGGGCCCAGTCGTCGTGGTAATGGCTGTTAGAGCCTCATTTCCTCCTGGGAGCTGAGCAGCAGTTTAAGTGATTTCTCTCTGAGCGGCACCATAAGTGAAGCAAATATCCTCCTTTAAACCATTGCAGTTGTAAAACAAGACACTCTGATGTTCCTTTTTTTCCTCCGACGCATCTTTTTAAAAAGCTCAGCGATCACTGTGGAGATGGGCTAATTAAATTGGTACTTTTTATAAGTCTGACTCAATAAATCTGAATAAATTAACAAGGCATTACTAAGGCTGCTACATTAAATTTGCATAGTACATTTAATGAATATGCAGTCGCGAGTGTAAAGGTCTGCCACTGTGAACCCTGGTGAATTAGCATAACTACTTCCAGCATGTTTCTTAAATAATGCTCTCATTTGCACATCACTGACTTGGCTGATTCTGGCTTCGGTGAGGGCGGCCTCGTAATTAAAGAATCCCACTTTAATTTTAATGAAGTTTATGTTACATCAATCCTGACAGTAATGAGGGGGATGTGGAAACAAAAAGGCTGCTAATAATTAAATTCACAAACCAGTTTGAGGGATAATAATTCCTGAGGAGGAATTACACCACTAATTATTAATTAAATATTCATAGTATCATTCAGTTGACGACGGCAACGACCAGATGCCAAACGGCTTTTATCTGCAAAGGAGTGGAGAGGCTCGAAACAGATGGTCATTAACACCTCCTTCAAAATAAAACAGGCAGGAAATGGTTGTGTCATAAAGGAGGGATGAAGGAGTGATGGAGGAGAGGTGGAGAGTGATGGAGAAGAGATGGAGAAGAGATGGAGGAGAGATGGAGGAGTGACGGAGGAGAGCTGGAGGAGTGATGGAGGAGAGCTGGACAGAGACTATACAGTACTTCAGGTACTACACTGTACTACAGTTACTACATTGTACACTCTGCACTCCAGATGAGGTCACCAGAGGTCACCTGACCTGCAGGCTGTTGACAAAGTTCAACTTTTTGGCCTGAAAGCTCCAGCAGGACGATCAGCTGATGCTATAGAAACAATGTCTCTGGCTCTTCGGGCGTTGCCGCCGGCAGCCGGCTTGAATAATGGAGTCTCATTGGCTGCTCTTCATGCTGATTGCTATCGCTCGTTTGCTAATCAGCCTCTAATTTGCTTAATCAGCGGTTTAATTGAAGTGATGCTGACTCACCTGATAAGGGTGGTGTGAACCCTGGGTTTCACCTTTCAGGCTTCTGTAGACTGGCTGGTGGAGTGTAGCCTGTGAGACACTACTGATGGCACACTAAAAAAGAGTTTAAATAGTTTATCTTTTTATTTCTTTATTATTGTTGTCATTATTATCATTCTTCTTCTTATTATTATTATTATTTTTAGTTGACTTATCAGTTGTGATGTCAGTACAGCTATTTTGGCTTTTTATCATGTCTTGTTGTGATCAGGTCAATCTTATTTCGAACCAAACCTCTGACTTTGCCTAAATGCAACCAAGAGCTTCCTGTGAAGTTTATTTAGAAAAAAAACCTCTTCAAAAATGAGGAATTACTCTTTGCCAAAGACTTAAGATAAAATACGATCTATCGGCTGGTTTTAATCCATTGAGCCACAGCTGGACCTGATGGTTTGATCTGGCTCTGAACATGTAGAAAAGGTCCTCAGATGTTGTGGGAACATTAACTGGTGTTCAAACTGAGTGCTTCTCCTGTTTCCTCCTGATAAATCAGCAGCAGTAACCACCAGCTCTGACTGAGGCTGATGACACATTCATTAATTTCATAATAAGAGCCTGGCAGTTTGAGGCAATGTGTAGGGGTGGTCTCAGTGGTCTGGTCTCAGTGGACCGGACTCAGTGGTCTGGTATCAGTGGTCTGGTCTCAGTGGTCTGGTCTCAGTGGTCTGGACTCAGTATATAAATAAACATATTTAATATATGTGAGCGGCTGCAGCTGAAGTGTTGGTTGGATGATGAGAAACATGTTGAAGCATCACTCTGCATTTTAAGAACCTGACATGAATTCATCATGATCAGGACAGAAACATTACTGCGCTATAATGCTGAAGTATAAATATTACTGTGCTATAATACTGAAGTATAAATGTTACTGTGATATAATGCTGAAGTATAAATATTACTGTGCTATAATACTGAAGTATAAATATTACTGTGATATAATACTGAAGTATAAATATTACTGTGATATAATACTGAAGTATAAATATTACTGTGATATAATACTGAAGTATAAATATTACTGTGATATAATACTGAAGTAGTGATATAATACTGAAGTATAAATATTACTGTGATATAATACTGAAGTAGTGATATAATACTGAAGTATAAATGTTACTGTGATATAATGCTGAAGTATAAATATTACTGTGCTATAATACTGAAGTATAAATATTACTGTGATATAATACTGAAGTATAAATATTACTGTGATATAATACTGAAGTAGTGATATAATACTGAAGTATAAATATTACTGTGATATAATACTGAAGTATAAATATTACTGTGATATAATACTGAAGTATAAATATTACTGTGATATAATACTGAAGTAGTGATATAATACTGAAGTATAAATATTACTGTGATATAATACTGAAGTAGTGATATAATACTGAAGTATAAATATCACTGTGATATAATACTGAAGTATAAATATTACTGTGATATAATACTGAAGTAGTGATATAATACTGAAGTATAAATATTACTGTGATATAATACTGAAGTAGTGATATAATACTGAAGTATAAATATTACTGTGATATAATACTGAAGTAGTGATATAATACTGAAGTATAAATATTACTGTGATATAATACTGAAGTATAAATATTACTGTGATATAATACTGAAGTAGTGATATAATACTGAAGTATAAATATCACTGTGATATAATACTGAAGTATAAATATTACTGTGATATAATACTGAAGTAGTGATATAATACTGAAGTATAAATATTACTGTGATATAATACTGAAGTAGTGATATAATACTGAAGTATAAATATCACTGTGATATAATACTGAAGTATAAATATTACTGTGATATAATACTGAAGTAGTGATATAATACTGAAGTATAAATATTACTGTGATATAATACTGAAGTAGTGATATAATACTGAAGTATAAATATCACTGTGATATAATACTGAAGTATAAATATTACTGTGATATAATATTGAAATTAATTTATATCGTTCTTATAATTTATTATAGGTGCATTGATGTGATACTATTACAAACATATATTGTTATTTATTACAATTGTCATTGTTTGTTTTCTTTTGGCTACACTGCCGCCAATCAGAGAGCTACATTTCATTTTCATCCATTCATATTAAAATATTTACGATAAATATGACAATGGGACACCAATACTACTACTACTACTACTACTACTACTGCTAATAATAATAACAACAATAATGATAGTACAACTCAAGTGCATCATACAAAAGAATTAACAAAATAATTAATTAATATTAATTTCGAAAATAAATAGAATAACAAAAACAATTACAAACTAATAATATTTTAAGAATAGATTACACATTCAAGTGTTCTGTGATTTATCAAAATAAAATAATGTCACCTGAAACGTAAAATATTTAAATTTATCAATTAATAAATCAGTAGTTTATTTTGTTTTTTCAATATCTTTGTTTAGAGACACAAAAATAATTAAGAAATACGTTCCATAAATACAGTAATTAATACAATAATATTAATAAATTACAATAATGAATATATTTATGATGGGTATTTAATTTTAAGCCACTTTAAACAAATAAACAAACAATGGTTATTTAAGAATTATTTCAAAAATACACGTTTGAATAATAAAACGATCTTCATGATAATGGGGATATTCTAATATTTTCAAGTGTCTGCGGGTGTCTGTGCATCCGGATTATTTGTTGAAATTAAACGGAGCAATATAGCTCTACAAATGCCAGTGTGTTTAATACTTCCATTTACAATAATTATTATAATCAGAATTATTCTTTTTGCTCCGTGAACCGACGACTCGTGTGCGCGTGCACGAATCTGTGATGAAGGAAATTGCCGATGAAATATTTTCTTGCATGAACTTAAGTTTAGAAGATAAATTGAGGAAAATAAAATGCATATTTGTTTCAAAGGTTTGATTTTTAATAATTCAAATATAAGTGTAATAAAAAAACAGCCGTCGTCGCTGAAATGAAAAGAAAAAATTTTTTGTTATTATAATAATAATTTTATTATTAATGATTAACAGCCTCATCAGAAAAACGATTTAACTGTGAATAAACTGTTTTTAATACTAATCAGGCTTTCATGATTTAAACGTGAGAATTAACAAATTAGTTTATTAAAAGTTCTTATTAATTATAATAAACGATATTTAAGAGAAGAATGTTTTAAATAGAATGTTTTAAATATGGGGTTATATAGGGTTTTAAATAACTGAATCTGAATATATCTTCATATTTTCTAAGCTGAAAGCAACAAAAAGATCATTAACACCCCCCCCACCCAACACACACACACACACACACACACACACACACACACACACACACACCGCGCGTAAAACCTCTCCAGACGCACCAACATACCAGAGCGCAGCTCCGCGTGTTGGTTCAGTTCCTTCACGTAAATAAATACTGCCCCCCCCCCCCCCACGTCATGTGACTCTGAAGAAGTCCCATTAATGGAGCTCCTCTCGGGTCTTTTCTGCTGCCGTCCTGCCTCAGACGGGAGACATGGAGGAGGCAGCAGCAGCCTAGCGCTGAATGACCAGGAAGAACAGGAGGAACCAGGAGGACCAGGAGGAACCTGCCGCTGCTTGTGGAACTTTTTCTCAACTCCAGGCGAAGTTGCTGTGCGCGTTCAAGACGCGGGACCATGCGCGCCACCCAGCAGGCAGGGTTCCTGTAGAGTTGGAACTGTTGGGCCAAAGTTAGTCTGTTTGCAGACTGAAGCTGAGCTCGTCCCGGACCGGGCCTGTCCAGCAGAACCATGCCTCGCCCCGGCAGGAACACGTACAGCGACCAAAAGCCTCCGTACTCGTACATCTCCCTCACAGCCATGGCCATCCAGAGCTGCCCAGACAAGATGCTCCCCCTCAGCGAGATCTACAAGTTCATCATGGACCGCTTCCCGTACTACCGGGAGAACACGCAGCGGTGGCAGAACTCCCTGCGCCACAACCTCTCCTTCAACGACTGCTTCATCAAGATCCCCCGCAGACCGGACCAGCCAGGGAAGGGTAGCTTCTGGGCTCTGCACCCGAGCTGCGGCGACATGTTTGAGAACGGGAGTTTTCTGCGGCGCCGGAAGCGCTTTAAAGTGGGCGGGGTGGTGGTCCCGGACCCGCTGGCGGCCAGCAAGCCGCAGGACGCAGCGCACTACTTGCAGCAGCAGGCCAAGCTGCGGCTTAGTGCGCTGCACGCTGCCGCTCACCTCCCGCAGATGCCGACCGGATACAACCTGAGCTCCGTGTCGCAGCCGTCCGGCTTCAAGCACCCGTTCGCCATCGAGAATATCATCGCCAGAGAGTACAAGATGCCCGGCGGGCTGGCGGCCTTCTCGGCCGCCGGGTACCAGCTGCACAACCAGCTGACCCCGGCCTGGCCTCACGTATACGGCTCCGGGATGATGGACTCCGCGGCACCGATCTCCAGCGACTACTCGGCCTACGGCATGCCGCTCAAGTCTGTCTGCCACGGCCAGACTCTGCCCGCCATTCCGGTGCCCATCAAGCCCAACCCCGCCTCCATGCAGGGTCTGCCGGGGCTGCCCGCGCACATCCCAACGTTCCTGGCGAATTCTCCACGGTCCATGAGCCCCACATCCCCGCAGACCGGCCAGAGCAGCCCCACCGCGCTTGGAGACGCGCTTTCCTCCTCGGCCTCTGCGGTGGCCGTGCACTGACGGGACCCCCTTTATATTAATAAAACACTAATTACTCTTCCAAACTTCTTCAACTTCAAAGCGGCTTTTCACCTCCAGAACTAGTTATTGAGATGCTTTTTCTTTTGCTGACCTCTGACCTCCAGTAAACAACAAAAACAGTCGTTTGTTTTGCTGTGAATCCGTTTTATTTGGGGACTGTGTCTGAAAGTGAAACGAGTTTGTTCCGTGTCATTAGTTCTGGACTGATCCGGATCTCTTTTCTTCTCAGACTGAAAGAAGTGAGATTAATGACTCTTTAAGAAGTTCAACCTAAAAGGAAAGCATTAATAAACTCCTCACAAAGCTGCAGTCTGTGAACCAAATAATGACTTTTTCAGTTAAAACGTTGTTTCTTTTAGTTTTTGATGTGAACAATCACAGAGACTTGAAATTGTATATTTATGTAAGATATTAAAAAACTGGAGAGATTTACCGCTGATGCAGAGGATGTGACTCTGATGCACTTTTTAAAAATGACAGTCGCTAGCTGTTTTTTATTCAGTCTGTGTATTTGTACTGCTGCATGTTGGCTGACAAAGTGTTTGTTCGTTTTTTGGACTGAAGCAGAAGCATGAACATGACCGACGGCTGTTTTATTCCCTCTGCTCATCACCACCATTAAACCGCCTTAAAGCACTTTTATTCACCTCATATTTTATATATCACTGATTTTATTCATCTTCCTTTTAATTTTTCTCCATTAATCTAGCAGCTGCAGTTACTTTAAATATTATTATTATTATTATATTATTTAAAATGTGAAGGCACAATTAAACTTTCTGGTAATACATGAGATTCTTTTTTTTTTCGAAATGAACACATTTTCACATTTCACAACTAAAATTCTTACAAGAAATCTTTACATAATGTTTCTTTAGATTGTCATAAATGCTGTCATTATTTATTTAGCTTTATTGATTGATTGGGATTTGTGTGTTTGTATTAATTTTCTTTTCCAATGTGTAGAAAAGTGTTGGAAAATGTTTTGGCTGATATAAGGTCTGTAAAAAATCACAGTAAAATATGTAACAGTGTTTATCTGTGAGACATTATTAACTATTAATACACATAAAGATGTTTTTCACACAGCAGTTTGAAGTATCTTCTTATCACAGAAAACTACATGTATATAAATACTGAGGTACTTTATGGTCACATGCAGTAAATTCAACCAAACTGTTTTTGTGAACAAAAAAGAATAATATTTGGTATTTAGAATAAAATAGAATACCTAGTGTTTTTGTTTTTTATCCCCCACTGAGGGATATTCACCCTCCACAGCAGCATAGACTAGTTACAGTAAGAGAGACAAAAAAATACCAATGAAATAATAGAATGAGTAATAATATACAATAATTGTTTACAGTATGTACTAAATAAAAAGAAAGAAATTGCAAATAAATATGAGTTATAACACAATTATTAGATAAATATTACATCATATATGATATTATATAATGTAAAGTAAAATGTAGTCTATTTTTACTATTTATAATTTAGATTTGCCTTGTTCAAATAAATATAAAATAAAATGCTATGCAAAAGAATTAGTGCAGATTAGTTTAAAAAAGGCAAAGACAAAGGAAATGAGTCCAGATGTGTTAAAACCAGACAGTGACGGTGATGTCATAGAGTCTTATTACTGATGTTATATATTACTGATGGTAGTCATGATCTGCAGTAGCTCCTTCCAGCAGGATGGCGTCTCAGTCTGCAGCTGAAAGAGTTGCTTAAAGCTCCACAGTCCATCAGAGGGTCAGAGGGGTCGACCATGATTGATGTAAGCTTTGTGCTAAGCTAAGCTAAGCTAAGCACCTCCTCTATGGGGTCCAGGGAGCAGTCCAGGACAGAGCTAGTTCTCCTGACCAGCCTGTTCAACAGACCACAGTGTCAGAAGAAGTCCTGCAGACCCTGAAGGTCCTCAGTCTGCTTAGCAGGTGGAGACGACTTTAGTCCTTCTGATCCATCTGGTCCAGTTTACTGTGGAGATGAACACCTGTAGGTTGCTCCACAGAGACTGAATGCAGCTGAAAATTTTCCACATGGATCCATCAATACTTCAATAATGTATCAATTAGTAATAATTTATATAATATGACAAGTTCTTTTGTTTGTCTTTTAGGTAAATTTATTGATAATATTTATTGGTATTTAATTTAACATCTTCTGTTGTTTTATTAGAGAAGTGACTCTTTATGTCATCATGTCTGGTGTTTAATAAATAAATGATATAATAATGACAATTAGCAACCAGCTTCCTGCTGGACTCCACTGAGTTCAGGGCTTTCAGAGCGTTGCTAGGCAATGGATGGCGTCTCCGTGGAAACATCAGTTAGTGACCGAAGCCCCCTGAGATCTGAGACCACACAAGAGTAGAAGTACACAGAGGCAGTAGAAGTACACAGAGATAGTAGAAGTACACAGAAGGAGCAGAAATACACAGAGCTCCAGTTTCTTCTTTTCTTATCGGCTCTAAAATTTTCTGTTTCATCATCATAAAATAAAACATCAGTCTGATGGAGGAGTCCTCCTCTCCTCTCCTCCTTCTGTTTTGTCGCCTCTCTAATTAACACAAACACTGAAGGAGTCATAATTAATTACATTCAGCTGATTTTTAGCTTTAATTGTTGTTGTGATATTTCACACCTGAATCCTGCCTGATCCAGTTCCACCTGAATAAAACTACAATCGTATTAGTTATCATCACCATCATAATGTTCTTCTTATTATTGACATTATTGCCATTGTTATAGCTATTATTATTATTATTATTATTAATAATAATAATAATAATAATAATAATATTTCATGCAGGTGTACAGGATGTGTATATTTTGTGCAGTATGCTGTCGTCCAGCAGTGACTGTTTCACAAGGCTGTTGTTGTTGATGTCAACTTCTGGTCAACTGGACTTGAAGGCCAGCAGCTTCAGCTTTATGCCCTTCACACTAATGCCAGCTAACAGCAGACATCCTGGTCCATATCCTGGTCCAGGTCCAGGTCCCAGCAGAGCTGTTATGCATCGAATAAGTCTGTTGAGCTGAAGCTCCTGGTCCTGGTTTGGCCTGAGGTGTTCACTGACCCCACAATGCCCTGATGTAGAAGCTGGTTTTCCTGTTTAAACTGTTCCAGACCCCCTCAGATCCCCTCAGACTCCCTCAGGCATCCTCAGCTGCAGTAATCTACAACACCTCCACTATCTGATCATCTAGACCTCAAAGACCCCTGATGTCCTGTCAGGTGTCAGTTTACGATGGGCTGTAAATTAAAGAAACACATTCTGTGAATTGAAGGAACCTGAAGACCTGCAGATCTGCTCAATGTAGACCTGAAGACCTGCGGACATGTGCTTTAACTGCAGCTAATGGACTGGTTCAGAACCTGGATCTGGACCTGAACCACCCAGATGTTTGGTCTCCTCTGGCCTGACCAGGTCTCACATGGTCTGACTTGGTCCGGTCCAGGTAAAACTAGGTCTCACCTCACAGTGTTTTGAGCAGTTTTACAACGTTGAGTCACTTGATGGCTGCAGGGAGTGTCCCCCCAACACAGGTGCATTATGGGAGGGCGGCAGTGCCACAAACAGTTCAAACTCTAATTCATCTGCAATAAAACCCTCCTCTAATGTCAGACAATAAACACAATGATAAACAGGTAAAGTGACAAACAGGATGTAGCAGAACTAATAATCTGTCATCTTTTATTGATGTCAGAGGCTGCTCTTTTATTCTGAAGGACGTGTTTGTCCTGAGTTCAAATTTAAATAATTCAATTCAAAGTCATCTTTAACCTTGAGATGTTTAGTTTCTGTTTTAAAATGTTTTTTTCTTCACATTATGATAACCACGGAATAATATAGCTGAATTATGAGCTGATAATAGACAGAACTATCAGATTAGTTAGTTTACCTTCAAACACAGCTTTGATCTGTCTCTCTAAGAAACTTTCTATCACTATATTTTTAGATATTATATTTTATATTTATTATATGTTCTATGACAACTGCTTGAATTTTCATGTCTATTTAAATATTTTTTAATGATCATCTGATATCTTTTATAGTTTCTAAAATGTGTCAGGTTATTATAAATTCACCATAGAAATTATTAGGCGGCTTCTGAATTATGTTATCATCATTGTCGATACTATTATCATTAATAACATCATTATATTATGTTATATTTTACTTTAGGATGAATATGTTGGTGGAAAAACAAACAGGAACACTCCTGGATATTTGGGTCAAACAGTTCAGCTCCTCCAGACAGATGATTTATTCAGATGTTGGCAGCCGGTCGGCACGGCAACAGATTGTGTTCTTGGTGATGTGACAGAGCCGGAGGGGCGGCTCGGCTAAGCTAAGCTAGCTCTTTTCCCCTGCTTCTTCTCCTCATTGCTGTGGTGATTTTTCTAGTCTTTTCTTTCTTTTTATTCTCAAGGACCTTGAACATAATTTTTAACTCTTTGAGCGTCAGTCTTTTTATAAACATAAAGTGCCTTGTTCCAGTGTTTTTGCCTATTTTTGAGTCATATTTCAAGAACCACAGAATATTTTGTACTATGACTCTGAAAACACTGAATAGCTCAAATGAAAGAAGAGACTCTCTATTTCATTATGAAACAAATGTTTGTTTTTACTTGTTCCCTTCTTGTTTTGTCAGAGGTCGAGTAGAGGCCAGTAACACCTGGCACCAGGATGGACTATGGGAGGAAGACCAGCTGGAGGCAGTGGATGCTTTGGTCAGTGGTCTGCTGGAAACATTGGGTCCATCAAGGTGCTGATCCTTTGACTCCACCTCCTCCCTCAGCACTGCTGCAGACCGTGTTCACCTTTCATGAAACCATGTTCCTGATGGCTGTGGTTTCTTTCTGGTCCAGGACTGGTTTGAAGAGCACAACAACCAGATGGAGGTGTTGACTTGGATCATGGGATGTTCTGGACAAACCAGTCTGATCCATGGAGGCTCCACCTGAAAAGAATCTGATCTGGATGGAGAGTTAAAAAATACAGTTATGCTTTCACACTAAGAGGCTGTTCTGATGATAAAAGAAAGTTACAGTTATAGTATTAAATGTTAATGTGGAATCTTAACATGTGGCAGCATTTTGATACCTGAAAATATATGGCCGGGAAAACAACATCCATCCATCCATCCATTATCTACCGCTTATCCTCATAGGGTCGCGGGGGGGCTGGAGTCTATCCCAGCTGTCTTAGGGCGGAAGGCAGGGTACACCCTGGACAAGTCGCCACCTCATCGCAGGACACATAGAGACAGACAACCACTCACACTCACATTCACACCTACGGTCAATTTAAATTAACCAGTTAACCTAATCCCCATGCATGTTTTTGGATGGTGGGAGGAAGCCGGAGTACCCGGAGAGAACCCACGCAGACACGGGGAGAACATGCAAACTCCACACAGAAAGGCCCCGGGCCCGCGATTCGAACCCGGTACCTTCTTGCTGTGAGGCGACAGTGCTAACCACTACACCACCGTGCCGCCCGGGAAAACAACATGAACAAACAAAATCACTTTACCTCCTTTCTGTCACGCTCCGTCTGTCCGGTTTGGTTAAGTTCACCATTTTTGTCTTGTGCCTGCATGTTGTCTTGTCTCTATTTTGAAAGTAAACCAGTCTCCCTCTCGTTTCAGATCGCTTTGCTTCCCGCCCCTGTGTTTCCCACGTCTGTGATTGTGAAACTCCGCCCTTTTGTTTCCACCTGTGTCCCCTCACTTGGTGTATAAATAGTCTTGTCATTTGTGTGTTCGTTGTGAGATCGTCATGATCCCTTGTCCGTCTCCTCGTTCCCTTGTTCCAGCATCCTGATTCTCCAGTGTGCCTTTTGCTGTAAGTTTTGTAGCCCTAGTGCCTGTTTTTTGGTTTCTAATTTACCTGTGCCTTTCCCAGTAGATCCTCAGTGTGAGTAGACCCCAGTAGTTTAGGCTGTTCCCTCTAGTGTAGAGTTCGAGTTCTATTTTGTCCTTTTGTAGTTTACTTTTCCTCATGTGCCTGACATTAGCGTCTTAAGTTTGCTCCCCCTAGTTTCTCCTCCCCTTATTAAATATTTAAGTTGGACTTAATTTTGTAGCCTTCCTAGGTAGACTCTTTATTTTTATCAAGTAATCGGTTAATGTGTTTTTCCCTCTCCACTTTGTAGAATGGTTTTGAATTCTCCCCTTTGGAGTAGTCAGAGCAGGGCCTCCCTGGCGTGCGTCTCTCCATTCCCCTGCTGGAACACTGTGCTCTCAATCCTTCCTGTGTGCTAAATAACGATCCTTTTGGTTGCACCCAGTACCTGTCTCTTGAGCCGTGCCTTTGGGCCCTCCCTAAAATGGAGCCCTCACACCGTCAGGTAGATATGGAACACCACTTCCTGTTTCTTTAGATCGAGATTCTTTTTCGCAGTTTTATTTAAACTGTGAGCAGCTCACATTCATGTCAGACAATTTGTTCAGCCAATAATTTATTTATCTGTCTTATTTTTGGTGCTTTTTTGCATTTATTGCCCAAATCAGATGATCTGTATTTCCTGGCGGGACATGAATCAGTGAAACTGATGGCGTCTCGTCACAGATCTGTTTTTTCTTTTTAAAAAGCTGCAGGAACTCTGACCTTCAGCATCTAATGATGTGTGAAGCCTCACTCTGTGGGTCATGATAAAAAATAAGTGCATGTGACACTCTTTAATAACAGCACTGAAAGGTTTTACTGTGGCTATAAAGCAGCATGTCACACAGGAAGCGCCTGTAATCCCTTCAAAGTAAGATGGACAAGGCAGAGGATTTAAGGTTAGCACTGTCAATCTGTTTTCTTTGATTTTCAGCTGCAGTGGTTTTTGTGTGATCACCTCAGAAAACAGTTTTAAAATCTATATTTATTATATATTATTATTTCCATCAGAAACTCAGATTCTGGATGTAGAGACATCAACACCAGAATAGAGACATGACTGTGTTGAAGCTAAAAACCAGACACATTTAATCAATAAATTTGCTGAGCTAATGCCAGTGCAGCTAATGAGAGGGATGCTAACAGCTAACAAGGTAAAGCTCCTGTTTGTCAGTGATCAAGTGTCCACAGAGCTGAGGATGAAACTAAATGAAGAAGTTGACTTCAGCTGACTGCAGACCAGTCAACATCATGAAGACTCTGCTCTAAGAGACCAACTTTGATTGGCTGATTGTCACCTGACATCACTGATCAGAGAGTTATGAGATGATCGGAAGAACTGATGGAGATCAGTGAGATGATTTTATAATACAATAACAAATTAGAGTAACCACAATAACAATCCTCCGAAGCCCTAAAATAATGATATTAGATGTTTTTATAATATAAAAATGTCATCTGGATCTCTGTAGGACAGTTCTACTCTCTTTAAATGCCCCTATTAAAAATACGGCCGCTACTGCTCTTTATTCATTTTACACCTCTTTATGCTCATTAAATATTTAATGAAGAGTTTAAGAGTTTGTTGTGATTAGCCGTCGTCTCCAGGGATGCTGCTTTGTTTCTGTTTAATCTGCCTGATCTGATGTCTGTGGTTCAACTGAAATAAAGGAAATACTTCTTGTCTTTATGGAGGATTTAGATGTGATTTTAGTTTGGATTCTGAGGTCAACATGAGGACGTTCAAGGGGTCCCTGGTCTGGTTGTGTCCTACAGAGTTCCTGGCCTAGTTGTGTCCTACAGAGATCCTGGTCTTGGTGTTGTGGACTTGGATCCAGTTTAGCAGGTCTTTGTCCACATGTGACTGGCGGTCCTGCTGTCTTTGTAATGGCAGAGATGTAAAAACTGACACCCTGAGGGTCTGGGGCCCCGGGGCCGTTGGTATTGGGGGACTGAGGGGGCTCCTGCCATATGCTGCAGCCAAACAGGGACTCATTAAAATGTTGGAGACAGACGAGAGATCCTGACCTATTTTCACTGAGTCTTTATTATTATTATGATTAATTATTTTATTGTTCTACTTTTATTTTTATTATTTTTATTGCTATTATCGTTGTTATCACCATTGTTATTGTTATTATTATTATTATTGCTACTGTTATCTATAAAATTTATGTCTCCATAATAATTTACAATAATAAATATAATGGATTTCTCTCCTGTAGAAACCAAACAGTGTTTAACTGCTGCACAGTGAGGAAGAAGACATATTTTTATTCACTAAATGACTTCATGAAGGAGTTAAAACAGCTTTCTGTTTGCCTACACTTTTTGTCTTTTATGAAAGGGGGAAATGTCTTTATGATATTACATGTATTATATTATTATTTATATTATCACAATTCTCAAACAACAAAATAAATGTGTGCATAGCGTCGTGGTGGATATCAACCTGTTTATATTCAGTCTTTATTAATTGATAAAAGCTGGTTTAATCTAAAGATCGATTCAGCTGAAGCAATAAAAAACAGTGAGAGGAAGGAAGTGTGTCTGTGGTATTCATATCTATCTATCTATCTATCTATCTATCTAGCTATTAATCATATATGTGTGTATATATATATATATATATATATATATATATATATATATATATATATATATACATATGTATGTGTATACGTATATGTATATATATATATATATATATACATATACATATATATATATATATATATATACATATATATATATATATATATATATATATATATATATATATATATATATATAAGCTCTTTTATTAGCCTTCAGGCGAATTCCTCTTCTTCAGCAGATAATCCTGTGATAAATCGTCTGCTGTGCCCTTCACAGTTGTCATAGCAGGACCATAAACAGCATTTATAACAATTGGGGGGGGGGGGGGGGGGTCTGCTTAGCATGCAGAACAGATTAAGATGGGACAAGTCTGCTTGGAGCTGCACCGTGACAGACAGACGGCCTCATGGGAAATGTTCCGCCGCCGCTCACTGTGAGGAAAACAGAGAAATTCAGTTTCTGAGAGTGAAAATATCGCCCCAGATAAAAGTGATCTGGCTACAATTAGCCTATTAGAAATTATTATATTAAAATTATTATATTAAAATGATGTTGATACAATTATTGGATATAAATAATGTAGATAAAATTATTAGATATGACAGAGATATAGCTAGTTAAAATGATTTAGATATAATCATTATATTAATATGACTTCGATAATTATTATCAATTATCATTTTTATTATAAATAAAATTATGTCAACATAATTATAATATTTATTTTGGGAATGGATCACATGAACTTATCTTTTTCTGTACTGTTTTATATTTTTTATTATATTATTCATATTATTTTCTCTTGATGTAAAATGAAGCTGTAGGGTTAAAAATTCTGTATTTAGATTTATCACATGAAACGCAGTGATATTAGTGTAATAATACAGTTATATTTTGAACTCCAGTTCCCATAGTGCTTCAGCGTTGTGGTCTATATTAGTTTCCGTTAACTGACCTGATGGCTCTTTGAGGTTTTCTGAGCGGATTCATGAATGTTTATTTAGTGGGAAAAGGTTGGGACTGAGAATGTGTTTTTTTTTTAAATAAGTTTACTTTCTATTTATTATTATTGTTGTGCTTTTAGATGGATAAATTTACCAGCCCGATATTTTGACAAGTCACTGTAGTGTGACGCCGTTTAGCCTGCTGGAGGATTCTTCATAGGTCCAATTAATCTTAATTAAAGCTGAATGTGACAAACAGTCGTCCCTCCCCATCGTTCTGTCTTGAGTCTGGTTGAATAAAAGAGTAAATGAAATGATCTCAGTGAGCTAATGAAGCCGTGAGAGACGACACAAAACAGCAGAAATAAACATGAGACAAATAGACTCAGTTAAAGACATAGTCTGTGATATTGGAGAGCTGGCTAGCTTGGGGCAGCAGTAGCTCAGTCTGTAGTGAATCGAGCTGGGAACCGCAGGTCATGGTTCAAGTCTAGAGATTGGACTGATAGCTGGAGAGGAGCCAGTTCCTTGCCCTTGAGCAAGGCACTGAACCCCCTCACTCTGAAATCTCCACTGACCCGAACCTGTGTGACAAGAAAAAAATATATTAACAGGATCCCTTACTGAGGGATCAGTACAGGTAAGATTAGTTAGAGCTAGCAACATCTGAAAGAGGCACCTCCTCTCAGCTCCTCCTCCTTCTAGCCTCCTCTCTTCTCCTCCTCTCAGCTCCTCCTCCTCCTCTTAGCCTCCTCCCAGCTCCTTCTTTCAGTCCCTCCCCCTTCTACTCTTAGTGTCCTCTTAGCTCCTCCTCCTCCTCTTAGCCTCCTCTCAGCTCCTCTTCCTCCTCTTAGCCTTCTCTAAGCTCCTCCTCCTCCTCTTATCATCCTCTCAGCTCCTCCTCCTCCTCCTCCTCTCAGCTCCTCTTCCTCCTCTTAGCCTCCTCTCAGCTCCTCCTTTCCGCTCCTCCTCCTCCTAATCTTAGTGTCCTCTTAGCTCCTCCTCCTCCTCTTAGCCTCCTCTCAGCTCCTCTTCCTCCTCTTAGCCTCCTCTAAGCTCCTCCTCCTCCTCTTATCATCCTCTCAGCTCCTCCTCCTCCTCCTCCTCCTCCTCCTCCTCCTCTCAGCTCCTCTTCCTCCTCAGTGTCCCCCCACTCTGGTTCGTCCTCTAGCTTTAGCAGGGTGAGCTGTCAGATTTTTTAATAATATTTTTAGCTGCATTTTCTCTGCCATTGTTCCCTACAAAATGAATTCTCCTGCTAACTCTGTATTTCTGCAGAGGAGTATGCCGGATAGATAGATAGATAGATAGATACTTTATTGATTGCTTTCAGGAAATTGCCTTGTTACAGCAGCTACAAAGTGACAATATGTAAATATATGAATGTACGTATATACAATATTAACCAGATGAAAGTGACAGGTGTTGTTGTGATTGCACGTTATAAGTCCGGATGGCAGCAGGTAGGAAAGACATCCTGCTCCGTTCAGTCCTTGTCTTTGGAGGGATCAGTCTGTAACTGAAGGTGCTTTGCCAAAACACCTCCAGGGCATGAAGTGGGTGGGAAACAATATTTAGGATACAGTTCAGTTTCCTAAGCATCCTCACTTCAGCCATCTGCTGGACAGTCTGTATGTCAATGATGGAGCTCACCTCAGCTTGTTCAGTCTGTTCCTATTCGCGCAGCAAGCTCCCACCCCCCAGCAGACCACACCAAAGAAGAGAGCACTGGCCACCACATTTCTAGAAACAGTGAACGTGATGTGAGACAGAAGGAGGTATGGTCAGAGTTTTTACAGTCTTGCTGCTTTCATCCATCCATTTTCTACTGCTTATCCTAATAGAGTCGCTGTCTTATGGTGAAAGACAGGGTACACCCTGGACAAGTGTCCAGTTCATCACAGGACACATAGAGACAGACAACCACTCACACTCACATTCACACCTATGGTCAATTTAAATTAACCAGTTAACCTAATCCCCATACATGTTTTTGGATGGTGGGAGGAAGCCGGAGTACCAGAGAGAACCCACACAGACATGAGGAGAACATGCAAACTCCACACAGAAAGACCCAGGGCCGGGATTCGAACCCGGTACCATTTTACTGTAAGGCGACAGTGCAGGAAAGAAGCAGGTTGTGGGAAGAAGCAGGTTGTGGGATTTGAACTCCCAACTCTGTGGTTTGGAGGCTACCACCCTACCCACTGTGCTACAGCCAGGTTCTGTCCTGCAGCTTTTCCTTCCTTTGCTCTCAGTATGGAAGGACTATATCAGCCAGTAGAACAAAAAGAGCTTCTGAACAGGATTACAGACTGTAGCTTTAAAACCACCAGATACTAAATGAAGAAGTTCAACATGTCAAAATAAAAGTAAAAGTCTCAGCATAAGAAGTGAACTGATGTCTCATGTCTGGATAAAACTCGTTTCAGCACTGTCTCTGATTGGCTGGTGAGGAAAACATGGCGTACCTTCCTTCACCTCTGTCCAGATGTGATGAAGTGATCCTCTGCTGACCGTCTGTAAAGAAAGCAAAGGACAAAAAAACAATTAAGGTAATAAAAGCTCATAACATGCTACATTAAATATAATATTGAGCTCCATAACTGAAGAGCAAGCAGTTTATCTCATTGAGGCTGTTTACTGTTACTGTTTACACTTTATTGTTTACTGTTTATCGACCACAACGTCAGCGGAGTCAACGTGAACATGTCAGCGCAACTAATGATGCTTTAATTAACCGTCCTGTCATGTGACCGGTCCGGTCTTCTCTATATCTTCAGTAGTTGATGATTACTTAATACTATTAATGAGAATATATAACTGCAGTATAATAAACAAACATCCTGATTGAGGTTCATAATAAAATCTAATAAATAATGTGCACAGTAAACAGCCTGAATTCTGTTTGATTACATGAATAATTTCAATCAGCTGTTGTTGTTATTGTCATAGCAAGGACGTTTGTTTACCCTTCGTCAATCATAACACTGCTGCCAGACACAACAGGTGAGAGGAGGAATAGAAGGAAACAAGGAGGGACAAAAGGGTGGAGAAAAGAGAAGGAAGAGAGTGGTTATTAAATAAGGAGAGAGGAAAGTAAGGATGTAAATGATGAAAAAGTGATAGAAAGAATGAAGAGAGCAGGAAGAGAGAAAGGACAAAATAGAGGAAAAGGAGATAAAAGTCAAGGAAAGGAAGAAATAGAGGACACAGAGGTGGGAAGGAAGGAAGGAAGGAAGGAAGGAAGAAGGGAATGAAGGAAGGACGGAAGGAAGAAAGGATTGGAGGAAGGGTTAGGGTTAGAAAAAGTAGACGACAGAGAGAATCTGAGGGTCTGATCAGTTGATGTATTTATTAGGGACCATCTTAAAAACAAGATGAAGAGAACAAACAAAACAATTAAGAAAAATAAGTTATTCCTTTAATTTAATTATAGGAAGTGAACACCTCTGATAATGAAATAAACCAAGGTCACTGAATGCATCACAGCAGCCTCCATGTTTCCACCTTAACCACCCCATGCAAACCCTCTGCACTTAAGGAACAAATTAAGGACATTTAACATATGGAATAACATGTTTTGGTTCATTCAGGGGTCACAAGGGGATGAAGAGAGTCCCGTCAGAATAAGAACACCAACTGGGAAGATGGAAGCATGGAAGTCAGTTTGTCTCTGAGCTCCAAACAGCAGCAGCGTGGCGCCAATTAGCCGGTAGCTCGCTAACATTTGGCCTCCTGCAGCGTCTGATTAAAGCGCATATTGATGTATAAATTATCTGCCGCTACAACAGATATCTGAGCATCTATATGTAAATGTTTAATTAACCCGTGGCTGAATCGCCGCACCGGTCCAGAGAGGAGGTTATTAATCTGGTGATGGCGGCCATAACGGCGGGCCAGATCCATCAGAGACGCCGTCTCGTTTCCCAAAGTGCTGTTTGTTCTCAGTGATGAAGTCACAACACGTCCTTAAGGTGGACTTAAGGTGGACTCAGGTCTGCTTAATGGTGGCTGAATGTCTCACCCAAGAGCCAAACAGGAAGTACCTGTCTAAACAAAGTTTAGCATGAATCAGCTGTGACCAACCTGAGGCTGGAGCCCCTGAAGAGGTCGCCTTGTGTTCAACAAGATAGACGGCCCAAAAATGAACAGAGTTCACTTTTATCTGATCTTTATGAATATTATAAGAATATTTAGTCATGTGGCATCCCACTGATTTAAAGGTTCACTTTACTTCACTGTGATTGGCTGAGATAATTTATGAATATTATTTATTAATATTATTGATTACCATGTGTTAATATTATTTATAATGATTCATTAATATTATTTGTTTAATCTGATTGACTAACCCTAACCCTAATTCAGCAGCTTGTAATTATGAGACAACATTCATGCAATATTTAACAAAGCAGTGACAAATATTAATGTTAAATTCAGGTATTATCAAATCAGAAAACTGACTCACAGAAGAAGCTCATGAATATTTAATATGTTGTTATAGAAAGTGCTTGTTTATATTGTTTATCAGCGAACAGGGTTGTTACAGCCTGCGGAAAGAACCAAAAAACAACAGGAGATTTAAAGCTAACCTCTGAGCCGCTCTGACTCTTCACTCATTTCATAACAAGAAGACAACAACAAAACAAATAAACAAGAAACAACAACAACAACAACAACAACAACAACATATTTTAAAAGGTTCAAAGATGCTTCAAGGAAACAACTGGTTTACTTTCTGGAAATATGTTGAATATGTTTAGTTATGCTTGGGGACACAGATTAT
This sequence comes from Synanceia verrucosa, assembly GCA_029721515.1. Lineage (NCBI taxonomy): Eukaryota > Metazoa > Chordata > Actinopteri > Perciformes > Synanceiidae > Synanceia > Synanceia verrucosa. Next base: position 590,603 of record CM056549.1, read on the forward strand.
CATTATTATTATTAGTAGTAGTAGTAGTAGTATTATGGCTATCATATTACTATTGTTATAAAGTAATAATAATAGAATAAGAAATTATCATTATTACAATTAATAATAATAATAATAATAATTATTATTATTATTATTGGAGACAGGAACATTGTTTGTTGTTTATTTGTTTGTTGGCGCTGTTTCCTTCTCACTGATCTTCTTCCTGTTTTATTTTCCTCAGATGTTAAACTTTCAAGATGAAGAATCTGAAAAAGAAATAAATACTTCCTGTTTCCAGCGACAGTGAAAAAAAAATAAACTCTGAAGAGCGTCAAATTAAATCTTCCTCCCCCCTCCTTCTCCTCCTTCTCCTCCCCCTCTCCTCTCCTCCTCCTCGTTCTCCTCCTCTCTCCTCTCTCCTCCTCCTCATCCTTCCTCCTCTCCTCCTTCGTCTCCTCCTCCTCTCTCCTCTCTCCTCCCCATCTCCCCGCCTCCTCTCCTCCCCCCTCATTCTCCTCCTCCTCCTCTTTCCTCCTCCCCCTTCCTCCCCCCTCCTCCCCCATCCTTCTCCTGTCCTCCTCCCACTCCTCCGCCTTCTCCTCCTCCAACTCTCTCCTCGCCCCTCTCCCCTCCTCCTCTCCTCCCCCTTCGTTCTCCTCCTCCTGCTCGTTTCTCCTCCTCCTCCCCCCTCCTCCTCCTCCTCTTCTCCTTCTCCTCCTCCTCTCTCCTCATTTTCCTCCTCCTCCTCTTTCCTTCTCCCCCCTTTTTCTTCCCCTGTCCTCCTCCTCCCTCCTCCTCCTCTCTCCTCTCTCCTCCCCCCTCTCCCCTCCTCCTCTTTCCTCCTCCTCCACCCCCTCCTCCCCCTTCCTTCTCCTTCTCCTGTCCTCCTCCTCCCTCCTTCTCCTCCTCCTCTTCTCCTCCTCTTTCCGGTTCCGGTGAGCGTGAGTGGTGGAAGTGCGAGTGGCGCAGATTTTTGAATGGTTTTCTGTCGTATTTGTTGCACTTTCAAGGTAAGGTCTTTTAATTCTTTCTCTCGTTGTTTGCCGACTGTCAGAGGTCTTGTCTGCTGGTTGTTTAGTGGTTTTCAGGAGGCATGGCGTCCTCCGAAATGCCACCTCTGTCTATCGGACAGGGAGTATGGATCGTCCCTCTGGATAGTTTGGTGAGTGTGGAGGAGGCTGGCTGTGGGGGAGCAGGTCGGCCATGACCAGCTGAGCTTCGCCTCCAGGATGAATAAAGCTGTGGTGGTGTTTTTAAAATACGAGCCACTGGTCTATCAGCTGATAGAGAGCAGGGTGTTCATCCGGGACATGTATGTGCGAGTGTCAGCTCCCTCCATGACGATCACCGTATCCGGTGTTCCTCCATTTATTTCCAACGAGCTGCTGGAAAACGAGCTCCGAAGATTCAGAAAGTTTGCCAGTGGTTTTAAAAATGTAAGTTTAGGATGCAAAGATCCTAAACTGCAGCCGCTGCGCCCGATCGGGATACTGCGGCCGGCGGTTCCATGGCCGATGCCAGTGGTTAACCCCTCTGTGAATCCGTCAGTGAACCCTCGGCAGCGAGCGCAGATGTGCATCAGAAGCAGAGACAGACTGTGGAGCAGCAGACTGAAGCTGCTGAGAATAACAACGTTCAGACTGAAAAACTACCACTGTCTGCAGCTTCCTCTGGTGCTGCTGTGTCCACCAGTCAGACAGTGGGACAGACTGTGTCTAACAGCCAGGTGACCTGCTGTGAGGACGACATGGAGTATGACTCAGAGTCAGATAGTATATCTGTGGTTGAAAGCTCCAGCAAAGCCACTGATCTGTATCCTCTTGAGGAAATTAACAACTTCCTGGATGAGACTTATAAAAAGTCTGCTAAAGTCAGCGATTACTTTTAAGACACTGATAAATTCATCAGATCAGTGAATGCACTGAAAAAGCTGGTTGGCTTTGACTTGCTAGATGAGAGGAAAAGATTCAGACTAAAAAGCACATTACTGTTCTGAGGAAGGAGGCGATGAGAAAAAGTTTTAAAAGATCCAGAAGACTGAAGATTCCTGAAGTAGCTGCTCAGAAGCAGGTGGATGTGGTTTTCCTGCAGGAGACACACACCCTCCCATCTGATGAGGTGGACTGGGGCTTATGGTGGCAGGGGTCCTGTGTCCTCAGCCATGGCACTAACGTCAGTGCAGGAGTAGCTGTGCTGTTCAGAGCTGCTGCTCAGGTGACTGTTTTATCCTCCACTGAGGTGGTGAAGGGCCGGCTGCTGGTCGTCAAAGCACAAATTCAAGATTCTGTGTTCTGCTTTGTGAACATTTATGCCCCAAACCAAGGAGCAGAAAGAGTAGCCTTTTTTACCCAGCTACTGAACAAATTTCAAACCTTCCATCAGCACCAATTAGTTATTGGAGGAGATTTTAACTGCATGCTGGACTTCACTGTGGACCGGACAAATGGGGAACCCCATCCACAGTCAGCTCAGGCCTTGAAAAGTTGGACCTGGACCTGTTAAACACCTGGAGGGTCAAACATCCACAGACTAGACAGTACACTGGGGTGAGGGTCACTAACAACTGGGTTCGTGCAGTGAGGTTAGACAGGATTTACATTTCAAAAACACTCAGCACCAGATTAGCACAGAGCACCATTTATCCAGTAGGTGTCACTGATTAACTTACATAGGCGTAGGTTACATAGGCGCTCAGATCCTCCTAGGAGCCAGGAGCTGAGCTCCTTCCTGCAGGAAAGAGTAAAGGGGGCTTTGGTCAGGTCTCGCTTCCTCCAGCTGAAGGACATGGACGCTCCTAGCTCCTTCTTTTTCAACCTGGAGAGGACAGTGGCCCAGAGGAAGCAGATGACCTGTCTTCAGCTCCCTGGAGGCAGAGTGACCACCAACCCAGAGGAGATGAGGAACCATGCTGTGGAGTTCTATGCTGGCCTCTTCAAGGCAGAACCATGCAGCATGGAGGGTCTCCAGGAGCTCCTGGAGGGGCTTCCTCAGCTCAGCCAGGAGAAGAAAGCTGCTCTGGATGAGGAGCTGACTCTGGAGGAGCTGACGGCTGCTGTCCACCATATGGCAGCAGGACGGGCCCCTGGGATAGATGGGCTCCCTGTTGACTTTTTTAAACGGTTCTGGAACACCCTTGGATCTGACCTTCATGGTGTTTTTATGGACTGTTTTAAAACTGGAGCACTTCCTGTCTCCTGTCAAAGGGCAGGACTTTCGCTGCTGCCCAAAAAAGGAGATCTGACTCTGCTCAAGAACTGGAGGCCAGTCTCCCTCCTCTGTGCGGATTATAAGATTCTTTCCAGAGCCCTATCTAATAGGCTGAAGGACATACTGGAACTGATCATTCATTCACACCAGACTATTGTGATAGGACAATCATGGACAACATCTTCTTGATCAGAGATGTTATTGATGTGTGTAGGTCTGAAAATATAAACGTTGGTATTGTCTCTATGGACAAGGAGAAAGCGTTTGATAGGGTGGCTCACTCCTATTTATTTTCTGCACTTAGAGGTTTTTGTATTGGTGATGGGTTTTTATCTTGGGTTCGTTTATTGTATAGTGGTGCACAGTGTTTGGTGAAGATGGGGGCAGGGCTGAGTCTACCGATCCCTGTACAGTGAAGGATTAGGCAGGGCTGCCCTGTCTCAGGGAGGCTGTACAGCCTAGCCATAGAGCCCTTGCTGCGTAGGCTTAGAGGTCGGCTCAGCGGCATTTCACTGCCGGGGTCCTGCAGCCTTGAACATCCTCCTACTGTCTCTGCTTATGCAGACGATATTAACGTCTTTATCTCCAGTCAGGGGACGTTCAATGTCTGCAGGACACCCTGTCACTGTATGAGAGGGCTTCTTCTGCACGGGTGAAATGGGCTAAGAGTGAGGATTTGTTGGTGGGGCAGTGGAGGGGCCAGGCAGTGCCCAGCCTGCCAGAAGGGCTGGAGTGGGGCAGGGAGGGGCTGAAGGTCCTGGGGGTTTTTGGGGTCAGAGGGCTTCCAGAGGATGAAGGAGAAACTGTGTGCCCAGTTATCCAAATGGAAATGGTTGCTACCTCAGCTGTCATATAGGGGAAGAGTCCTGGTCTCCAATAACTTGGTCGCCTCGACTCTCTGGCACAAACTGCTCGTTCTAATGCCACCTAGAGGTCTGGTGGAGGATATCCAGAGAGCCATCTTGGATTTTTACTGGTCTGGACGTCACTGGATCCGAGCAGCAGGACTTTTTCTGCCTGTGGATGAAGGGGGACAGGACTGATATCCAGTCCAAAATCGCCTCCTTTAGACTCCAGACTGCCCAAAAACTGCTTTACAGCTGTGGTCCAAGCTGGCTCAACACAGCTGGAATGCTGCTGAGGAGAGCTGGACGTTTGGGGTATGATAAGCAGCTGTTCCTCCTGCAATCTGCAGACTTGGACCTTTCTGGGCTGACACCTTTTTATAGCTCAGTGCTGCAGGTATGGCAGGTTTTAAACAGCACCAGGACCACTGAGAAGACACCAGACATGTGGTTGTTTGAGGAACCTTTGTTTTTTAATAACTTTTTAAAGACTCAAACGCTGCAGTCTGCCAGCCTGAGGGCCAAACTCAGAGAAGCCGGCTGCACCAAGCTGGGCCACCTGATGAGGATGACAGCAGCATCTGTGGACGCCTTGAGAGACACCAGCAGCATCACCTCCATCAGACTGATCGACAGGGCGGTGCAGGAGGTCCGTGCTGCTCTGCCACAACACCTCAGATCCTTCGCTGAGGACCAGATGCTGTGTGAGCAGTGGGGAGGGGAGGCTGAGTACAGCTTCCCCTCTCTGGTAATCACACCAGCTGTGGGTAGGTGGCAGGAGGGAGGAGGCCAGCTGCTGTCCTTCACCACACCACATCTGGACAAGTTGACCAGACCTGCATCAAGGTTTTGAACCTGAGGACATTAAAAAATATGAGGGAGTCAAGGTGGACTGAGTTCTTTGGTCCAGGTTCTTCCCCAAAAGGCAGCTGGCGTTCCCTGTACAAGCTGCCCATTGAGAAGAGGACAGCAGACCTCCAGTGGAGGGTTGTACATGCATGGTGCAATAGCCACAAACAGGTACAAGGCACACCTTGGTCCAGAGCTGGGGGAGGGGTGTGGGTTCTGTGCCCAGGTAGAAACACTGGAGCATTTGTTTGTATTGTGTCCCAGACTGTCTGCATTGACCGCCTTAAAGAATGGTTCCAGGGTTTGGAAGAGGGGTTTTCTTTTCAGTTGTTTATTTTTGGCCCAAAGTACACTGTCAAAAAAAGAAAACTATACATACATTGTTGAACTTTTTGTTGGGTTCTGCTAAGTTGACCATCTGGTTGACTCGCAGAAACCAGGCCCAGGGTACCTCTAGTGTGGAGGTGATACCAGTTCTGCTGGGACTTTTAAAGACAAGAATGAGGGTAGAGCACACCTACCATCAAATGATGGACACTGTGCAGGCTTTCAGCCACAGATGGACTGTTGGGGGGGGTTCGGTGCTCTGTGGGGGAGGATGGTGGGTTGATTTTAAATTTCTGAAGAGAGAACTTCTGAGCTTAGGGTGTTCTGTTTTGTTTTGTCTTTTTTGTTGTGTATGTTTTTCAACACAGGGTGGAAAGCTGATGGTTGTGTGAGGGTGTTCCCTGTGGAACAATAAAGGGATTTTGAAAATCAAAACCTTCTCCTCCTCTCTCCTCTTTCCTCCCCCCTCTCCCCTCCTCCTCTCCTTCCTCCTCCTTCTCCTCCTCCTCCCTCCTTCTCCTCCTCCTCCTCTCTCCTCCTCCCTGCAGTAAAGTGACAGCTCCTCTAATAGGTATTAACTAGTCGCTCCAGAGTATCTTGCAGTGTTTCTGCAGATAAGTGGCGTTGACCCAAACAAAGATGGTGTTTTCAGCTTCAGGCTGGCTCTGGTTGTGATTCATCTTCCTCAGAATAACATTATTATTATTCCCAACGAAGAGGAGGAGGTAGGAGGAGCTCTTTAGGATTACTGTGTGTCGAACAAGAAGCCAGAGAGGGAGAATAGAAATTGAACTAATCAAAACAGAAAGAAAAAGCAAAAGAGCACTGACAGCTTTTTTTCACTGAAAGACATGTCGAGGCAGCTACATTATTCTTTTTCATTCCTCCTTTCCCAGCCATCACTTTGAATTACAGAGAGAATCTTTCTGCTGAGAGTTGAGCATTGAAAAGGAGAAGAAAATCAAAAATTAATCTGAGAGATTTTCAGGAGGAGGAGGAGTGTTTTGTGCTGGAACCAACATTTGCAGAAAGTTCCTGCTCCTTAAGCAGTTATTAGCAGCGATAGTTTGATGTGTTCAGGGTTTGTCAGAAATAGACAGAAACCATAAACATCTTCTGTGTAGAACGGATCCCTCCATCATCATTATTCATTATTACTGTCATCTCCATCACTCACACAGACGCTTCCTTTCGACACCATGCTAACGCTGTGCTATGCTAACGCTGTTTGAGCACTTAAGCTAGGTTTAGGAAATTGGTTTTGTTTTGTTTTGGATTATAATACTTCTAACAGCCTTTAAACTACTTCTGTGTTTCATGGGTTTTCTCTGATTATTAACATTTCTGTTTCAATAAGCCGACAATCAGAACTCTGGTCTGGTCAAAAGTCTGATGACAAAAAAATCTTTTTACCGTCAGGCAGCAGATGATGAAATCATTTTCTCCAACCTGCAACTAGAGGCCCTGAATGACCTGCTGTGTTTCCTGTTTCCTGTTTGTCATATTTCAGCCACGCAGACGAGCTGACCAATTAATGAAGTATCAAATAAAAATTGTGACCTAAGAGGCTAAATGTAAACATAGATATGAACTGCAGTTAGAGGATTATTTTTTTTAATAAATTCAGTTGTTTTTTTGGTGCAGTTTGGAGCAGCTGAGCATCACTCCCTGGGTGTCCTGGTTCATGTTGTCTCTCTGCGCTAATTAACAAAGTTTATCTCTTTAATCTCTGATAGAGCTGGAGCTCTTCTTTGTCTTCAAAACTTCTGAGCTTCATGTTTTATATTGACTTTATTGAAGAAGAAGAATTGTAGCAGCAGAGTTCATTTTCTATTAAACTACTAGTTTATGTTATTCTTTATTAGAGGTTTGTTTGAACCTGCTTAGTGGAGCTAAAAGAATTACCCCTGTTGTTAAAAGTAACAACAATTTTATTTGTTCAGCCCAATATCACAAATTATAAATTATCTGCAGGGGTCTTTATAATCTGTACAGGATATGACGCTTCTGTCTTTCACAAATCTTCCTCACATCACTGCACTGTAAAAAAATGTAAATAAGTAAATAAGTAAAATTATCTGTCATGCACTGAAATAATTTCACTTGATAAGATTTCTTGAATTAAGATTGGTAAATCTAGAAATGCATTTAGAAGGCTTAATATAAGCAGGAAAAGCAGGTTTAATAAATAGAATAATCGGTTTTATTTATCATAAACACAAAATTTGTCCATTTACCCCATCCCTCAGGAAGCAGTGGGTTCAGTGTCTGGCTCAGGTACACTTAGGCAGCAGACAGGAGGCTCAAACCCGTGACCCTAGCGTTTAGGGACGACCACTCTAACTGACCTACAGACACTCCCTTAAGATGATTAACCAATCTAACTTTTCATAGACCCAAAGTAAGCGAAGTAGACTAACTATATGCACAAAATGTATGCAAGAAGAAAATGATGGTTTTAAGATGAGATTACCTTAAACTTTATTTTTAACCCAAATACATGAAAAATAAATGATAGAAACCGGAGGAAGTGCAACAGAGAAGGGATTCTTTTCAGGATGGACAGACTGGAAGTAGATGGGTTTTGATCAGAGTAACAACAATAAAAAACTGTTATCTATCGGCTGTTATTTAGCTGCAGCTTCCGGCTAGGAGACACCCAGTGTGATACTTTGCTTGAGTTTTTTTAATGAAGATTGTTTCCAGTCATGTCCTGTGTTAATATTAATAACTCAATAACTGCAGATGTTTGATCTGCAGCTGTTCAGGTCTGTGATTGTGGGAGTGATTCTCAGCTTCCTGTGATGCCTCCTGCTTAAAGGAGGAAGGGAAGGAAGAGGAGGAGGTGCATTCAGGTGACGCCAGACGAGCGGAACAATTCAAGATTGCTGCCTCCAATGCGTACAGGAATATTATTAACAGGAAGCCACCAAACAGGTCCAGATCAATCCCAGGGACCAGAGGCAGATAGATGATGTGATAATCCATGCAGAGCCAAGTGAAGGAGGTGAGGCCTGTTCAGGTGCATGATAGGACCTGAGGTGACATCTGAGTGTGATGATGCCTCTGTGTTTTATTCCTCACACACACCTTGTTCCATCATCAGAATATTAATGTGAGATACATCTAAATAAAAGAGGGACGGTAAACAAATGATCTGGTTTTCATTAGATTTTGCTTAAATCATATTTTTCTACAGCTTTTCATTACTTTTCTAGTTTAATACTTTAATTTGTCTTGTTGTCTGCTGGTGAAATTATGAATGTGGTGGTTTCTATAGAAAGTATAAAGTACAGAAATGTTACCATAAATCAGCACTGCTCATTCATTTAATTAGATTTAAAAAAACACAACGATCACTTCGCATGGCAAAGATCAGTGAAACAGTGGATGTTTAGTAACAGAAAAAAGAAATGTTTTGTCCTGAACCTTCCTCTCATTCAACATTTCATCACAAGCAATAGTGATGTTTAACCACCCCTACCTCATTAAACAGCATTCAGTGGCTAAATTCAACATGTGATATACTTAGTTAGTAGTTTAGTAGTTTATTTGTATAGCTCAATATCACAACATACCAATTTGCCTCAGAGGGCTTTACAGCGACCCTCACATTGACTAAGAAAAAACTCCCCAAAAAACCCTTTTAACAGGGAAAAAGAAAGGGAAGAAACCTCAGGAAGAGTAACAGAGGAGGGATCCCTCTTCAGGGTGGACAAACATGCAATAGATGCCATGTGTGCAGAATAACAACAATGAAAAACACATTAACACTCCATATAACAACAGTTAATACATGACATTTTATGCAGAGAAAGCGAAAAATAGATGAAGAGCAGCATCAAGCTGGAGGCAGCACCTCGTCCTCTCCACCACACCAACCAGGTACCAAAGATGAAGCCTGGTCTGTCCAACCTCTACTCCACCAGGTAAAATGGACCAGTTCAATACAGATGGATGGATTTAATATTCAGTAGTTTTTTATGGCTCAAGTCATTAAATCTTGTTTTAGAAAAAACACAATTCAGTATAGGGGCTGCACGGTGGTGTAGTGGTTAGCACTGTCGCCTCACAGTGACAGTTTCTGTGTGGAGTTTGCATGTTCTCCTCATGTCTGCGTGGGTTCTCTCTGGTACTCCGGCTTCCTCCCACCATCCAAAAACATGCATGGGGATTAGGTTAATTGGTTAATTTAAATTGACCATAGGTGTGAATGTGAGTGTGAGTGGTTGTCTGTCTCTATGTGTCCTGTGATGAACTGGACACTTGTCCAGGGTGAACCTTGCCTTTCACCCTAAGACAGCTGGGATAGGCTCCAGACCCCCCAACCCCGACCCTATGAGGATAAGCAGTAGAAGATGGATGGATGGATAGTTCAGTATGTGCCTTATGGTGTGTTCACTGGAAGTCAGAACTTGGAGCTCAGATCATCATACTGGCTTCTGTTAGCGCATGAGGAAGCAATGGTGCAACAGACACATTTAGACATATATGTACAGACATAGGTCTTCTTCTTTGTTTTTGGGTCTGCAAGAAAAGGACATGCCATGTCTGCCACCACCCTCAGTCTGCAGGCTTCAACTTTAGACTTAACTTTCAGGTAAGTTTCACAGAGGATGTTAACATGGTAACTGAGTCATTGTCAGGCTGAATCAGCTTTCTGAATCCGATAAACCAGAGTTTCTTTCAACTCTGAGTGAACAAACTCTGAGTTTTCACAAAATCTGCTTTCTGAAACGGACCTATCAGGTAGAACACTGACCACTGTCAGGAGAAGTGAACATCACTGATGTGATGTCTAGAGGACTGGGTCAGAGCATTGCCAGAACTGCAGCTCTGGTGGGCTGTTCCTGGTCTGCAGTGGTCAGGCTGTATCAAAATTGGTCCAAGGAAGGACCAGTGGAGAACCAGAGACAGGGTCATGAGAGGACAAGGATCACTGATGCAGGTGGGGAGTGAAGGTTGGTCCTAGTGGTCTGATCCAACAGACCAGAGGTGTTAACCCTCAGGCCCCCTTTAAAAAAAAAATCACTCTTTTCCTCTTAAGGCCCTTTTAGGTCACTGGATAATATTTAAAAACATCAAGCATGAAAAATTTTTTTGGTCATTAACTCCAGTCCTCATCATGTATAACAAATGTGAATGCATTTTCATAAATTTAACCCTTTAAATACCAGTTTGTGTACATGATGTCACTTTTTTTTTTACACAAAAAAAAATAATTATTCTTATTCTATGTGATGAATGCAAAGTTTTTTGTGCTGGGATTGTCATTCTGGGACATGCCAATGATTAGCAACAATGCTGATTTTGATAGGTTATTACTTTTTGTACAATAACAAAAAACTTATACATTCCTTCTTGCAGCCCTAAAAGGGATCCCATAAATAAATATGCACCTGGGAGCACCTGGCTGCCTCTGCAGGGATTTGCTGCTTATCAGTTCCCAAACTTTTATTATGATGCAGACATGGTTGCAAAGGTCATGTTGACATGAGGGGAGTTTCACTATATTTTTTATCTTTTCACTTCAAACACATGAATCAAAGAAAATGCCGTGAAAACGACTGATTTTTGCAGACCTCCTCCTCCAACTTCCCCCAAACACACACACACACACACACATACATATATACATAAACACAATCCTTCCACATGCATAGGAATACAAAGACACCATTTTCACATGAATAGACTTGCTTCAATGGCCTAGAAATCTCTATAACCCTGAAAATAGCATTTTGCACCACATAATGTAACCTACTGAAAATACCATGTAATGTCTCTGCAAATCAGTCATATAAGAAATGACTGAATCAGATGAAAAACACTAAAAACTACAAATTTGAAGGCCTAAGTCCAGGATGCATTCCCAACATATAAAATTCATGTTTTTTTATACCATGACTATGAGGTACAAAAATACAATTTTTCTTAGTTTTTATCAATACATTTATTTCAACACAGATTTCACTGTTTTTATGACACCTAAACACTCACACACACACACACACACACGCTAATGTCTCAATACACATACACACTAGACTCTGACATCCATACAACACACCCAAAATAGTTTTAGTCAAAATAATTTATTCCACTGGTCTACGGTCACTGTTATATCCTATCAGTTCAATCAAGGTAATCATCTCCCACAATGCATATGTGAAAATATGGGAAAATGGCAACATCTGGGGGTGATTTTTTGTGTTTTTAGCTTCTAAATGACAGGGTTAGAGGAATTAACAGGATTTCACATTTCTGTATTGCATTTGCAGTAGAATGAAAATAAGTGGTTTTAATGATAGTGAATAAAAGGGCTTTAGGGGGAGAGTGTGATTTTTTTTGGCTAGACAGTGGAAAATTTTGTCAATACAGTGTTGATGCTGGAATTCTAAAATTCATTAGAAAATGAAGATCTTTGTCAGATATCCTCATCTCAGCATAAAAACTTCTGCAAAGAGAGGAAAAAATTGAAAAGCCCGAAAGGAGCAGCAGGAGGGCCTGAGGGTTGCTGAAGATAGAAAGGAGTCGGGATACAGAGCAGAGCAGTTTGGACTGTTCAGCATCATAATGATGCTCAGCGTATCATTATATTGTGTATTATACATAAATACCATGTCATCATAGCCATCTCACAAAATATATTCCTTTAAATTTAAATTAGATGATTCAGTTATTATATTTAATATAAATTATTAATATATAATATTTTAATCACCAGCAGCCATGAAACCCCATTGACCAAAAAAATCTGGTAATTTAATTTATTACATTTTCTTTACAAAGACAATCTGAGTACATGTAATTGTCAAATTGTGTGTCATTGAAAGTAACGAGTCTGTGAAAACGTAACCAGGTTTGGATCAATTTAAGGAGACATAGTGAGAACAGGTTTATACATCAAGGACAAATATTGATTTTATTATGTTTTAAATGACATTTATGCATTTTCTGGGCATAGAGTGTGAAAAACACATCTATAAAATAATTAAAGTTGGAGGTCTGACCAATGACAAACAGAAAGTAAGTGAACTACCAACATTTACTGTTTTCCTAATTTAAGGAGGAAAAAGAAAAACACATACATATCAACACAAGCACAAACTGTATATTTACAATAATGAATCCATTCTGAAATGCTGTGTGAGAGTTTATTTCGGCTGCTGCAATGTCATGGTCATTTCCTAAAAATGACAAATAATATTTTCCTGTGGAGGAAAACAATTAAAACGGTTTGGACCAAAATATTGCCGTTCCTGTCTGGAGATAAATGAATATTTGTGGACCCAGAAAAGCAAGCAGAGTCCCTGTGAAGGCCTCCCATCCATCAGCCCACTTTAAACCAGCGCTGCCTCAGAAACACCTCTAATTTCCTCCGTCCTTATGTATTTATCAAGATGAATAATCAAGATGAAGAAGCCCCCCCACTCGGGATCCTTCACCGCCACATCAATATGCAGACGATCAGCGGCCCATGAGTAAACAGGAAGAAGCGCTGGCCTCGGCATATTTAAAATGCAGCCGCTTTAACGTGGCGGCTATTAACTTAACTCGCCATTATTTATTTCCTTTCCTTGTTATTAACACCGGACGTGATATTATTCTAATTATATCAGGACCAATCAGCAGTATAGCCTGTCTCTGGCTCATTTCCATTAGCTTTGTCTTTCACACTGTGATACTAATTCAATGAGACATCAAACATTTAAATGGAGCTGAGATGCAGAGGTCAGGCATTTTCTTTCCTGCCTCTGCACTCTCTTATTGCTTTGCTGTAATTATGTTTGTCCCCCTGCTGGATGACAAACGTCCCATCAGAGGAGCTGCATGCTAACATGTTAGTTTGTTCTGCAATGCTAACACGTAAGTTTGTTCTGCAATGCTAACATATTAGTTTGTTCTCCAATGCTAACACGTTGGTTTGCTGTCCAATACTAAAACATTGGTTTGTTCTCCAAATGTGTCTTTTTACAATGTAGTCTCATGAAATATTCGTATGATATCATACGAAAAGTAAGGCACAAATTTCGTGCATATCTTACGAATGACCGGCAACATGACCAATCAGCGCATGCGTGAGCCCCAAAGAGAACCCGGAAGCGACAGCCTTAAAAATGCTGGACATTCCTTTCACTGTCAGCGGACATTCCTTTCACTGTCAGCTGGAACCGTAACATTACAGTACGCATTGAAATAAGCCCGACAACACTTCCAGTGATGGTTAGGTTTAGGGATAGGATTACAGGGTTAGGCTTATGGAAATAAAATGCATATTTCCCACTAGAAATGTGATCAAAATGCACCCGAACTCATAAACTACTCCACTGAAAACATAATGAATGTCCGCTGAGAATGTAAGGAATGTCCAACATGTTTTCACAGACGGAGCAGCCTGCATCGAATGTCACATGATGTCCGAATTACGTGGGTTATGTATGAATTTTAGTGCAATATTTTTCATACTGATTTGTACGAATATTTCATGATATCAGGTTGCTTTTTATGCTGCAATCTTGGACGGGTGTCCTTTGGTGTCAGTAGCTGAAGAAAGGTCTTACACATGTTGTCTCAAAAATAAAAACAGATCTTAGTTCGGTTCATATATTGCATTTGTTGCTGCTGCTACAATGTAATTTGCCAGGTTGGGATCAATAAAGAGATCTATTCTATTCTATTTTGTTCTGTTCTGTTCTATTCTATATATTTATATGTCATAATATTATTTTCTTATTTCATATATTGTGTTGGGGAGATGGGGGGGCGTATTAGTAGGGGCGTATTTAATTTATCAGTTAAAGTGGTGACGACCTCTGGCTGTCCCTGCTTCAAGAAATAATAAATGAAGACCATTAGGTCCTCCTGGTTCAGGCCTCCTGGTTCAAGTCCTCCTGGTTCAGGTCTCCTGGTTCAGGTCCTTCTCTCTCCCTCTGAATAGGTCATTACTCCTGGTCATCAATCCTTCCTCCTCCTGAAGTCTTACATTCATCAGCTAAATTAAAAAGTGTCGGCACTGATTTCTATTCTTCCATCAGAAACACAGCGAGCTGCTGCAATCTGCATTTATCAGGACGATAAGTCATCTGGTCTGACAGCAGGACGAGACCAGGGAGGAGGACTGGCCCCACATCAGGACTGACTGGACTAACTAGACTAACTGGGCTAACTGGGCTAACTGGACTGACTGGACTAACTGGACTCACTGGACTTACTGGACTTACTGGACTGACTGGACTAACTACACTAACTGGACTGACTGGACTAGCTACACTGGGCTGATTGTTTCCCACAGGCTCTGGTGATCATTCTGACAAATTGTTGAAAATGAACCAAACTCTGCTGCTTTTCTTCAGCAGGATCCATGTTTTTGGTGCAGTAAGTCAAACTCTACTTCAATAAATGAAGCTGAAGCCTTCTGAGTGCAGCATTTGTAACTAGAGGTTAAATCAGAAAGCTATCTATTGTTATGTTTGCAAACTGTATCACGCTAACAGCTAACTGAAATAACCCTCTGACATGCTGACATTTATTGTTTTTAGCTAGCTGTAGGCAGGTTTTCAGAGTATCATTGTCTTTGATGAGCTGATTTGAGTTTGGTGGTCTAAGGTCAAGGTTAGGGTCATAATTTAAAATGTCTGACAGGATGAAATGATGATGTGATGTGGTTGTTGTATTTTTACCGTGGTATTGAGCATCAATGATGGGTGTTTACTGACGATTAGCTATTGTTAGCATGCTAATGGGTGATTTAATTTTTAGACTTTTTTTGAGAATTATTTCAGCTCAGTCTGGTTGTTAGAAACAGATGGTCAGAATGCAGGACTACTAGAGGTTCCTAGGGTTTATAAAAGTAGAATGGGAGCTAGAGCTTTCAGTTATCAAGCTCCTCTTCTGTGGAACCAACTCCCTCTTTCTGTCCGGGAGGCAAACACCATCCCCTTATTCAAGAGTAGGCTTAAGACTTTCCTTTTTGATAGTGCTTATAGTTAGGACTGATCCAAGGCTGACTTAGGCTGCCTTGGATCAATCCTTAGTTATGCTGCTATAGGTCTAGACTGCCGGGGGACTTCCTCTGACACACTGAGCTTCTCTTCTTCTTCATTTCGATGCCTCCATTAAGTCATTTTACTAACTCATCTTCCTCCCTGGAGGCTCTGTGCTTTTCACCTCCCAGGTGTCCGTGAGCTGAGGCTACTTGGTGGGAAGGAGGTGGTGTCATCCAGACTTCATCTGTTTGATGAGATGGAGAAGAGACGATGCTGCTCAGGTTGTATCTGATAGAGTAGTGGAGAAGAGGATGTGTTTACTCTTCCTCCCTTTAACACATGCTGCAGATTAGTTTTGTGCCTCGTAGTCCCTGTGAGTTCTCATCTCACAGGTATCCATGGATCCAGTTTACCTGGTGGAGTAGAGGTTGGACAGACCAGTCAGGCTTCATCTTCATCTTCTGGTATTGAGTGACGTGTTGATTACGACGACATCTTACTGAGGTTTCTCCTGTTTGGCATGGTGGAGAGGAAGACATGTTGCTCATCCATTGCCAACAGCTTGATGATGCTCTTCATCCCCTTGGGTCACTTTCATAGCTGTTGTCATGGAGTTGGACACTTTCATACAATTCTATATGTATTAACTGTTGTTATATTGGTCGTTTGTAAAGGACAGAAGGTGTCATATCCTGTACAGATTGTAAAGCCCTCTGAGGGAAATTGGTAATTTATGATATTGGGCTATACAAATAAAATTGACTTGACTTGTTGGGATGTGGCCGCTCTGATAGTAAATCCCACTGATGGGGGTCACGGTTAGTTATTATGAGGATGATAAATATGCTGGATGAGGACCAGAGATGGAGGACACGGCTGACTGAGTCCATTTACAAGACAGCTTTGTTAGGAAGTTCAGTGACAGATGATGTGGTTTGATCCACCCGAAGACACTGAAATTTACATAAATTCATTATAATAATAATAAAGTAATAAATGTATTTTAGATTGACAGGAAGTAAGAAGATATGAGGACGTAAAATGTATAAATGAGACATTTGTGTGTTATGGGTGGAAAAGATTCAGACATATGATTTGTTTAACTCCTCATCTTCTGCTTGAAGACAGCTTGTCTCCAAGGGGAGGGTCTTGTTTCATAATCAATGAAGAAGGCCAGCGGGAAGACAAGATGGCTGCTGTAATAATGTAGGACTTTCAGAAGGAGGTGGGGTTGATGTGGATTTAGAACAAAAGGAGATCCTGGTTTTGTCAAGAGGGCTTAACTTTATTCAGTCAGCAGGGTTGTGTTTCCTCTGACTCTCTGCTAGATCCACTCATATTTGTCTCATCTGGTGAAACAAAGACTCTGCTGGTGTCTACTTTCAGCAGTGGATGAATCCATGTGTGGTTGAGACCACTGTTGGTGGAAATAAAGACTGATCCAGCATCAGTTAGTGGCCTTGTTAGATTGGTATGCTTTGTGAGCTTCATTTTCTCCAAAAATCTCTTTTAGCTTATCATCTCAGTGCCTGCAAACATCATGAAATAGCAAAAGAGGAGCTGAACAGCAGAAGAAGTTTACTCTATATTTAGCCAATGGCACGAGTGTTGAAATCTTTCCCTTCACTTTGCTTTTAATGACTCTGTTCGACAGGGAGAGGAGAGTATATATTTAATTTAGCTACAGGCAGCACAGACTAATTGGAGTATTATGTTATCAACAGAGAGCATGATTTGACTGAAATAAAACTTTGTTGAAAAGCTAAAGCTCCTCTGTGATTTTCCCGCACTACTTACCTGAAAGTTTCTTGACTTTCTCTGACTTTTCAGCGGCATCGCCTCCCTCTGTAAACTTTCCATCTAGAATGTAAATAAGTTGCTGTGAAATAAATAATGTGTACAAGTATATCTCATAAATGCAACATATTGTCAGGCTGCAGTTCGCCTTGTAATCAAACTCTTGTGTCTTTGCTCCCAAATATGTTCAATAAAATATTCCTCAAAGGGTACATATGTTTGGCTGTTTGCCTCTCTGGCTTCGTCTTTGTATGTTAATGGGGAGAAAAGTACACTTTACAAAGGTTTGTGGTTTTCCTGCGGCGCTTGGTGACATCTCTGAGCCGGATCCAGATCAGCAACATGAAATATTTATGCTAATTGTTGCAAAACTTCCCACAAAAGACGACAAGAGGCGTGTGATGAGGAGCTGTCAAGTGGCGGCGTCACATGGCGACAAGTCTGAAAGCCGCAGAGGAGCAGAATCAAAGGCTTGTGCATTGCAGCGCTCGTCCCTTTAACAGTGTTTCTAATGACAAGCTGGCATCAGGAGCACGTCAGGGTGGATTAGCCGACACAGGCGTTACGGCAACACTTCCAGCCTGCAGGTCTACTTCTATCTGACTCCTCAATCTCTTTCAGTCTCTTTCTTTGTCTCAGTCAAGAAGCTGAGGCGTGACATGAAAGCAAGGATGCAGGCCTGATAAACTTTGCATGTTCCCCAAGAACAAGAGCAGAAGGAACAGAGGAGCTCAGTCGGCGGCCATAAATAAAAATGTTGAAGTTCCAGCGCGTGGCTTCATTTGCATCTGGCATTGGAGGGCTCTGACATGAAGTCTTTGTTGTTTCTGGCCAGAGCTGCTGCTGCTGAGCGTAATAATGATTCAACAAGCAGGAAATGTTTGTTGTGAACTTCCTGTGTCAGTTTATAGTTTTCTCTGTTAATCTGCATTCAGCCAGAAGAAATGTGGCATTGCTTTGATCACAGGAGGACAAAAGTCCTTCAGGGAAGAAACAGGTGCTTAATCTCAGCTTAATTAGCATCTCACCTCTTAATTGTTCATTGTACAGGTTGTAGGAGTGTGCATGTGACAGTGCAAGTGGCAGCCTGGTGTGCTCATCATCATCATTCATGACTTGAAGCCTTCATTTGAGCTGAAAAGCCACTAAATGGTTTAACTGGGAGCCGGGTGCATTATGCATGAGCGATTCCTGCTGTTATGTTTCCTCTGATGTCCGTGGATCACCAGCCAGGACGTAAAAAAAATAATAAGATTGTGCTTCTGCTGACTGGTCGTCAGCAACAGTGACAGACGATGAAAAAAGACAGCAACGCCTTGATGTGCAGTTTCAGCTCATCACCATTAAAACATTACCTGGGGTCAGGGGGGCATCCACCTGGCCGCCACCTGGCCTCCAGGGGTTATAGAATAAATACAATCACCAGTCTGATAGAACCTTTGTTGGGTTGTGATTGGCTCAGACAGTTTTCTGGGCAGGGCCTGCTGCACAGACTCTGGCTCCAAGTGACATCACAATCTCAGGACGTCGGCTCCGGTATCCAGAACTTTTTGACATCACTTTTGTACAGTGGAGGAGGTAGAGATGTGTCGGCCATCTTTCTATCAAAATCTAAGGTTCCTGCTGAAAAAGTCTTAAACCACAAATAGTTTCATCAGCAATTAATAATTGTTAATAAACAAACACTGGAGGAACATTGTTTGATCTGACATGTTTCATCTTTTCAGCTGTTGCTCCTCATTTTCATACATTTTATATAATCATTGTCTTGCTATCATATTATGTAATTTTATCTTGTTATTGTCATTTAATTTGAACTGGAGACACCACTGAAACCTGAACATTATTGTCCTCAATTATCTTAAATTAACTGGCAACAGATTACTGAACATCCTTTTGTAAAGAAACATTTGAGCAGCAAACATGTTACTCTGTCTTAGTTTCACCTTCACATCGATCACAGGAGGAAGAGGGCAGTTGTAATTATGTCGTCCACCTGCTGCTGACATTTGGTTCATGTTGGAGTGGTCGTCGTGGTGATTTCTGAGAGAGAAGGGCATGGTGGGATTAGGGTGGCTTACCTCAGCTTTAAGAAAAACACTTAATGCAACACAGGTCTGTCTATCCATCAGCCCACTGTCTGTCTGTCTGTCTGTCTGGAAGTCCATTAAAATTTTGACTGCTCAGTTAATCTTCCACCTAAACTTGTTGATGGTCTCAGAGTAAATGACAGAAATGAAATGCTGAATTATTTTAATTATCTTTTTATCTCATCTGGTTTTCAAGAAGTATTATTATTATCATTATTATTATAATTAAGATGATTAATCAAAATCTAACTTTTTACAATAAGTGAAATAGACTAAATATATGCATAATATAAGCAGAAAATGCTGGTTTTATGATGAGATTACTTAAAGTTTAGCTTTTTAAAGACCCAAAATACGTATGTTAAATATGCATATACATATAAGAAGAAAATGCTCGCAGATGATTCGAGACATGAAAAGAAAGCATGTGAGAAAAACTTTAAATGCAACTGTTTGTTTTCCTCTGCCAACTCATGAAGTCCAACCTGCCTCAGGAACTGCTGATCCAGTTTTACACCTCCATCTTCCAGTCTGTTCTCTGTTTCTCCATCATTGTGTGCTTCGGCCACCAAAAAGGACAGGATCAGACAACAACTGTCAGGACTGCAGAGGGAATCATTGGCTTTAGCCCACCCTCCATCCAGGACCTGTACGAGTCCAGAGTCGGGAAATGAACATGAAGCATCTCTGCAGATCCATCACACCTTGGACACATCCTCTTCCAACTCCCCCGACCTTGGAGGCATCACAGTGCACTGTACGCCAAAACAAGCAGACCCAGGATCATTTTTTGATGATCACTCAACACCAAAGAGTCAGGAAGCATCTCTGTGAAAATAGCAAACTACCTAACACCTGTAATGCATATAGTACTGCTGTATATATACTGTACATATCACACAGTCATTCCTATCTGTATATAAGATGTGTATAACAAATGTTTGATTAATTTGTCTATTTTATTTTTTCTTTACCTTGTGATCAGCTGTCTGTGCCTTTAGAACATTATGCTGTACTGAGAGAGTGCTTGAAAATTAAGTCAAATTCCATGAATGTGTAAACATGTGTGGTCAACAAAGCAGATTCTGTCTCTGATTTTGAAATATAGATACATTTGAGTTGTGTTTTCAACATCAACAAAAATGAGGACGTGATGTGTGTAACCTGAACTCAGCTCTTTCGTTTCAATATAAATCAGCTGAGAGAAAATTAGCATTTTAATTAAAAAGTTAGCAGCCAACGATACAAAACATATAAACAAACCTGAAAGAGTGATGGAGATTTAAAAAAAAAAAAAAAAAATTATCATATTTTATATGGGTTAGTGAGAGATTACACAAAGGCTCTTCTGGGGAATAATTAACAACCAATATTTTCACATCAAATACAGACTTTGAGCCAACAAACACAGATCCATCATTATAAGTCCTCTTTAAACATCTCCAGTCCTGCTCCTGGGGTGGCTGTAGTTCAGCTGTACAGGGGTTGTACAGCGGTATCATAGGTCTAATACTGTTCTACTCTACTCTGATACTGTTGCTGAGCAAGACACTAAACCCCATAGCATATATCAACTCTCTGCTCCCTTATGCTCAGGGATCGGTTAAATGTATAAGAAAACATTTTATTTACGTGACCAATAGGAGGTTCTTTGGTTCTCAGTTTCTGCTTTGGGGATCGTTAGTGTGAGTCTGACCCTGGTACCTTTATTATTATACATGAAATATGGAATATTTTCAAGTACTAGGGTTAATTTGCTCATGTTCAAATTTCTAATTTTTCACCAGGATGAAAATGAAATATGACTTGAAGCTGAAGTCAAACCAATGTTTTGATGACAGAAAAGCATTTACAATAATAATAATAATAATAATAATAACAACAACAATAATAATAATAATTGTAGATTTATTCTATGATGTATTTGTGTAGGTTCTTTGTTATCCCGGGTGAGGTAAATCAAAAAGAGTAGAAAAAAAAAGACTCAACTGGACTTGCTTCAGTTTTGTTGAAGATGGTTCATCTGAAGCAACAAACCTGATGTAGACCATTTGACTCTTTGTGCTCTTTTTGATTCTGGGATGTAATCCCAAAAATAGCTGAACTCACTCCTGAAACCCTGATTTATCTACTGGGACCCTGAGCTGAACCAGTCTTTCGCTTCAGTGTGTCTCTGCTGCTCTCTGGTGGTCATTTGAGCAAACAGCTGTACAATGAAAGTAAATGAAAGCTTAAATTGGTTCAGTTTTGCTATACTACAGAATAGGGGGAGGGGAGTGAACCCAACCTTGCCTCTTGCGGGAGAAGGGACGTGCACGGTCCGTGCTCCCTCTCTCCCTCCTATCCCAATCCAAATAGTTATTGCGGGGTGGCGTGGCGGTGCCGGCGGAAAATTGTTCTGACGGGGGCGACCCCCTTGCCTCCCATGCCGGATCACTGTCCACTCCTCATTGTCCCAATGGAACATAATTTGTAGTCTTTTTTTGAAATTATTGTTTTAACTTAAAATGTGATAAAATGAAATGAAATTAAATATGTAAATTGTTGTTGTTTTTAAATCAAGTTTTTAAGTTATTTAAATAAAAAGATGTATGAAATGAAAGAAAATGAAATAAACATGTGCCTTTACACAACGTTTTGATCTACAATAGATCTTCCTCAGGCTAAGGCACGATGAAAAGCTGTGAGAGCTGTGTGAGTTCTTTGCTGGTCTGCTGAAGAATGAGACCTTATGCACTCTGCGCTTCTATTTATACTCTCCCCTTGGTTTGACTCAAATTTTTCTTTTTTGTTTTACTTTTCGTTTTTGGTTTTACCTGACTTCATGTAACCCTTGGTTATGCCATACCCCATGAACTGCTGTTTATTAAGTTTGTAATGTATAGGGGTTGGGTTTGGGTTATGGGTTAGTAATTGTGTTTATAACTTATTGTGCACTGGCCTACTGATCCGATGATTGAAGGGTGCAGGGATATTGGGTACAGGGGGGAAGAAGCGGAGAAGAGAAAACAGTGAAATGGTGGTCAGAGGGACAAGAGTGTATAAACAGAACAGAAGGTCAGCAGTTCAAGTCTACAGGGGGAAAGACAATGGAGAATGGTTTTAGGGGAAAAAACAAAAAAAAAAAAAAAAAAAAAGGGGGGGGAAGAAAAGGGACAGGACTCCGCGAGGGAGACTCAAACATCATTCAGACCAAAAGGTATGGTGGTACGGAGTGTATTGATCCATATTTTTTCTGCTCTCTTGCGCTGTCCTATTGTCCAGTGGTCATTGTTTTGTAGTCCCGAAATTATGAGGTGGTTGGATGAGTGGGTTTGAAAATGAGTGACTAATGGCGTTTGCTTACTGCCTTCCCCAATGTTGTATAAATGTTGTTTGAGACGGGTGTGTATGGAATGTTTGGTTTCTCCAATATAATGTTTATTGCAAAGGGTTAGGTAAATGAAAAATTGATGTCCCCCCCCAGGTGGGGGGAACATATTGCACGGGCCTCAGCCAGGAGCCAGAGGTCCCCACTGGCCAGAAAAAAATTATGTCGCCTTTGTTATATAAAGTATAAGTTAGTTTGGTTCTGTATGTCCTCCGTCATCCCTACTCTCTTTCTCTGTTTGTGTCCTTCATACTTGCCCTTACTTTCCTTATTTGGTTTACTTTTGTACCCTACTTGGTGTACTTTATCTTACTTGATTTACTTTATTTGCCCTTACTTTCCTTATTTGGTTTACTTTTGTACCCTACTTGGTGTACTTTATCTTACTTGATTTACTTTATTTGCCCTTACTTTCCTTATTTGGTTTACTTTTGTACCCTACTTGGTGTACTTAACCTTGCTTGGTTTACTCTATTTGTTTTGTCATCTGTGTGCCCTTAGCGCTACGTTTCGACTCTTCTTGGTCTTCATCAGGCACAGCACACAGGAAAATGGCACCCCCAGAACTGCTCTACAATGGCACCCCCAGAAACACATCCTTCCACTCTGACAGTAAGAACCAAACTGAGCAAACTCTCAGCATACTTGCTTTTATACTTGTCCCACACTTGGTTTTTAACGTGTACTTTTTAACTTACTGACTTATTTATCTTTTTAATACTTGGGTTTTAATATTTATCCTGCTTGGTTTTTAACTTGTACTTTTTAACCTCAATGAATTTATTTATCTTTTTAATA